>JBBBDQ010000191.1:2690000-2892500 GCA_037127315.1 Ascarosepion bandense
ATATGTTAAACCTAACGGCGTGAAAGGGGTTGCTTCCAAAGAGAACAATTCCTCGCCCGGTAAGGACCGACATATGCAACAGGTGTCACCTGACCGTCATCAGGCGACTGTTAGCAACAACGGCGTAAAGGGGACAATTTTTCCCAAAATCTTTTCCTCGCCTGGAAATGAACGACATGAGCAACAAGTGTCTCTGGACCGTTATCCTGCGACTGTGCGCAACAAAGAAAGAATTAACTTGGGGACAGGGAACGTCAAGAAGGTTAAACAACTGCGGACAACTAGAGAATGTCAAGCAGGAAATGAACAGACCGAAAATCAATATTCTGGGAATATGCTAAACCAGATGGCCAAATAATGGAGACTTTTACAGCGACAACCATAGGATAATATACGCAAAAGGCAAAAAGAATGAAAAAGGAGTCGACTTAATACTGGACAAAAAAATGAAGAAATGTTTTTTTGGGATACTGCCAGTTTTCCGAAAGAGTTCTCCTGGTCAAACTGAAAGAGAGACCGTTCAAGATAGCAATTGTAGCCATCTATGCACCAACAACACAAAGCACTGAGGAAGAAATAGTATCTTTTTACTCAACTCTAGACAATGCCAAGGCTCAATGTAAAAGCCAAGAAATCAGAATCATCATGGGAGATTTGAATGCCAACGTAGGCAAGAAGGAAGATATGACAACTGGCAACTGTGGTTTAGGAATCCGCAACGAACAAGGAGAAAAATGGGTCCAATGGTGCACAGCAAATAACCAGGTAATAACTAACACCTGGTTTCAAGAACACGCACGATGTGTATGGACATAGAGAAGCCCAAGAGGTGACACGAAAAACCAGATATACATAACCGTAAACAGGAGATTCAGAATTACAGTGGTTCAAAGCAAAGCCTATCCAGGCTCTGACTGGGGAAGCGACCACGTCTCAATCATCTGCAAACTAAAGGAGAAACTCTGGAGATTGAAGAAGCCCAGTGCAGCACCAAAACTGAAATACAACACGCTCGTGAATGACCTCAACTTGCAGAAAGAATATACTGACAGCGTAAAAAACAAATACGAAGAACAAATTGGAAAAGGACACTCGAAATGGGACTTGCTAAAGGAAGCAACTGTGACATCAGCAAACAACATGCCCCAAAGGAAATTAGACGCAGAAAAGAAACGAGTGGATGACTGAAGAGATTCTGGACATGATGCAAAGGAGGCAGAAAATTATATCCAGACATGGAATGGAGTACAGGGAATTACACAAGGAAATAAGAAGAAAATGCAGACAGGCTAAAGAGGAATGGCTCAATGACAAATGTGCAGAAGTAGAGAGATTGAGAAGGAAGTATAAAGTAGACATACATAAAGAAATAAAAGAACTGAAAGGACAAAAACCTGCTCTTCAATAGGATGTATAAAATCCAAGGATAGAACAATCATTTTTGGAGAAAGAGGAAATACCCCAACGATGGGAAAATATATAAAAGATCTTTTCCACAAGAGAGAGCAACCAATAATACACAAAGATGAGGACGGACCGGAAATATTAAAGTCTGAAATGGAATCTGCAATAGCCAAAGTGAATAGAAACAAAGTAGCCGGACCAGACGGCATAGTCATAGAGCTGCTGATAACCCTGGGATAATTTGAAATAGAGAAAATTACAAAAATAATAAATGAAACTTATCATTACCTAAAAAGCCAGATGCAAACTAGTGCGAACTCCACAAAACCATCAGTTTAATGAACTATATAACAAAACCGATCGTCCGAATCCTGATGAATAGAGCGAGAACCAGAATCAGGCCAGAGATAGGGCAAGAACAGTGAGGTTTCGTCAAAGACACTGGAACAAGAAACGCCATATTTATGATTAGAATGCTCTCAGAAAGGACAATACAAATGAAGAAGGACTTATAGCTGTCCTTTATTGATTATGAGAAGGCGTTCGACAAAATACGCCACAAAGAATTGATGGAGATGCTCGGCAGCCTTGACATATTTGGAAAAGACTTAATAGTAATCCAGAATCTTTACTGACAGCAAACCGCTTGTATCTCAGCGGGCCTCAAGTGGAATGACTACGTCGAATCCATTGCTAAATCCGCTGCTATGAAAGTCAGCTCTCTGTGTAGGGCCCGGAAGTTCTTTCCGCCTGAATCCATCCTGCACATATATAAATCTACCATCCGCCCGTGTATTGAATACTGCTGCCACATCTGGTCGGGTGCCTCTGCTATTCTCCTCGGGGTCCTTGACAAAATGCAACGGAGAATCTGTAACGTGATCAATACCGACTTGGTTGACCGCCTGCATTCACTCTCTCATCGGTGTGACGTGGCTTCCCTGTGCCTCTTCTATAAATACTTTCACGGCTTCTGCTCTGATGAACTTAGATCACTGGTGCCCCCTAGGTATGAATTTGCACGAGATACTAGATTAGCAAATAGGTCCCACCCTTTTACAGTGAAACCGATGAAATGTAACCGCAATTTCTACTCCAACAGCTTCTTTTCTCGCACTTCCCGCCTGTGGAATTCCCTTCCGCATACTTGCTTCCCCGACGGCTACAACCTCCAGGAGATTAAATGTAAGGTCAATAGACACCTCCTAACATACTAACTCGCACCCATTCTCTCAAACACTTTTCCTATGTATCTCCTTACTCGTCTATCACACCTCCTTCTGACACTTCCTATATCCAATCGCTCTATGTAAACCCCTGCGCTATAGTGGCTGTTTTGGTGATACGATTTTTTTAAAAAGTGGCGAATGACAAGGATGTGTCTTTTCACCGGATCTGTTCAATTTGTACAAAGAGGAATATTTTGAGTACTCACTGAGATGTTTTTACCAACTATCAGTTCACGAAAGGGGAATTATGATGTAACATACAGGGTGTATCGAAAATAATTTTACAAACTCTGGCAGTGGATTCCCCACACCAAAGCAACGACAAAGACCCATATAAGCACATGTCCGCAAATCCTTCGTTTTCGAGTTATTACGTTTAAAGAATTGTTTTCGGTAAATAACGCTGCGTTGCTATGTACACTAGGTTATATTTGTCAAGTGTATACATTTGTGACTTGTCTGTCTTGAAGTTTTAACTTAGGCAGTTAACTGAGAAGTGTTCCGTTTAACAATGGTAGGATATTCATATTGTGAACAAGAAGATATGATTTTTACATACAGCTATGAGAATAGCAATAGACACGGAACTGAATGGCTGTATCAGACTGTGTTTCCAGACTGAAGGAAGGCAGCCAAGTTATCCAACATTTACTATTGTTTATCGTCACGTTGCTGAGACAGGATCCGTGACACCGAAACTATGGCTATAAGTATATTTGGATTGCCTTGGATTTTACATTTCAGTGTCTAGTGTAAACGTTAAACTTAATAATTCAAAAGCAAAGTAATTTCGGACATATATTTATATGAACTGTTGTCGTTGTTTTGGTCTGCGAAAACCACCTATATAAGAAGATTTGTAAAAATACCTTAACTTTAAGGTAAAAATATTTACAAATTGTCTTATTTTTCCATTCCATCGTATTCTCATCCAAGTGTATTAGTGTGAACATATATAAGATGTGTGTGACTTTTTGTTTGTGGCTATATTTCGATATTTTATGAAAGCCAACTTGCATATCGGCGAACCGAGAGCTAATGTAAGCATATGTTGTTTGTTAACAAGAAACGAAAATGCGAATTACTTTATATATTTAGGATGACAGACATGACTTAAATCAGACACTTCATCTAATCATGTACCAATGTCAGTCGAGAAATCAAATCTGTTGTTCAAACAAAATGAAATTATCAATACGTTGCGGCTTCTATAATCGCTTCTGTAAAAGATAACATTTTATAATTTGCTATAAATCAGGGAGTTCCCTTTTATTAGACAACTGCTGGCACTTTATCCCAATCCTCATATATATTAATCTTCTTACTACTAAAATCCCTCTTGCAGTTTTGGATTAGTTTTGGATTGCTAATCTTTTTCAGAAATCTTTAAATTTACTGCAATAAGTAATATAAATGTAATATTATTTCCGTCGGGAGTACAAGAAAAAAATAATTTCACTATTTATTAATCGATGCAAATAATCTGAGTATTCATATATAATGGATATCCGTCGAACAAGAATTTCTTAGGCTTGCAGCAACGGTTGCAGAAAGTTCAATGAAAACAGAATTTTCTTTAACTCTTGACAAATCTTATTCGAGTAAAACTTTTTATGACAGAAATGCTAAAAATGATTAAATGAAAATATTTTAATTTTATTTACGGCAAGTTTATCCTTTCCAATTCAATGTTAGCATTTGCTCAATTTATAAGCGCATACAGTTGAACACACACACACACACACACACACACACACACACACACACACACACACACATATATATATATATATATATATATATATATATATATATATATATATATATATATATATATATATATATTATTGTTCTTTGATTTTCTTTTGACTTTTGATTAGGTACCGCCACTAATTCGCTAAAAAATGATCATACCATGATGAAAAATTTCCCAAACAAAGTTTTATCGTAAATATCTTTATGGTATTATAAAGAGGAAAGACCAAAGTATTTTTTATTATTATATTATATTTTTTAATCATTTTTAGAGCGTTTGAAAATTTAGTTAAAAATCAATTTTTCTTCAAAAGTGTGGCCAAAGATAGTGCAGATTAGTCTTTTTTGTGGTGAAAAACATTAATTTGGAAATTCTTGCAAAAATCAAATAAGGAAACTTTCAGCTCTTATTTACAAAATAATGAAATTACTTGCGATATGTTTTCTTTTTAGAAAATCTTGGAATATTTTTATATCTGTTACCCAAATCCACTGCCCTTTTTTAATTTTAGAAAGTTTCGAGAAATTAAATTTTGTCCCGCTTAATTTTATATTAGTTAAATACAAAACTCCTTGGAGAATTTAAATCATCAATTTCTTTTTATAAAACAGGACACCCAGTTAATGTAAATCTGCACTGAATTATAAAATGAAAAATGAAATAAAACTAAAACATTATTTAATTAGAAAATATTATAATTCATTTTATGAATAAAATATATTAGGGTCACTATAGACGCAAGGAAAAACAATTTCGATGAATAATGAATTTTTACTAGAATTGTTTTCATTTTTTATTTTAATTAAAGTAATTTATAAAGTTTTAAATCTTGAATTTCTGTATTACTCTGTACCGTAAAATTTCTGTATTACTCTGTATAGTTAAAATTATATTTACTTATCATAAATGGAAACATTTTGTACCGTTGATCGACCCACCCCCAATATTATAAAAAGAATATTGATTTGTGTGTGTGTGTGTGTGTGTGTGTGTGTGTGTGTGTGTGTGTGTGTAGAAGTGCCGATTTTTGTAAACATGGATGTTCATATGCAACATTGTCAGAAAAAAAAGCGCGGTAACTATATTAAATTTAAATTCAATGTGCCTACAATTCAATAAAACATTAGGTTACGGAGAATATTTTTCTATTTTTAAGCTTACTTGGTACCTAAAAATTATATAAAAAAGCGCTCACGTTATATTCATCATGTACATTTTATAGATATGTCCACTGTAGCAAAAAATTAGATAAACATCCATCTATCAGTCAAGCTGTCACCCTGTCAACACCTTAAGTAAGCAGTTTAAAATCTTAAAAAATGCATTTTTGTGATATTTTAAACTTTAAGCAATATTTATTTTGAATCAGATTAATTAAGCTTTAAATCAGATAACATTCCTCAAATAAAGTTTCAGAAAATGATATTTTATGTTTGAAAGATTTCTTAGTAAAGATAACGGATGATTAAAAATGACTCAAAAATCAGCAATTTCATTCATTTCAAAATGAAAACTCAATCCAGTCAATTTAAATTAGTTTTAAAATGCTTATTAGAAATATTAAATTTAATCTATTAACTCGAAATTAAAACTAAGATAAAAAATTTAAAGAAAGATTTTTCATTTTTAAAAATTCATTTTAAAACTTAGGAACCGCATTTCTGTCGGGGTATCTATTTTTGATTAATTATAAAGTATTACCAAGAAATGAAATTGTTAAGTTAATATCATCGCTTACATTTTTGTTATATAGTTATAAGAATAAAAAAATATTGTTGGAAATTATATTTGAAAATTATGATACAACCGCATTAGTACTGTAAATCTGACTTTTGGTTAAAATACAATTACATCACTGATTTTTAGATACAACCTCGCCCAAGATCCCGGCGGATTATCTCTTTTGCTGGACTAACAGAAGTCATGTAATAACAATTCAATAACGCACTTCTAACAGATTAATTACGCATAATTTTTTTGTCTATATCTTCATCGAATGTTAGAAACTTGTATTAAACTACTAGTAAATAACTGAGTGATCGCATACCACATGTAACATAATGTCACCTGTGGTATATTGCTGAATTAAAATCTCGCTTATAACTTTGATCAAAAGAGGTACTAAACATTCTTCTTCATCTATGAGATGTGTCACTTCAGGAAGCACACGAACATGGTTCTCCATAATTTTTCTGTTTTTAGAGCTTGTGCGTTGTGGTACAGTGGATATCGGCTCGGAACGAGAAGCCGGGGAGCCGAGTTTGAATTCCAGCTGAATCCATTGTATTCACTTACGCGCAAATACCCTTAGGAAAGGTATTAATCCGTCTCTTTCTTCCAGTTATGGGTTAAATAGCAGAACAGATTGGGTTCTATAGCCTTGGTCGGAAGCCAGTCTACCGCAGAAAGCAATGGCAACCTACTGCGGGATAATATTCTGCACAGTCAGTCATGTCTCTTTCGAGACATGATCGCCCAAGCGTGTATCACGTATGGCACTTAACTGACTGAATGTTTTTTACTTTTTCTTTTTGCTATCTCTCCTAATCCCTATTCTGCCAACCATTTACTGGAGCTCAGAGCTAGTCTGACTTCTGATGCGGTAGTCTCTGGGGAACTTTGGTTATCTCTCGGTAACTTACGTATCAGTTCCGGTACTTTCCGATAGCTGGCACGGATCTCTACGAATACTCTCTCTACTCGTAACTCTATGGCAGGAGTATATGTACACTCAGTCGATTCGATTATCATATACAAAGGGGAAATCCCACAACAGAGAGCATCTTTCGTTATCCCAATGTGCCTTCGGATTTCGATGTGACATTTTCCGTCTTCTTAGATATTTAAGGTTTTGTGCTTGTTTGGTTTTGATTATCTCCGATTTCTATTTCACATGTTAGGCTGTTTCATTTGTTGACAACCATACAGTCTGGAGTTACAAGAAAATTCGTTGTGTACCTGTATTTCTTAAATTGTGCTTTGTAAACTTTAGTAGTGATGCTTTGATCTTCATCGTCTATCATCGTTAACAATCCGGCTTCCAAAATCGGATGGACGGATTTTAACAGCTAGAACCTGTTTTGAGTTAGATTTGAGTTAGAAGGGTGTTATTATTATTAGCGTTCGAAAATTAACATGTTTTTTTAAAATAAACTTTATTTCTTGAATTACAGAAGTTTACAGAAATTCAAGCCGCGTCAACATCGTCTAAGACGAAAGAAAAAACGTCAATATAAAAAATCATGCCTATATTGGGAAATACATTATGAAAATAAATATTATCAACTTTGAGTTCGAAATAAAGTTCTACATCATAGAAATAACAGGAAATTCACATTTTGATGCCATAAAATAATGTTCGCAAACTCCAGTACATCTCAATAAATAAAAATGAAAATCGATATTTTTTCCATTTGTCAATAGATCCATCGGGCACAGACATTTTGAAGCGGATTTCCCGCCGTCCAAAGAATGGCATTTATCGCTTCAAAGAGCTCAGACATTCACTATTGACATGAGTTTTCCCTTTGTACTGAAAGCTTATTTTTCGACATAGACATATACCCAGTTGGTAACTTTGCAATAAATGTGCAAAGAAGTTGAAAAATCCAAAAATTCCTTGTTTCTATTAAAATAAAACATTTATATATTTTAAATTAAAGCAAATTTTAATATAAATTAAGTAGTATGAACATGAAAAACATTCAAATATTTTTCAAAGAAATGATTTTCAATATATAAATGCTTATTTAAAAAACGGCTGCTACTGGAAGGCAATTGTCTCAAAATTTATGGAATTTTCTCTTGATTTTATTTATTTACAGAAACAGAAAAAATGTCGTCTTTCTGGGTATGACGATAAACTACATCCAGCAGTATAGCCTCAGATCAGGAGGCTTTGAGGAGCATGAAACCACCTCAATTACTGTTGTTCCAGGTTCACCTTAAACCGGGGTGGTAGCACTTGTTAGGGTCCTAGCTATTGGCAAATAGTTAACCCTGACGCTAGGGTCAAAACACTATGAGAAAATAAAAATCATTTTTAGAGTAAAAATACCATTTTCATAGTAAAAAAAATAGCATCAATATATTCAGCAAAAAGGAATAAGCAACAATATATTTTGTAAAAGAACTTACTGATGCTTCCAAGAAAATTAGATTTTGGCATTAAAGGCCTCATAATATACAGCAAAACAAACAAAAAAAGTATGTTCCAAAAATTAAAAAAAATTGATTTTAAGCAAAAATACTTTTGCCGAAATTGTGCGACATTAGAAAAAACTGAAAATGTGAGAGGTGTATAGAAGCCACCATGTTAGTGATGTAATGATTAACCATGCAAACTTGCTACGTCTATTCGTTATATCAAGAAATGTTGTAAATGGAATAAAAAAAATGTGTCATGAATGTTTTGATTACAACAATCAAACGTCTCCATATTAAGATAGGATTACATGACCAACGGCGACATTGGTAACCGCTTCATCAGCGATCCAGTTGAATCAAATGGATCACTGATGAAGCGGGTTCTGCTCGCAGAAATGATCTTCGATTTCAATTCTGAATTTATATATATATATATATATATATATATATACATAATCAATGAATTTCATTTATAACCCGACATTATTTCTTATTAATTTGTTTACAGGATAAACGTGCTTGAGTAGACATCCTTGTTTTTAAACAGTATAAATGTTAGTAGGATATTAAAATATATAAGTATATAAAGATTAGGATTTTATTATTATAATAAAATATATACAGCATAACAAAAATATAAGTAGTATGTAAAATGTTATCAGTAACGTTTTTTAAACTGTCCAGTAAATATATTTACACAGTTTAAATAAAAGATATCTGCTCAAATATATGCATCCACTAAATATAACGTCTGAAGTAATAAACGTTTAAAACACTGTATTATTAACACATGAATGATTATATTATACATGTGAATACCCATATATATATATATATATATATATATATATATATATTGTGTGTGTGTGTGTGTGTGTATATTTTGGCAGCATTTTTTCATTAATACAGGTTTCGTTGAATAATATAGACAAGTTTTGTCTATTTATTTTGTGTAGGATCCTTTCGTATAATCTGATAAGCTTGATAGTGCAATCGTTAAAAGACGACAAGAAATCGCAGTAATTGTTGATTTTTTTTATCGGGTTTGAGCTTTCAAACCCGATAAAACCCGATTTCATAAGCCATTATCACAGAATGAACATTTAATATATAGTGAACATATAGAGTGGACATAATTTAAATGTTCTATGTTCAACGAAATATATATATATATATATATATATATATATATATACTGAACTGCACAGAATCAGTGGACATCTAAATAATAACGTTGTGATCACGATCAACACCTACACAGCTCTCAAAAACGATTTTTATAAACGCTATTTTTAGCTGCTAATTCATCCGCGAAGGTATAACGACTGGAACATATTGATTATTCATGCCCATACATTTTAGAAATCGATTGACAGATACGATTTTAAGGTGTGGAATATTGCCAAGATGCTCGTTATTACTTTCATTATCGAAAGAAAATTATCGAATACGAAGCTGGTTCAGTGCTCGATCACCTACGTTTCGTCAGGTAAGGAGGTATATTTTCGCTTTCCTACGTTATGCAAAAATTGATGGAATCTCAGTTTATATAAGTAATGTTTTCTAAAGAAAATATTAGTGCAGTGACAGGATGTCGCGATTCTAAAATTTTAAAAAATGTGGTGCTTGAGCTTAGATTTTATCAACGTTTTTGGTGAACAACTCGAATATCAGTCATATATATATATATATATATATATATATATATAATAACCGAACTTAATAGCACCTAATGAGCCAGACCAAACCTACCTAGGTTTCTTCTGAACGGATCGTCAGGGAAAGCTGGCTCCTAGATAAATTTGTCTGGCTCATTAGGTGCTATTAAGTTCGGTCTACCTTTGTATTGAGCGCTTTCTGTTAGATGGTTACTCGTATCGGGATTTTTTTTTCTTTGCGCTTCGTGCTGATTTCTGTCCGAACACTTTTGACACACTTTAGTGTCCTAAGTTCTTTCTTTTTAAAAAAAAAAACCTTTTTTGCCTTCGTTCGAAAGTTTTCGAGACGAGTATAACTATAATCACGTTTACATATATATATATACATATAATCTCTTTTCTATAGAAAGTGTTGAAATTTGCAAATCTATATTCTATATTGCAAAATGTATTATTTCTCTGCTGCCATAAGTAACGGGTGTATGAATGCAGAAAATAAATAATGCTATGTGAGATAGTTATGGCAAATGAGCAGCAATAGAATAATCGAAATATTACCTAACGCTTTGCCCAGCTGCAATCAGGACTAAAATACAGTAGTGTTTTCATGCCGCTATAAATTGCTGAGTCATACATTCATATAATCACAAGAGTGAATAAAAATTTCCATTAATAAGTCTTCCCCGTGAATTTATGGATTATCTAAATAGCTAGTATTTTGTAAAAAAAAACATGATCATCTTCAAAGCTAAAATATTGCTCACCTTAATACACTTCACGATGAATTCTTCCCGTATATTTTCATATTATTGCTTCATCTTGTTATATATCTGAATAAATGCGAACCTTTTATTTCTTTCTGTGAGTATAAAATTAAATTATTTTTTCTTCTTAATCCACTGTCATTTTTATATTTTTCGGCTCTTTGATAAGAGTCTATCACCGTCAGTTTTTTTATCCAGTAGTAATATCATTTCCCTTACAGTAGCAAAACGTCAATACTTTTTATTCATTTGCTATCTGCACTGTATACCGCTCTGCCTCTTTATCTTTTGCTTAGAGTGTTAACTTGTACGATAATAGTAGAAAGATTGTTGGCTCTAATGACGTGTCCATACCATTTCAACTTTCTCTTCTTAATGGTCGATATGAGTTTCCAACAGGCTTGTTTCTTGTCAAATAGTGAAGAAAGGTGTGATTCCATTTCTAATGCGTTTTAATAGTCTACACCTAAAATTAATACTGATTTTTATGTTTATAATTTATAAGGGTTTTACAGTGTTATGTTAATAACGTTTTCTAAGAATATAAGACTAATTTTTTCTACGTAAATACTCGTCTATTCATTTATTGAATCCGTAAAATTAGCATCATTCGAACAAAAGTTTGTCGCTTTGAGTTGGAATATTCGATTCGATCTTTTTCATGCGTAGATGTAAGTTGAGCGTTTTTTAACGCCATTCATCCGGTTGTCCCTTATATGATATCTAGGTTCTACTGTGTTAACATCTTCGTTTATATTGATGCACTTGCCAACATTCACTGGGGACTGATTCTGCACTTAGTGAGTTTGTGGTTTTCTTCTCTGCCAGCCTTTGAGGTGCCTAAGTCTTTTGACGTTCTGAGGTGACACCGAGTACATAACTTAAACTGAGGGTGAATACAATGCATATTGAGGTCATTACAGATAAACTCTTTTAAGACCAAATGTTCCTGGGGGACATTAAATTTGATTCAGACACCTAGTATTTACTGGCGTAAATTACAGTGCTTTTGCACATTCTTGGAAATCTTAGGAGAATATTTCAATTGTATTCAGTTCTTTATTGCCTTTGTGCATATATTCTTCATTAATTCTTTGCATGTATGTAGTAATCTTACTTTATTTATTAACCTGAGAAAAAGGACAGTGGTTGACATAGCATTACTAAAGGAAACAGTAGAGGAAAGCATGCGCCAAGAATTATTTACAAAGTTTAGAGAGAGTGAGAGAGAGGAAAGAAATTCCAAAACTTAAGAAATCAAAGAATCTTTAATGGGCGGTGTAACATAAACAATATATAAACATACCTAAATCTTTGCAAAAGTATTTATACCGCCATAATTTTCTGAGTCACGACATAAATGTAATAATCAGAGTGGAAAATATATATTCGCCGTGATATTATGGGTTATCTATATAGTTTGTGTTTTATAATTCACCTCGTTTAAATACAAAAGAACTGTCATTCATTCATACTGAAAATACGACACAACAAGCGTTAGTGAAGTCAGCAGATATATTATCTTCTGGATATCACCTTTTTTGCTGCATGCAACACTTCTTGTTCAGATGGCATTTCTAACAAGCCAAAGATACCAAATATTTCGTCAAAGAATTTATCAAACAGTTACTGGGGCCTTTTCTTGTTTTTTGTTTTTATTTATCTATTTATTTATTTATTTTTAATGGCGGAATATAGACCTTTACGTGATTTTTTTTTTAAATTGAAACCGGTGAACCAAGTTTGTATTCCTCCTGGTTCTGTTTTATTCGTTTCTCCCGATATTTTAAGAAATGCGCTTTGTCTCATAAGATTGATTAACCAGAAGGTCTTGTTACATCATAACATTTTTATAGAGGGAATAATGGATTTGTAAGTATCGGGATAAATCACGCCTCTCTAATTTCTTAACATGTCAGAATAATAACAGTAAAAACACTTTGCTGTCAAGATTGTTGGCAAAATATCTAAACATCAGTATTCTACAGTATTTAATGGTAGATATTAGCCAACAATTAAACTGACTTACGTTTATAAGAGACATGGCGTTATTTTTAAGCAATTTATAATAAAGGGCTTCAAATACTGCATAGTTTTATAATATTAATTTTTAATTGAAAAATATGGAGGAAATGATTAATACGGAACATACATGAAGACGTTTATAAATTTAGTTTTTTGGGATCTCCATAATTTTCAGATTAAGCTAAAATAAAAACTTAACAAGATAAATTTATACATGTTTTCCTATTTATTCTTTATTTAATAAATACTATTTTTACTTATATGAATATAAATAATCTGATCATCGTAAGAAGGTAAGTTTACAATATTGAGATTGGCTCTCGTATCAACAGAAATGTCAATATTATCGTTTGATTAATGTCACAAATATATATATATATATATATATATATATATATATATATATATATATATATGATATAATATGAAGAGCACCGTTTACCTGACTCTATGTGTGTAAGTATTGGGAAGAGACAGCTGATATCTGATGCGTGCCAGGTGTCAATAGGTGAAAAGCCAGCACCATGAGACATGCCTGAGAACAGAAAGGGATGATTCGATTTGAATTTGATTTAATGTGAACTGCGACATTCAATGAAAGTAGACATAAATGAACAAGATGAGACATACATATGCATATTTAAGCATGCATGATTGCTTAAATTTATATACGCATATCTGCATTATATATATATATATATATGTGTGTGTGTGTGTGTGTGTGTGTGTGTGTGTGTGTGTGTGTGTGTGTGTGTGTGTGGGAGAGTAATTTAATTTTCTGTCACGGTACAAACTGTAATACTTTTATACACTAATATATTATCTTGCTGAATTCCGAATGATGTAATTACTAGAATATTAAGTTAAATTTTCTTCAACTCAAACGAGGTTCAAATTTATTTACAATATTTGAAGAGAGAATGACGAGATAAATAAATGAATACGATTTTCATCCAGTCAAACAAGGAATCTTTTTTGGCTGAGCAGTTCGTGTATATATATATATAGATATAGTTCCCTCTAACAGTAATTGACATGGCAGGGCAATTCATATGCTTTTGTTGTTTACTGAATACATTTGGGTTTAAGATCAAAAGATTAATCTGAGACAAAATTTCAGAATTTCAGCTTTTCAAAGAATTTTTTTTAATCGTCTCACCTCAAGCAAGACATTCTACTGCCACTGTTACGCAGGGGGTTACATAGGGGAAAGTGTTGAGAAAGAGGGGTTAGTTATAGGAAATGTCTGGAGGTGGGTAAAGACGGATGAGGATACCGAGGATGTGGGTGGAGTAGATAGAAAAAGAGCTTGTGAGATTGGATGCTAGTTAGTGTGATAGGAGATGTCTATTGACCTTACATTTAAATTCCTGGAGATTGTAGCTGTCGGGGAAGAAAGTATATGGAAGGGAATTCCACAGGAACAGAAGCCGTGAAAGTATTTGTAGAAGAGGCACAGGGAAGTCACGTCCTGCCTGTGAGAGAGCGACTGCAACCGATCTGCTAAGTCAGTATCGATCACATTGCAGATTCTCCGTTGGATTTTGTCAAGAACCCCGAGGTGAATAGCAAAGGCACCCGACCAGATGTAGCAGTATTCAGCACACGGGTGGATGGTAGATTTATATATGTATAGGATAGACTCAGACGGGAAAAACTCCCTGGTCCTGCACAGTTAACCGACCTTCTTGGCAGCGGATTTAGCAATGGATTCGATATAGTCATTCCACTTGAGGTCCGCTGAGAGTGTGAGGCCAAGGAGGAGTAGTGTTTTACTCTCAGGGAGGTTAGCCTGTTCCATGCCAATGGTGGTTAGGAGCGATTGTCTATGATGGTTAATAGATAGCAGCTTCGTTTTGGAAGCATTAAAATTAACGAGCCATTTTTCCCACGTCCATCACGGAGGAGGTTGGAGGTCCTTCTCAAGCTCGGCAGCGAGGTTCGCTTTGTCAACCTCAGCAGATTTTTGATCGAGGCGAGAGTAAACGGTTGTGTCGTCGGAGCATCGGAGAGATCGTTAATGTAGATCAGAAAAATCGTAGGACCTAGAATAGAGCCTTGAGGTACACCCACGTTCGTATGGTAGTTTTGGGAGGCATGTCCGTTTAATACTACCTTCATTGTGCGATTAGAGAGGAATGACTGGATTAGGTCAAACAATGGTCCAGTTATACAATAGCTCCATACCAGACCCTGTCAATATCCAGGTCAACGGTTCGAGTTTCGCTATTGTTGTCTGTGGTGGTCGTTAGCATATCAGCAGTAGACCTCGTGAAGCGGGATGCCTTGAGATGTCCGAGGCTGCACGCGCGCTAAACTGGAGTTATCAGCGGGGACTTCGCCCCGGCCCGAGAAGGTCGAGAAACCTCTCAACCACCTCATATGATAGGGATCGGGGCCTGTAACCAACCCCGTGAACGAGAAATTTCAGGTAGGAGCGGGTCAACAGCCCGCGTCGTTCACGTTCACGTTCACGTCCCTGCCCTTTGTACACACCGCCCGTTGCTACTACCGATCGAACGGTCCGGTGAGGTCCTCGGATCTGGCGGACGACGCCGCCGAGCCGCGTGCACGCGGCTGCAGCGGCGAAAGCCGTTTCCCGCGCGTGCCGTCCTCGCCTCGGCGTTCGATGCCTGGAGAAGACGGCCGAACCCGATCGTTTAGAGGAAGTAAAAGTCGTAATAAGCAAAAAATGGAAAACATACTGTTTGTCCGAAAGGAGTCTGTGGGCTGTGAGTTTCTGAACCACCTCGGCGTTGATAATGGCTTCGAACACTTTACCAAAGATCGGTAAGAGGCTGATAGGGCGGTAATTAGCGGGGTCCGAGGGTTCTCCAGTATTCTTAAATATAGGAACTACAAAGGAAGACTTCCAACAGGCAGGAGAGCAGGAAACAGATAGGCAGTAGTTGTAGAGCTTAGAGAAGACAGAGGAGAGTTCTGGGGCACATTTCTTCAAGGCTATGATTGGGATTCCGTCCTCTCCGATCACTTTATGAGGTTGAAGGTTAGAGATTATGCTAGAAACCAGCGAGCGGGTAATGTGGACGTCATTCAGTTAGGCCTCAGTTCTAGGTGGGAAGTCGGGTATAGATATTTCAGACAAATCCCGTCTCGAATTGGTGGAGAATCTGCGAGCAAAGCATTCAGCCTTGTCCAATGAATAAGTGAGGACCTGAAATTCATTGATTAGAGGGGGTATTGAGGTTTTACTATTGTTAAGCGCACTTTTACAGAGTTTCTGGCAGCAAACAACAGAGTTTCTGGCAGCAAACAACAGAGTTTCTGGCAGCAAACAACATCTTAGCTTCATTGAGTATCTTTTTGCACTTATTACGTGCTTAGTCGAAAAGGCGCTTGTTATGGTACGATGCGTGGCTTCTGTAAAGCCAGAAGTAGTGATTCCGGTGGGCAGTGGCGGAGAACCAGGGGGATGAATGGAACTTAAGCTGAAACTTCTTGGCTGAGATGAATGCATCGATGCCAGCCTTGACCCAAGAGGAAACCTCGGATGCACAGTCTTCAACGAGAAGACTAAAAACATTGTTCCACTGGACGTCACAGAGGAATAAACAGTTGCATTAAAAAGTAGCCAATATACATTTAAAGAGAAAATAAAATAAAAATTTAACAAGCAGAGCGTCCAAATATTAAAATTAGGAAGATCAGATAATAACACTACCAGGGTTTCAACGTTTCGATATCGTCAGGTGTTATAGATTAACTGATATCCTAACGCTTTATTTTGAACGCACAATACAGCATTAGGAAATCAGTTAATATATGTATATATCACCGTCTAAAGTTTCAGTAAAATTTTGTCATGCTTCAATCAAAACAGTTTTTGTTGCATCAATTTCTGTGAAAGTTATTATGAAAAATCAAAGAAGCTCAAAACAAAGCAAATGAATGTAATGAATACTATTTTGATGATTTCAGCTACAAAAACATTGCTAACCCCCTTCAGTTTAATGGGATCAAGTTTACATAAATAGAAAAAAAATTTTCCCAAGCGTAGTGCTTCATGATAAATATACAAACAAGCAATAAAAAGAAACAGTCAAACAAAACCAAGTAACTACCGAAGTAGTTATAAAATGCTTGCCATTGTAATGGGTTATGTCTATTGCTAATCTATCCAGTTGTTTTCCACGCTCAGTTTTCCTTTCTTCCAATGAACTGGTTCTGGATCTATTGACTGGCAGGCTTCGCAGGCTTTGACAACCGATTTCACAATTTCTTTCTACACTAGTGGGTCGATAAGTCTGGCGAAGTATAATGTTTGTTTCACGCCCGAATGTCCACTTTGTTGGTGGACGTCAGCCACCTGACTTTCATTCAGTCGACTCCCCGTTGCAGCGCAACTTTCCAGTACTGGCTCTTTTCCCTCCTTGTGTAGATCCAACCACTTGCGTGGCACTCTGGTGAGACAATATACGCAGTTTTGACAGGATTTTACGAGTGTGACATTCATGGTCAATTCATATTATTCCGACAATGCCTGCAGTGTTCCCAAGCGCCGTCTCACTAGCATTTCACCAGCCGTCTTCGTATTCACATGTGTCTTCCCAGTCATGGTGTCGTATATCCACCGATGTACGCATGCTGAATCAGTGACCAGATGCAACACTGTGGCCTGTCATTAAAGGGCTAGGTTGATGCTTTGACTGCTGCATCTAGTTCAGCCAGATTGATATGCCTAGCCTCATTGGTCGGGTGCAACCAATAAGAATCCTTGATGATGCTTCCATTCGCTTCTAATGCCACCTCTGTGGCCACGAAACTTGCATCCACCCAGACCTTCCTCTCGTTGCCATCCATGCACCAGTCTCCTGCAAAAGAGTCCATTTTACGCACTCTGGTCATCGTTTCTTTTAGCATGCGATGTAGATTGGCATCTCTGATCTCATCGTCCCATCTCTTGGTCACTGCACTCTCTCGGCGCTTGATGAATGCAGTTGCCACTCTCAGACAGCCACACACGGAGAAGAGGCCCACAAGTTTCCAAAAAATGGAAAATAGACGTCGACAAGTTACCACGTCGGGATTTTCCGAGATCTGTCCACCCTTCTCTTGCTTGGGCGAGGTATGTCTCCGTCACAGTTATTCAATAATCTTCTTAAAAATGGATAAATTTAAGGAAGGCTGGTTCGAGTTTTGTCAGAATCTCTCACTAATTTCTATCTAGGCTGTTAATTAACGATTGGAAAGTGACAATATCAGAGTTACGAAAAAAGCAGAGAGAAATAAGATGAAAAATACTTCTAAAAATGTTAAAAATAATTGGCACTGCTTCATTGAAAATATTCAAGTATTACATGTAATCTAAGTAATTTTGCTATAGTTCAATTCATCATGTGTAGAGAAAAAAGTCTTACTTCTATAATACAATGACATACTGGAATATAGTGGAGTAAGTGTGTATTTCTTTAGATGCCACTGAATAACCTCGAGTGATTGGAGGAACACTGAATGAAGCAATTATATCGAAGGATCATTTATTCTTTTTAACAGCTGAAGGTGAAATATATCAGGTAGACAGATTCAATGAGAAAATAACCTGAGGCATTAAGTAAAAGAAACTCAAGAACTAAGTGTGAGGAACAATGTAGAAGCGCTTCAATAGCTGAACCAATCCCTCAATTTGAATGCCATTAAAACGTTTTGAGAAAGATTAAAAGAGTTTCCTTCGCAAAGATAATAGAAATCTAGTTGTTTTCCAAAGTTTTGATATTAAGCATTTTCATTTAATTTTTTTCCAGAGTTTCCACGTTGATTTTTGCTTTGGGAAAAGGTAGATGTCACTGGACCGTAAATGGAGTTAACAAACCGGCTGATGCATTTTGGGGTCAAAATTCTCTATTCCTCAATTCTTGATATAAACATATAAATTCTGTAAGAAATTTCTAAATAAACATCAATAAATTACCAAGTTTCATCTGTAAAGCAAAACTAAGGGCACATACACATATCTATATATAAGTAGATAGATAGATAGATAGATAGATAGAGAGAGAGAGAGAGAGAGAGAGAGAGAGAAAGAAAGAAAAGGAGAGAACGAAAGCTCGAAGTAATGTGTTTGTGTTTGTGTTCATTTCGTAGGTGTTTGAAAAGTTCTTAGGTCTATTTTAGAAAATCTGGCAAATATTTTCAGTTGACAAATCAACAGATGCTTATGCAAAAAGCTTTTCAGACGAGATGAGATCTTTTCACCTATGTCAACGTAAACAGCTGAACTCTTTAACCCGTGAAAAAAAATTCTGCTTTTTTTTCAACGTTAAAATTGTACATTTAAACAAAACATTTCGAACTCTGTGTGTCACCACTGATTTTGTCAAAATGTAACTGACAAGATATGCACCTTCTTCTAAAAGAACGTCGAAATATTTAAATTTCAATACAAAACCAATGGTTATCTATAGAAATAAAACTGAAAATATGCTTCAGTGTGTGTGTATCCAAGGTGTGCATCCTCACTGTATTCTATTGGCATACACTTCCACATTTTCATTCTGTTTCAAAACATACACATCCCTTGCAAGTTTTTTATTCTACACAACAAAGAAAAAGAAATTGCGTATGGCTCTTCAGTTTAATTTTGTTTTAATTACTTATTTTCCGTTAAAGATAAATTCTGCACAGTAACTTTTACATGAGAATAACTCTTTCAAAAATACAAGTGTTATCTCCCGTATTTAATGTTTGAAGATGTGAGTTGTATAAAAAATTACAAGTAGACTTAAATAGATTTTTAGCTAATTGTAGTCGAGCTGTTTAATGCTGTTAACGAGTGGAAGAAAATAAACCTGAAGATTTAAAGGTTAAAATTTCTGCCGAGTATCCTAAATGTTTTTAGATTAAAACTAAGCAAAAAGTCTGAGAAGGCTTTGATCAAAAAGAAATGAGTTTAATTATCTGAAATGTTTAGAATACAGTTTGAGGTTTATTCAAACTTCTTCAGAACAAAAATAGAAGGGACTTATGTTGATGGTTTTAACAGTTATAAATACAATATATATATACATATATATATATATATATATATATATATATATATATATACTTTTGCACAGTACTGTATATATATTTTTGCACAGTACTGTATATATATATACAGTACTGTATATATATTTTTGCACAGTACTGTATATATATATATATATATATATATATACAGTACTGTGCAAAAGTATTGGACAAGAACTATTTTATCTTTTATGCGGCATATTGACAGAAAATAAACAATTTAATTAAAGTAATTTTATTTGATTTACTCAACAAATGCTTGAACAAGAAAATACTTGTTACAAAAATATTAATATTTAGTATAATAGCCTTTTGCTTTGATCACAGCCATCATTCTGTCAGGCATTGACATCACAAGCTTTTTCAATGTATCTAATGGTATCTTTTACCAAGCAGCTTGTATTTGTTCCCAAAGTGTGTCTTGCAAAATAACATTAGATTTATCAATTTCTTATCCAAAATATCCCATAGATGTTCGATAGATAAGTTTCAAAATAACTTGTTTAATAGCAAATAGGAAAAATTAAATATAACTTCTTTTTAATACATTTCTTTAACACCAGGTTTTAAACAATCAATATTTATTAGCGATTTACTTGGCTTTTGACCCTGTATTTGAATTTCAGTAAGGTTTTTAGGAAAATCACCTTCTGTCTTAATACTTTTGCACACTACCGGTGGTATGCAAAAGTGTTAGGAGAGGGGTAATTTTAAAGTTTATTTTGATGCCTCATGAAAGATAAAATAGTTCTTGTCTTAATACTTTTGCATAGCACTATATATATATATATATATATATATATATATATATATATAACAATTAAAGTGACAAATTCTTTGTACTACAACTATATATACATATATATATATATATATATATATATATATATATATATACTTTTTTATTAATCAAGAAATATTCTCTGTCCCAGGTTAACTAGCTAACTCTTATTCCTTTATTGCTACCTATCTTCTCACGACTGCAGTATATTAGACATAATCTCTGATATTATAGAAATATATAGGCACTTTCACTCCATTCTTTTCAGTGATTTTAATGTACACGTGACTTAAACATTAGAAACTTATTGATGCTGCGGGTGTTTAGACGTTAATTTTTTCCATTGCTCACTCCCTGGATTTCCTTACGAGTTTCTCTAACATATCCGTAAAACAGTCTTCTTTACTAGATTTATTTCCCTCCGCTCTCCTTGCCGCCAGAAGTGGCGGTTTCATTTAACAATTTCAACGGTGGAACATAGATGCCGATAGAACATAGAAAGCAGGCTTAAATTCATATCGTCAAAGAACCAGAACAAAAGCCTCGTCAGAGCAGTTGCCACAAAAATATTTGTAGAAGGCAAAGGGAAGATACACCATGTAGGTGAGAAAGTGATTGAAGTTGAGATGCCAAGTCATGACCTATTACATTGCAGATCCTTCTTTAGATTTTGTCGAGAACCTCCAAATGAATATCAGGAACACCCGATCAGATATTGCAACAGTATTCAATGCACGGACAGATAGTAGATTTATAAATGTCCTGACTAGAAAAATTGTCTGGTCAGACACAGAGACCCAACCTTCCTAGCAGTAGATGCAGCTATAGATTCGATATATTTGTTCCACTTTAGGTCGGTTAAAAACATGATGTCGAGGAGGCGCAGTGTGTTGCTCTCAAGGAGACTGGCATAAAAGTTTCTCTATAGTGGATAAATGAGAGCCGTTTTGTTTTGAAGGAATTCAAATTTACAAGTCATTTCTTGCCCCAGTTAACCACTGATTGGATGTCCGTTTTAACAGCAGCAGCCAGATTTACATTGTCAGACTTAGCAGATTTCTTGTTGAGACAAGTGGAAAAGTTGGTGTAATCTGCCTACTTGGAAACTGATGATATCAGGAAGATCTATGATTCAGTGTCGGATCTAGGATAAAGCTTTGAGAATTATCCGCGTTCGTGTGAAAAGATCTGGAAGCTTGCCTTCATTTTACTTTTTTATGAACTATTGGATTAAAACAATCAATTGTCTAGATATACGGTATCCCTAGTGTTTGTGCAGGAGGTCAGCATGCCAAACTCTGTCAAACGCGTTCAAGATATCGAGAGAAATATCTCGAGCTTCGCCATTATTATCAAGACCCTAGTATACATATTCAGTGATGGCCAATCAGTGGTAGACCTGGTGGGGCCATATTGTTTTGTCAGAGAGAGGGGTGGGATGCGTAACTAAATCAGCATTGATTAGAGCCTCGAATAGTTTGCAGAAAAGCGGCAAGAATCTAACAGCGTAAATGTGTGTGCATGTTATGATTATGAAATTATTTTTTCAATTTGTTTTATTCTGTGATTTATCCTTCCTTTGATTTGATGCTGCATGTGCAGACTTTGATAATATCTTACCAATTTAACACACGAAGATACATTTACAAATTTGAATAATGCACCGAAATCACTGAAGATTTATTATAGCATATGTGTAAATATATTATTTGTGGTTAAATGATTCATCAATTTTCACTGACGAAATCAATCTACCTGGTTAACTTCGGTGATTTTATTTTCAATGCATCATTATATATATATATATATATATATATATATATACCTATTCTTCTTCTTTATGTGCCGTGCTTCTTCAGGACGTAGGCGATCATGGACTTCCACTTGGCGCTGTCTCTTGGCATCTCACCAAAACCCTGCTCCAACATTCATTTGCTCAGGCCTATCAAATATGTCGCTGCTTTCTTCTGTCTTTCTTTCCTTCTATCTGTCCTGTTAGTGTTAAATTCTCCAGTTCCTTCTTCCTTATTACGTGTCCCAGGAACTTTAGCTGTCTCTTCCTCGTGTTAAATATGAGTTTTCTTCTCGTTTGCATCCTCTCCAACATTTCATCGTTGCTTGCGAGCTCCATCCATTTCACGGGCTTAGTCTATGGTATCCTCATCATCCTTCTGTAAAACCACATTTCTCCTATCTCAAGTCTCTCCGACATCCTTGATGAGATCATCCAACATTCACTTCCATACAGAAAAACGGATATCACGTAGCAATCTTGTACTCTTTGTTTCCAATGAGATTTTCCAATCTCTCACTACTCTTTTTAGCTTCTTTTGAAATGCGTCCTTGACCATGCCAATGCGTCTTTAGATCTCAATGTCTCATTTTCCATCCTTTGTCAAAGATTTTCTAGGAATTTCGTTTTATTTTAGTTTCTCAGACCTGCAGTTGGTATTTTACGGTCTTCTTTTTGCTGATGACCTTACATTCAGTTTTCTTGAAGTTTATGCTTATTCCTTTTTTCTCGCTTTCTCTTGCCACCTTCAATAGGAGGTCCTGCATTTTCTTTTCCGTGTCTATTACGCTTACCGAATTTCCGAAACTGATGTAACGAGGAGACTTTTTGTTTAAGCTATGCGTTCAAATCCTGTCAGAAGCTCATTAATTCGCTATAATATTTCAACAATTTGCAAAATAATTGAATTCAACGCATACATGTAATTGATACACAGAAACAGCTGGGAATAGACGAAAAAATATCGTGGTTTGCCTGGATAGTAAGAAGCTACCTTGGAGGAGAACTACAGAGTATATTGTCACCGGGTCATCCCGAGCAAGAGGCTTTGTGTCTTTTTATACTGTTTTATACAAGGGCACTTAGCATATATATATATATATATATATATATATATATATATATATATATATATATGCTTATTATCCCACGTCTATGGCACGACTCGAAGTTTCATGCGTTATGCAGTCATCAGGTGCATATTTCAAACACCCTCCTAATATGTATATTTTTCAAATTTAAGTCACTATATATACGTGTGTGTGTGTGTGTGTGTGTGTGTGTGTGTGTGTGTAAAAGTCATTTCTGTTCATGTTTATCAACTTTAGAAAAAAAATTCAAGTATATTTTCATCAGTCATAAATTCGCCATTATTTGCAATGAAAGCTAGAAACTTATTAGGCAGCTCTTCGATGCCTTTGGAGTGAAATTTCTCAGATATTGATGGGAAGTTTTCAACAAACTGTTGGATTTAGTTTTCCTTAGAGAAAGTTGTTTTTTTTTTCATGAAAAACGTTTTGCAGCGATCGTAAAAGATGATAGTAGGTTGAGGCAAGGTCAAGTGAATGTAACGGGAAGAGTAGAACAGATCAAACGAATTCCAAATTGCTTTACCCTGTAATTCTTACTGTATGAGTCCCTTATGTTGTCAAACAAACGGTTTTTTTTCTACTGACGAACGCAGGTTGCTTTTCAACCAAACTTTTATCAACATATTGCAACTGCTAGACATATAAGTGTGTACTTAGTGTATCATTGTGTTTTGAAAACTTAAAATAAATAATAACCTGACGAAACCAACCACACATCACAATACTACCTTTCTCTTATGGAGCTGCACTTCTGTTGTCGCTTGTGTGGATTTATCCTTGCCAATGCACTGCGTTATACGTTGAACTTTGTGGTATGATAGTGCAATCCAAACTTATTATAAATTCGTCATTAAAACTGATTCCCCAAAGTAAAAATTACGTATGATATTACCTAATATATAAATATGTAGAAGGGATATCTGCCACTTCTTTACAGGAGAAGGTCATCTCTTCAACGTTAGAAAAATGGGCCATCATAAGCCTACAGATGACTTTGCAAACCAGCTTCGCTCCTGCATACCTTTTTACATATGTCACACAAGTCTTTTAGAGAGTCCTAAATGTGATTTTTTTTGTGCACTATCATGTACTTTTTCAATTCTGAGTCAGACTTACAACTTTTATCACGAAACTATCACAAGTACCCTGCAGATCTGTCAAGAAGGACATTGATATAGTCAGCATTAGACTGACAATATTTGTGTAATTTTCGATGACTAGCATATATAACATGATATAGGATCTTCGCGCAGATGTGACATACAATGTCATACTGAATCGAGTCTGCGCCACCTCTTCTAAGAACTCTTTTTAACTTCAAATATTCAACCTTTTGTCCTCGAAATGATTTTCTCTGTTGTCTTTTTGCCAGTCTTTGACACTAATTTCAATATTTTTTTGGTTTTCTTTGTTAAGATTACATAATACAAGTGCTTAAGCAAACTTAAATCTTCCATTATTCTGAGATGCTCTTCCCAGCAAATCTGATGAAAATCTTTAAAAGGTTTTGATATGATGGCGATATAGAGGAAAGCATTTTGGACACATGATTGAGAGATTGATCTTTGTGTAGAGTGGAAAGTTTCTGTCTGACCAAACTTGTTCTTCAAATTTACCGATAGTTTTTTTTCTGGCTTTTTCAATTCTAAATTGATTTCCGAATCAAAAGAATCATTTCTAGCGAGAGTAGTTCCAAAGCAGACAGAGGTATTGATAACCTCGAGCTGCTGAACCTGAACAAAATCCTACGTTCGACATAGCGTTGCCCTGGAGGAGTGTGTATGTAAACATAATCTTTTTCTTACCGATAGTTATCCAAAACACAGTGCATGCTCTCAAAAATAATCCATTATTGTTTTCATGTTCTTTTTGATATAGAGTAAGTCAGCATAGATTAACTCTCGAATAACTAACTGGAAAGTTTTTGATTTAGCTTCGAAATGAGTCAAGTTAAAGACCTTACCTGTGATTCTAAAACACAGGTGCACACCGAATTCACAATTCTGGAAAGCATACGCGAGATCAACAGCAAAAAAGAAAAAGAGAATAAAGTGTCACCTTGAAATTAAGTCGCTCTTTCATATGGCTATGAAGTCGCTTGAAATTTTACAAAGTCTAGAGGACATCCTATCTTACAGAGTATAGTCTAGAAAGCATCTATATTAACGAAGTCAAAAGCCTTAGTCAGATCGAAAAAGAATTGATACAATGCACTACCATGTTCTGATCATTTATCTTGCACTTGACGGGCTATGAAGATCGTATCCGTTGTGCCTCTTCCCGCTTAAAGCGAAAATGTGTCTCTGGGATCATTCAGGGCAAACACATCTCGTAAGCCTATAGACAGACATTTTGTAAAATCTGTATCCAATGCCTCAAGTACCCGATAGTCCACTCACACAAATTTGAAACCTTTTCCTTTCATCAACCTAGTCATGAGGTATAGGTGCCCTTGACCAAAAATCTTAAATCATATATCTGTTGCCCCCATGATAAAGAACTTCGACTGGAATGCTATCAAGACAATGTGTCCTCTCAGCATTAACTCATTTTTGTTGTTTCCTAGATCTCTTCCAAATTAGGATGATCCAATATCTCATCGATGATATCTGACTTAGGCAAGTTATTGAGGATATCTTCGTTAGATACTGATGGAGTGTAAAAAAATCCGTAAAATGTTAATTCCGGCGTTTCATTACACCCTCCGTGTTCTTGAAAAGAACAATCTCGTCATCTTACCTGGGTAGTAACACAGAGGAAACCTGTAGACCAAAATTTTGCTTTATCAAGTGATATAACAATTTGAAACCATTCTGATTGTAAGCTCTATAGGCTTGCAAGGAAATATTTAACCACGACTGATTTTTTCATCTGATGAATTTTGTGCCGCAGCGTCAATTACACGTTTTTGAAGGATTTGTACAATAATACATGGTGCAATAATACATGATTTGTGCAATAATACATGGTGCAATAATAATGATCAGTGCAATAATACATGGTGCAAAAATACATGGCGCAAAAATACAGGATTTGTGCAATAATACATGGTGCAATAATACATGATTTGTACAATAATACATGATTTGTGAAATAATACATAGGGCAACAGTACATGATTTGTACAATAATACATGGTGGTTGTCTGAATCACTCAAAAGCTTTATTTATTTATTTATTTATTTTTGTCTTCAAAAGATAATTTATCTCAGTATCATGTTCACCAAACCAATCTCATTTTTTTTCTGACACCAAGAAATTCAATACTAGTATTGTCGAACTTAGTCTTAAACTAACTTCAGGTACCGTCGAATTCGTTATTCTCGAAAAACCATTTGGAGATCATTGCTAATAGCAGAGTCCTTCAACCACGAAACATGGCTGTGGTAAAGGATCCTTGTCCTGTTTTCCAAGTCCATCTTGACCTGGGGTGGTTATACCCGTTAGGCTCCTAGCCGAACGCATATAGTTAACCCCCAAACTAAGATTAAAATACTATGGAAGTATAAAATAGATTTGTATAGTAAAAGTGCCAGTAATGCATTTTTAAAGAAAAAATAATCAGCAATACATTTTTGAAGGAAAAGATATTACAGCAACACATTTTTGAAGAAATAATATTACCGGCATTACACTTTTGAAGAAAAAATGATGTCAGCAATAAATTTTTGAAGAAAAGATATATTGCCAGCAAGTTTGTTTGTATAATTGTGCATATACGTGTAAATAAATATTTTGTATGTACTTGAGTTTATATGGTTTTCATAAATGGGTGTATGAGTGTGTGAATACCAGAGTGGATATATCTACAAGATATTTGTAGTGATTGGATATAGATATATATATACAGTTACGTGTGCATGTGTGTGGGTGGGTGTGTGCTTGATTTCATGATTAATCGTCCTGTCCGATCGCCACATTTAATACACGAACTCTCTCTCTCGTATAACTTTTATGACCTCAAAAAGATAACACTAAAAATTTCTATTCTGGGTCATTTTACATGGATTCCTATTTTTTTTTTTTCTTTAGTTTCCTAAAAAATTAAACCATGTGTATCCCTGCAGTTTGAAGAAATGGGTAAACTCACCCGTCAAAGTAAATTATAGTTTATAACCGCTTTAGATGATGCGTTGAGTTTTCCTTTATGTATATCGTATTGTTCTGGATAATATCCATTGAGCTCTCTATATAGATCTCTCGCTTAATATGTTATGTTAAATAGACCATTTGGGATTATTCTCTCCGTTTACGGACTAAACATCATTATCTATCAATCTTATATAGATACACACACACACATACACACACACGCGCGCGCGTGTGTGTGTGTGTATACTGGGCAAATGAGTGCAAAATGTCTGTGTATTGCGTTTCGTCACCTAAAATGAATGAAAGAGGTGGTGCAAAAGTAAACAGCGGCTATAATTATGCATCATGTGGTGTGGGAAGGCTAAATGTAAATAAAATCAGTTTAATTTTTTTAGCTCAATTTGTCTGAACACACAGCCATGTTAATCTGATTTCGACTCTCCAATTTGATTTTTGCATTGACGCTCACCATGTACAAGACTCAAGAATCACTCGTGTTTATATTTATTGTTGCTGTTTGTAAATATGCCACATTAACAAAATATATAACATTTGAAGATAGCTTAAATGCCATAAAAAATTAAACAAACCTTGATCTCAAAATATTTATGAGTATTGCTGCTTTATATACCTGCACACACACACACACACACACACACACACACACACACACACACACACACATCTGTTGAGACACAAATACTTAAATATTATATTAATATAATCTTATGTATGAGTACAATTATGATTTCATAAATGTAATAATAGATATTCAATAGTACGAGTTATTCCTTCTTTTCTGGCAGCCACAACCTCCAGGAATTTAAATGCAATGTCAATACCCATCTCTTAACAACTTGACTCCAGTTCTCTCTACATCACCCAGCATATCTTTTCCTTTATCTCTATCTTTTCAGCTGTCATCACACCTGTATTCCCATCCTTTTCTTGCTCCTATCTCTGACACCCTCTGTAACTGATTCGTCTTTCTCTTTACTCTCCTTCTATCTAATCGTTCTCTCTTATGTAGCCCCCTGCGCATCAAGTGGCTTTGGGGCGAAATGATTAAAAGAAAACGTACACAGATATATATATATATATATATATATATATATATATATATATATATATATATATATATATTAGTTTTACACCAAATAAATTGTCACTTTAACTGAGCAGTTACATGAGGACACCGTTATGACGTCTTCACTCATCGGGGTTGTTTTTTCTGCTGAAAAAAAAAACCGTGAAACTTTGAAATCGGCATGAACATGCTCAGTTAAAGTGACAAATTCTTTGCACTAAAATTATCAATCCTGTCTCCACCCTGATATCGAGCACTTTCTAAAAAAATAAATTCTTTCCAAAGTTCTTTTATCAGTAAAACTGCTGAAAAAGCAACAATCTTGGCGCCAAAATCTATCACAACTCAACAATATATATATATATATATATATATATATATATATATATAATAACAAGACCGACTCTGTAAGTATCTAAATCCTAAAATTATACGAAAATAAACTTTGAGGACAACAAATAACAGACAGAATCTAACTCCGTTATTGTCCGTCGCTATAAGGCGTTGGACAAGAGGGGAAAAAAAAAGAAAACTGCGGAATACAGACAATACATACAATATCCCGTAGTAAAGAAAAAAAAACCAAACGGAACCAACCACAAAGAAAGAAAAAGTGCTCGATACAGAACTAACCAAAGCGGAATAACAAAGAGGAAGCAATGTAGTGCAAAGACACGTAAAAAAATCACAAGATCGCCAAAACCTACCGCGGTTTCACACAACGAGCCGTTGTGTGAAACCGCGGTAGGTTTTGGCGATCTTGTGATTTTGTACGTATATATATATATATATATATATATATATATATATATATATATATATATATATATATTCGAATGATGAGTTTTGTTATGTGACTCATTAAACTGATGGTTCGTTGGAGTTCACATTCCTTTGTTCCTGGTTTCTTAAGCAGTGCTATAGAAAACGATCTGCTTAGGTCTACCGGTATATCGCCACTGTTGTAGATTTCATTTATTATTTCTGTAATTTTTTCTACATCGAAATTGTCTAAGGCTGTCAGCATCTCTGTTACAATGCCGTCTGATCCTGCTACCTTGTTTTTTATTTAGTTTGGTCAGTGCAGCTTCCATTTTGGATTTTAATATTTCCTGTCCGTTGGTATTGCAGTGTATTTCCAGTTGCTCTCTCTTGTCGTGAAAGAGATCGCCTATATATATTTTCTCATTGCAGAAGTATTTTCTCTTCTCTAATATGATCGTTCCATACTTTGATTTTATACATCCTGTTGAGGACCATGTCATTTGTTCTTATTTTGTATTTATTGTGTATTTTCCTGCAAGTTGAGGTCGTTGTATTGCAGTCTGGCTGCTGCACTAGGCTTCTTCAATCCTTAGTTTACATATAGCCGGGAGGTGGTTGATTCTATAGTCGGCACTTGGATATGTTTTGCAATGAACAACTGCATTCCTGAATATCCTGTTTATAGTTATATAGTCGATTTGGTTTTTCGTGTCACCTCCTGAGTTTCTTCATGTCCATACTTGTCTTGAATGTTCTTGAAACTAGGTGTTGGTTATTACCTGGTCATTCGCTGTGCATCATTGAACCCACTTTTGGTCATTGCTGTTTCCTAGTCCGAAGTTGCCAACTGTTACACCTTCCCTCGCCTTGCCTACTAAATTAATTTCTTGTGTTTTACACTGATACTTGGCGCTGTCCAGTATGGATTAGAAAAATTCTATTTCCTTCTTAATACTTTACGCTGTCGGTGCATACAACAGCTATGTTGAAGGGCTTTCCTTTCAGTTTGACCACTAGAACTCTTTCGGATAGCTGTCAGTACCCCAGAACGTATTTCCTAATGTCTTGGTCCAATATCAAACCGACTCCTTTTTCATTATATTTACCGCCTGGTCGTGTGATTGTTACTGATGAAATCTCCGTTGTTTGGCCACCTACTTTCAACCTGTTCATCTCCTGCTTGATATTCTCCAGCTGTCCACTGTTGTTCAACGTTTTGACGTTCTATGTCTCTAAAGTATGTTCTTGTTTGGTGCGAGCAGTTGCAGGATAATAGTCCGGTAACACCTGTTGTTCATGTCGTTCCTTTCCGGGCGAGGAATCAGCTCCTAGGAATTGTATCCCCTTTATGCCGTTGGTGTTAATAGTCGCTTGATGACTGTCAGGTGACACCTGTTGCCCATGTCGGCCCTTACCGAGCAAGGAGTTAATTTCTTTATACTTAACTCCCTTTCGCGCCGTTGGTTTCTTTTATATTCATTTTTTAATGCTAAAATTTTTCTTGGGAATAATAGTGGAGTGAATTCCCGTTGCCTTCTTCATGGTGATTTATTGAGACACTACGTCTCGTTAGCTGAGCATTGAATCCTCAATACATCATCCACTCTTTTGTATGTTTTATTTTTCGTCCTACTAGGTTGCTAACATTCCGCTTCACTCACAAAACCTTGTAGTGGGGTATCCGTTTTGGTCGCTGACACTCTGACAGTGAATTTGTTGTAATAGCACAAATAAACAATGTCATTTGTGTCGTTTGGAAGAGGGATTATGTTAGTCTCTCTCTAGCTGCATTAGATGATCTATGGTTTGTTTTCGTAATTATTAAGTTACAACTTATTATAAGCCTGAGTAGCCATTCTTTTTTTTTTTCGGACAATAACCACAAGGATTCAAACATTCAGATGAAAAAGGGATTACCTGAACACGTTGTATCTAACTTCAAATTCGAATATTTATCTGAGTAAAGTGAAACTTTAATTAAAAACAACAAAATAAGGAAAAGAAATTTTTCGTCTAATTTTTCAGCAACGTGAAGCTGGAATTAGTTGATTAAGGAGTATACAACCATTATATATATATATATAGAGAGAGAGAGAGAGAGTTAAAGAGGATCCAAGGTTTTACAATTTTGAGTTTTCTGGCATTTATTTTTTATAAACAGTGCTCAATACAATAAATATTGTAGAGCTTAAATATAATCATATAATTATGAATTAAAAGTACATTGCGACACGGAAATTTTTATGTTTCCACATAGAATCTTGTCATCAGGCAATGTTGGATGCTGGTTGTGAAAATGATTTACATTTGAATAAAAAAACCATCGGTTTGCTATTTATGTATATGGGAAGATATAGAATTTATGTGTGCGTTCCTTTTAACTAATCATAATAATGATTTACTTTGAAATTTAACCAGTAGTTTCTATGGAATACATACTTATTTTACTTCCCTCTTTTTTCTTTTTTTTTTCTCCCTAATGGTCAAAGTGTCAACCTACTTTTAACCTAATTTTCTTTTTCTTTTTCTTTTTATTGCTTTTCACTATATCGTATTACCTTTCATGCATTCTAGTCCAAAAATATCCTTTCTGCTTTCTTCATACCTTGACCTATCATTTTCACAACCAACATCCGACGATACCTGATGACGAGATTCTATCTCGAAACATAGAAATTTCCGTGTCAAGACAATGACATAGAGATAGTGGAGAATTTCCCCCCAAACCAAGGTGGTTACTGAAGCGAAAGGATCTATTCCGTAGACTTCAATGAAAAAAAAATCTTTTTCTTTTTTTAACCAGTGTGTAGTCATTGAGCACTGTTTTATTAACACCAATAATCTATCAATTTTTATAGCACTACCAAAGAAGCCAAGTGTTAAGCAATGGGAACTCCACCAAACAATAATCTTAATGAGCCACGTAGCAAAACCCATAGTCCGAATTCTGATGAACAGATTGCGCAGCAAAATCGGGTCAGAAATAGAATAAGAACAGTGCGGGTTCGTCAAAGACATCGGAACAAGAAAAGCGATATTCATGTTCAGAATGCTATCAGAAAGAGCAATAAAAATGCACAAGGACGTTTACATGTGTTTTACAGTCTACGCAAAAGGTTCGACAAAGTACGCTACAAAGACTTCTTAGTGATCCTTGGCAACCTCAGCATATTCAAGAGACATGAGTATAATACAAAAACCTACAGGGTTGGGAACAAGGAAGGAACAATATAAAATTGTTGCAGTTTCTGCAAATGTAAGAGTTTTTACGAGATTTTTTCACAAGAGTTGAAAAATATTTTAAAGTTTTGCTGTCCAAAAACATTTTCAAACTGATGAATGTTTAATCACTGTGATCAGTCATAGATGACATGTTCAATCCCAGCGCTTCACTGCTGGATGACGTTCTCCACTCTGACATTAAAATTGTTCACAACCCTCTCCAACATGTCATTCGGAATTCTCTTGTTTCTATCTTGATGTTTTCTTTCAACCTGTCAATCGTGTCTGGGTTGCCCTCATACACTCTCTCCTTCAGGTATCCGTAGAGAAAGTAGTAGGGTAGCCATCGTTTGTCAGTCCTCCTCGAGATTAATGGGTTGCCTGGAAAGTATTTCCCGAGGTACTGATGAGTGTGGTTGGAACAGTGATATTGTGTACCACCCTGTTGAAACACAACTGTGTTCATGTCAAAACTCCTTCGCCTCCTTAATGCCGGAATGACGCGTCTCTAAAGCATTTTGATGCATCGGTGTGCATTCAATGTCAACCGATGTCCATCTTCATCTTCAAAAATGTATGGAGCTAAAATATTATTCTTTCCAAGTGTACACCATATCGTCGTTTTTTCTACACACAGTTGTTTTTCAACATTTTCATAAGGTTGTTCACTGACCCCAAACCTGGGGTAATGCTTATTCACATGCCCACTTAAATGCAAGTGCGCCTCGTCGTGGAAGAGAAAAGAGAGTAAAAGTTAAGATTGATCATACGCTCGCTTATCGTCTGACCAAACTCGTAATTTTCGAACTTGTTGGTTTGAGTTTGCGCTTGAAGAATCTGCACTTGGTATGGAAACAGTTTCAAATCACTGTAGATAATTCGGTGTACAGATCTTCTGAAATTCTAGAATTCTCTGTGACAGCCGACTGTTGGATTTATGGGGCGCCTGTTCCAACTGGTTCATAATGTCTTTGGGCCACAATGGTCTTTGTTATTGTTAACCACACTTCCAGTGTTTTTAAACTATTCTACCGAACGTGTGATCGTATAGTGATCGGAAATTTTCCTCCCTTTGCGTCGCAGTTGCCTCTGAATAAGTGTATATGGCTTTGTTGCAAAATACAGATCCACAGACTAGGACCTCCTACAGAAGGTAGCAAGAGAAAGCGTGAAGAAAAGAGTAACTATAAACTTAAAGAGAACTGAATGCATGGTCATCAGCAAAAAGAAGACACCAAAATGTATCAAATAAGTGCATCAAATAAGTGTAGAAATTTAAACACATGAAAAGTGTTCCGACAGAAGATAAAAATTGCGAAAACTTAGATCCAAAGACACATTAGCATGACTAAGGATGCATTGTAAAAACTAAGCATAGTAGTGGGAGAGAGGAGGATTGCATTGGAAACAAAGGAAAGAATATTAGATTGCTATGTGATATTTGTCCTTCTGTATGGCAGTAGATGAAAGAGAGGCTCGAAGCAACAGAAATAAGGTTCGACAGAAGGATGCTGAGCCTACTATGGAGCGAGCAGGTGAGCAACGACAAGGTGTTAGAGAGTATGCAAACAAAAAGAAAAAAATATTTAGCATTAGAAAAAGCCAGCTGGCGGATAGAGGGAAAGAAAGAAAGAAGAAAACAGCGCGAGACTGATTTGATGTATTTGAGCAAGTGAATGGCGGAGCGGGGTTTGGGAGGGATACAAAGAGGAAAAGTATTGGGAGAGACAAGGGATAAAATTCATGATCACCTACGTTCTGAAGAGACACGGCATATGAAGGGGATTATATATATATATATATATATATATATATATATATATATATATATATATATTTGTGTGTGTGCGTGTGTTTGCATGTACATAAACACACACACACATATATATAAATATATATATATATATATATATATATATATATGCATGTATGTATATAGAAATATTTGTATATATGTGTGTGTGACAGTGCGTATACATAGATATATGTATGTATATATAATATGTTTGTGTAGGTGTGTTTTTTATACACACGCACAAACACACACACGTTCTCACACCCTGATTGAGCACTTTGGAAAAATGGTAGACTTTTCAAAACACTAGCTACTCTGGCATCTACGAATCGTTCATTCAGCAATGAATTGGAACACTCTCAGCAATTGGGCGTGTATAATGATAATATACACGCTGAAAAGTCAGCCTCCTTCTACCGAGCGCTCGTAGATCAGAGGTAGACTAACTGACTCCAATTCGGTCGGGTTTCAATTCTGGGTAAAAGGCAATCGGCTGTCTAGCCGTACTGATGAGCTGTGATACAGCGAAACAGATCTGTCTGCGGATATATATATATTTTTTTTTTAAATTTAAATGTTCTACAATTTCATGGGTGATACGTATTTCACAGCAGGAGAAAAAGCTGCTCGTCAGACCCAAAAGTTACAACAGTTAATAATATCCAAAATAATCCCGAAAATAAGCGTCTGTGTGTAATTATTTTCGGGATTATTTTGGATATTATTAACTGTTGTATCTTTTGGGTTTGACGAGCAGCTTTTTTTTCCTGCTGCAAAATACCTATTACCCATGAAATTGGAGAACATCTAAATATTTTTCTAAATTTATTACTCTGTTAAATTAAATAAATTTAACATTGATTTCTTTTGAGTTCGTCTCTATCGGAATTTACCTAACTTATATTCCAAGTATTCTACGTTATATATATATATATATATATATATATATATATATATATATATATATATATATATATATATATATAAGATGATCTGATTTTCATTTGCCATCCCGTCTCGAAGACGCTAAATTTATCTTTTAGTTCACCATTCTTTTGGAAGCATGTAATCTACTAAACCTGAGTGGTGCCATGAAGTCTTGAGAAAAATAAGCCAATGTTTATTAGCGACAATAGATTAACAGACCATGGGAACCAATCGCCTGCCGATCGATATGCATTGCAATCAGTCCAGCAGATTTTCACCGATGAATTGGCGATGAAAGTTTAGTTTTGCTCGACTAATTCATCTCAAAGTAATATTTACGACTCACTTATAAGTAAAATAATCCATCTGAGTTTCATACAACTCAAGTAGATTTATTTTTCTTTTCTAATGAATTATGTGGCTTTATTCGATTCAAAAAAGAAAACAAAATTACTGCGGTAATATTGTTGCGAAAATATTAATATTCTGTGATTGTGTTGCAAATTTACAGAAGACATTTACAAGAAAAAAACACCGGAGATAAAGAGATGTCGACTTTATCAAGGATTTTTAGAAAAAGTTAACTGGACTGAGTGACATGCATAAGGGAAAATATTGTTTATATGATAAGAATAACTGCGTGACACTTTTGAAAATTGACATAGGTCATTTTGGATTTTTGCTGCTCTTAAACACTATTGATTCTAAAAGCAAACGAATAACTATCGATGCCACCAAGCTGTAAAAGATAGATAGATAGATAGATAGATAGATAGATAGATAGATAGATAGATAGATAGATAGCATTCACTTTTTTTTTATCATATCACCCCAAGCAAGGCGAAAACGCCACTGATGCGCAGGGAGCTACGTATGAGTGAAAAGATTGGAAAAGAGAAAAACCGGAAACCACATCCTAAACAGGAAATAAGGGATGAGCCTCTTCACCTGTTCAATAGACGTGGGTGGAGTGTGAACCGGGCGATAGTTTAGTCTATCTACTCCAATTAACTTATACGCAAATACTCTTGGGAAAGATTTAAATCTATTTTTTACCTCCAGCAATGGGTTCAATAGAAAGACAGACTAGGTTGCATAGCCTTGGTTGGCAACCAGTCTACTGCAGAAAGAAATGGCAACTTACCGCGGGAAAATCTTCTGCTTAATTAGTCAGGGATCGAAAGAGGCATAGGCACCCAAGCCCGTATGACGTATGGCACTTAACTGACTTACTATATTGACGGCATGATCTCCTCATAGTACAATTGAAATAGCTTGATTTAACCGTAAGTTCTTTTCTCGCACTTTTCGCTTGTGAAACTCTTTTCCGGATTCTTGTTTTCCTGTTTGATCTTCAAAGATTTAAATGCAATGTCAATCGTTATCTTGTCTTCTTTAATTCTTGTTCTTTTATTATTCTCTCTTCTTACTATGTTTTTATTTTTTTCGTATTCTTTCACATTAAGTAACCTTCTGTCTTAGTGTTTTTATTACCTTGCTTTTGGTGAAATAATTAATAAAAGATAGATAGATAGATAGATAGATAGATAGGTAGATAGATAGATGGGAAATATCCCAGATAGATAGATAGATAGATAGATAGATAGATAGATAGATAGATCACCTGTAGATATGAGAATTAGATATTTTACGATTTGATAAATATGTCAACTGGTGGTAGAACTTGAAAACAGCTAGAAGTTGTGTCTGGGTTTATCAGACTATAATGTCAATTTTTGAAACTAAGGATTAGATAACACTGAAAATCAACTTGCGAGTACAAAGTACTTTGTAAAAACATGGCATGATGTTACACCTTTTAAAATAGATACTTCAATGTCAATATTTTGATAAAAGAGATGCCTTCGACATTAAATGCTTAATACTTATCCCACTACTTTTGCAAAAGCTGCCAACAGAGATAAATACGTCTACAAAATTTTTCTTAAAGACAAATAGTTATTTGTGAAATTTAATGAAAATAGACAAAATTCTTAAATCGAATGTGCGCATGTTTGTGCGTGAGTAGTCATGGATGTATTTAGGCATTTGTTGAATGTTTCTGTTTCCGTATAATAGAACTCATATCTAGATTCAAATATTTGGAATGTAACATTTTGCCCATAATTCAGGCTATTATCAAGATCAGGGAAAGAACTTGATAAGCAATAAACAAATGAAAAGAGAATTGAAAATAATAAGATTAACAGTAAAGTAATGGCTGCTCGTTGCTGATTAAGTTCGTCTGTTTACCTAGTCCCAATTGCAGATACCTGCTCGACACACACAGACCAAATCTGTGATTTATATTGCAATTATACTGAGCAAACATTAGTTACAGTTATGAGACGGCTCATAACAATAATTTTGAGTAAGGTTAGTATGCTTAAACACACTGTTACGATGATTATGGCTTTGGAATATACATAATCATCGACAGGTTCACTCGCAAGGCATGAGTCAAACTATGATATGATTTCCAATAACTTCTCAACGTTACCTCACGTTGGTGACCGTCCACCCAAGCCGATAATAAGGCACCTCCTTAAAAAATATTCGAATCCGAGTTTGATGGTCGTAACTCAGCTGCGCGTTCACTAACATTCACATTAATGCAAGAAAAACAAAAATAAATACAAAAAATAAAATTATTTTACAGCACTAGAATTAAAAACAAATTGAAATGTCAGTAATGTTTGTTATGAACATTAAGCATGGATTACAGTAGATGCGTACTTATTTTAAAATTTTAGAATATTTTTCTTATCATTTAGTAATCATTATAGCCTTCAAGAACCAGCATTGAATAAAATTAATATCATTTAAGTTTTCTTGCTCTTTGAAGATCCCTGTGACTCATAAATATCAAATTCCTATGTTGAATAGAAAATGACCAACTAACAAAAATAGAATAGTTATGAAATAAAAGTAAGGGTTAAGAATCAGGAATCACATATTATAAAATCGTATTTAATTATATTGAACATCTATTTATATGTATGCTTAACAATGTTAGATACATTTAATTTGTATGTCTGTTGTCCTGTCAGAATGAACAAATTGTTTTTTAAAGATATTAAAAATTTTACAGATCTATATTTTTGTTTTTCTGATTTTGATAACGGTCAAAAGTACAATGGAAATCGCTACACCCCGAACGTTTGGACAGTACATGTATTCATTGTAGCCAGACATGCGCCTGTTTGTAAGTAAAGAAAACTAAAAGAATAAAACAATTTTCTTATCGAATGACTTCAACCAACAAAGTCTGCGTATTCACTTCTTTTTATTGTATTTTTACAATTTTTGAATCGAATGATGTCAATCCGAATCGAAAACGTAGATAAGTTATTCAAAGTTCATGTTTATGATCTTCAATATCAAATATAAAAAATCAACATTAAATTCTTCTTTTGGCCACCATACTTTATATGTTAATTTGTGCAGCAGATACCACAAAATACCCGAAGCTTTTATTATACAAAAGAAATACCCATTAAATTGAATATCTTTTACCACGGGGTAAAATGTGTATAAATTAACATATCACTCAATAAATCCCGGGCCTAACTAATAAAACAACAACATCGATTTTATTCATCAACATAGGCTCCTTCTAGGGTTATACCCTGATTCCAACGCTTCTCTAACAATTCGATGCCATTTTGTAGAATGATTTGTCTTTGGCCTCAAAATACGCCACAGTTTCATTGGAGTCAAATCTCTTTCACTGGAGCATTCATTTGAGGTCTGGAAACAGCCAGTAGTCGCTGGAAGCCAGATCTGGAGAATAGGGTGGATGCGGAAGCAATTCGAAGTGTAATTCATGTAGTTTTGCCATCGTTGAGATCGACTTGTGATATGATGCGTTGTCTTGGTTAAAGAACATTTTTTCTTCTTTAATTATATCCCTTTTTGGACGATTTCTTTCTTCAATAATGCTATATAATATTCGCTATTAATGGTTCTTCCTTTCTCAAAATATATCCTAAAATACGAAGGCCAAAACCTTGCCTGCTAATGTCTGCATCTTTGGTAGCTTTGGACGGCTTTCACCTGCTGCTGTACACTCAGCTGACTGCCGATTTTACTCCGAAGTGAAGTGGTGGATCCATATTTCATCCATTGTTACATATTTACGCAAAACTCATTCTTGTTGCGTTAAAACATTTGCAAACAACGCTCTGAATCGTCGACGTGTTGTTGTTTTTGATCGACTGACTGTGAGCAAACGTAGAACCCAGTTTGAACACAGCTTTCCCATTGACAAATGTTCATGCAAAATGGTGAATACACTGCCTTCTGATATGTTCAACTCTTCTGCTGTCTCATGCAACTTCAATTTACGATCAGTAAAATCGAGTTTGTGGATTTGTTGGTGTTTTCCGGAACAACTGCCGATTTTGGGTGACTTGAGCTTTCCAAATAATTTGTGTCTGTACGACCGCGTTTAAAGTCAGCATACCCTCTCTTAACCGCTGTTTCCGACGAAGCAGAGTCTGAATAATACTTATCAAGTCATTGATTTACTTGAACAGTATTTTTTCCCATCATAAAGCAAAGCTTTATCAACACACGAAATTCAGGTTTTTCCATTGTTTTGAAAATCTGCAACAGTAGCTTCACTTAAATAACTGTAATTTGTAAACTAATAATCTGAGTGGGCCCAAATTTTGTCACGTACCATTTGATTTAAAAAAATCGTATGGATTTTTTATTAGTGGCGCCATCTAAATGTCAGTCCTGGGACCTATTGAGAGATGTGTTACTTAATATGGGTAAATAATAGTAAAAATAGTAATATTCTGTTAGTCCTTCATCTCCCCTTTCGCGTGAGCGTTTAGTAATAACTATGGATATAAAGTAAAAATGAAAGATTTTAATCATCTATTCCACATAGATGATATCAAACTCTTTGCCAAAGACGACAATGAGTTGAAGGATATTCTCAGTACTGTTAGCTGTTTCAGTGATGATATCGGTATGGATTTCGGATTAGATAAATGTGCAAAAGTGACATTCAAGAAAGGTATAATTGCAGAAACTAACTCAATAGATGTAGATTTTGTCACAATGATTAGGGAATTGTAACAAGAAGAAGCCTATAAATATCTACACGTCAGCGAAGAAGATGGAATACAACATACCCAAATGAACGAGAAAGTAAGAAAAGCATATGACAGGCGGGTGCGTCTACTGTTGAATACCGAGTTGAATTCACAAAGCAGAATATCAGCCATAAGCACTTTTGCAGTCCCTGTAAGGCAATACAGTTTTAACATTCTTAGCTGATGTTAAGAGAATGGATGTCAAAACGAGAAAGCCACTGCATTCTTCATCCTAAGGTTGAAGTTGACTGTCTGTATATGTCCAGATTAAAAGAAGTCAGAGCATTAATTCAATTAGAACTGTCTTACAAAATGACAACAATCGCTCTTCAAAGATACCTAGAGGCTACAGAAAAATGGATGATGATCTGGGAACATGAAAGAATAAGAACCCTTATTCAGTAATAAAGGAAGCCAACAAATTCAAAATGGAATTTCAAGTTAGTGAAAAAGTGTAAATTAACCATAATACATGTACTGCAGCGGCAAAGAACATAAAAAAGAAGTCAAAAGCAAATGCAATGTAACAAATACAGAAACGATGGCAAGATAAGCTTGATGATTAATATTCTGCCCGTACCAAACAAGGTGATGTAACCAAACCCCGTACCTCTCAGTTTTTACGTAGTGCAGTTAAAAGCTGAAACCGAAGGTGTTATTATTGCGGCACAGTACAAATGCTTGCCAACTAGAACTTATCAAGCACACATATTGAAAAATTGGGTTAACCCGAAATGCAGATTTTGTGATAAATATCCAGAAACAATTGACCATCTTGTATCAGGTTGCAACTTTTACGAAAAGGAAACTGCAAGCAACTGATATCACCCAGACCCGGTTACAAAAATAGAACCTGAAACAATTTTTTGGAACTTTACAATACCCACAGACAGATCAATCAGATCTAATCTCCCAGACATCATGATCAAAGACCACAAAAACAGAATGTGCTTTCTTATTGACATCGCAGTCTCTGCAGATTGTAATGCATCGTTAAATATCTTCAAAAAGAACTCTCAAAAGACAAGTAGCTTAAAGTGGAAATCTTAAAAATGTGGCACAAGAGGAGGTCAATAATTCCAATTGTAGTTGGAGCCCTCGGATTGTTTGTAAAAGGATCCGATGGACGCATTGAAGGGGTTTATGCTACCCCATACCTTAAATACAAAAAAATGGTACTCAGAAGTACAGCTCACACAATAAGAACTTTATCCGTGTTAAATGTGTGAGACCTTTGTTTTTGCTTTTTTACAAAAATGATCGGTGGAAAATATCAGCACTACATGTCATTTTCACCCTCAATGTTCTGATTCCTACGTCCCCCCCATAGAATTTTTCTCCACAGTATCACTATATATTGCGTTGTCCGATTTCTAAGGGAAATTAAAAGGCAAAACAAAATTATGCCATTAAATACTTTTTCAACTAAATATGACCCATTTTGTTACACAACATGTCTCCATGTTTCTTTCAACTTAAAGATTCCGTATTACCAGAAATTCGATAGTTTCTCAACAGAGAACTCATTAAGGTGACTTTTAAATCATCCAAAGAATTCAGTTTTGTGCTATTAAGATTATTTTGCAAGAATCTGAATAAATGAAAATCCGAAGGAGCAATGTCTGGTGAATATGGCAAGTTGGGTAATACATCTCAACCAAGCTGCAGCAATTTTTGCTCGTTCGCCAAAGAAACGTGAGGTCTGGCATTATCCTAATGAAAAATAACACCTTCCCTGTTGGCCAATTCTGGGCGTTTTTCTTCATTTCCTGCCTTTAATTCGACCAGATGCGAGCAGTACATTCAGAATCAACAGACTGGTTACTTGGTAGAAACTCATAGTACAGGATATCTTTCCAATCACTCCAGGTGCACAGTATGACTTTCTTAGGACGAAGACCTGCCTTTCGGGTGGTTAAAGTTGTCGCTTACCTCAGGATCGTTTTAAACAAATGTCGTGCACCCGGTTAAGAGTCCAGCAAGAAATAATACAAACACCAAAATAAGAAATAAAGATATATATATTAAATACATTAAAATACAAGTACGTGGAACTCTGTTAGTAGAACGAATAAATACGTGTTAGGAAGTAATACAGTAATTCGGGACTCGCATTGGGAATACGGTAGCAGTCTTTGCTATTTCTGAGCTCTCACTCTGTGTTTATCTGCTCTCCTCTTGTGATGGGAAGTATATGTAGTTGTAGAAAGAGTTCAATCTGTTGTGATGGGTGATGCCACCAAGTCAGTAAGCATTTTTGAAAATGGGCCATTTCTCATCACCATTCACAATTTGCTTAAAAAAGATGCAATTTCATTGCATATATACAGAAAATCACAAAGAGAAATGCGATCCAAAATTATTTTCACTCAGATCAAGTGGTACCCAAATATTATAGCGATGTGAGTACCCAAGATTCACTAAATGCACAAGTCACTAAATGAAAAAAACCACCACACCTTTTCTGTCAGTTTTAATGAAACTTGAACAAAAGAGAGAATGCTGCCCAAATATACAATAAACATATATATATATATTATTATATATTATTCAAAGTTCACGAAGGTTGAATCAGAGCTTTGTGATATTTTGACCAAATATTTTGATAAATTTAGTATTTCTGCCGATTCTCGCATTGTGTAATGCAGGTTATTCGGAATCAATGTCTTCATTTAGTTGTCATCAGTAGTGAGGGGCTGGTGGGGTTTTCCTGGGCGTTCTTCATCAATAAGGCTACAATCACCAACTCTAAACTTAGCGAAGTACTTCCATACAATTCTGTCAGCTGAAGCACGTTTATTGTACACAGCACATATCTTTTTTGTTGCTTGCGAGGCATTTTTGCCTTTACAGTAATAAAAAAAAGCAGCAAGTGTCTAAAATGCACCTTATAATCTTCTATTTTCATACAGATTGAAAATGAACACAAATTAAGTAATTTTAAAGTTTCTTTCTCAATAGATATTTTGACGTGTGCTCTAATCGGAAATGTAAGCAGATTATATCTGTCGATAAATTTGATGTGTTCTAACATGTTGGAACATGAGCAACTAAAAATCGGTATTAATTTTCCAGACAATCCCGTACATGGTCATATTTTGACGGTTGGGTCAAGTTTCCTTACCTTTTCATGTGTGTGTCTGTGTGTGCTTCTGTGCATTATCTAACTATATAATTACATGAAGAGAAGATCCATTAACGGAAAAAATATTTTTTTAAAGTTAAATACTAGTCGAGTATTATTTTCTCATCTTTCAGTTATTCATGTGCTGTGTGTCATATTCATCTTGTTGCTTTTTACCAAAATCTTAGGTGAAAATAAGTAAAGCTTCCCGCCAAAAGTAAAATCACACCTTGCTTCCTCTGATCTGATTTACGCGAAAGTATAAAACCCTGAAGGTAAAAGACATGCTTTTAAATAATGCTAATTCTACCTTTATTTCCTCCTCTTTCTCCTTCCATTCTGTTGCATGCCAGCCAAAAAGGTTAGACGACATATATTTCACTGCTTATATCTTGCATTATTGCGTGTTGAAATCTTTTAGCATTTTATTGTAAGCATTCAGGAAAATAATTATCTTATTCTGAAGATGGTTTCAGACACCAGCGTTATTCAATAGTTCTAAAGTGCTAAAGAACACTTACATTCTGTAGAATTTGCCATTTACAGTAAGTAAACAAGGAAGAACATTACGCAAACAAATAAAATGTTCGACTGACAGACATGAGCATGCGCAATATTACGCTTGACTCCACCGTTTTTATATGCATTGCATGATCAATCGTTAAGTGTCAATCACAGGTGATTAAGTGTCTGTATTTTTTTAGTAACACCTGAACTGGTTCAACATATTCGAACATTCACGTGAACAGGCACAAGGCATTATTAAAATGATTATCAACAGAGTGAAATTGCGCATATTTACGAGATGCCGATATTCATAAAGACAGTAAAACATTTATATTTGTTCATATTTATACTAAAAGGCACAGACTTGGAATAAAATAAATGTGTGCAATAGAAATTATGTGAGCACAAAATACGACAAATGTAATTCAGTTATAAAAGTAGAATGATGGTGTTGATGATGGTATTGATGATGCCATACCTACCTCCATGGACTTGATAAGAAAATGAAAAAGGCACTTTAAATAATTTAAATATTTTCTTTGAAGTTAAATTTGGGTTTTCTTGAAGATTAGAGTATAAAGTTAAACCGGAAAAAGAACATGCTTACCGTATTTGGTACATAACAACTACACACTACTCTATATCATACATAACACCATATACACTTTATAACACGTAAAATAACATTCATCCTCGAAAATAGCTAAAAGTGTAGCCGAAAGCGCTCGGGTAAACAAAACGTTTGAACAAGTTTTATATAATTTATGTCCTCAAAAGAAAAATCATAAGATCACATGAAAAAAACGCCCCACCTTGTTTGTCATTTTTAAAAATGACAAACAAGGTGGGGTGAAACTTGAATAAAAAAGAGAATGCTGCCCAAATATACAATAAACACACACACACACACACACACACACACACACACACATATATATATATATATATATATATATATATATATATATATATTATTCAAATTTCAAGAAGGTTGAATCAGAGCTTCGTGATATTTTGACCCAAATAAAAATTACCAGAATGCACGTTCTCTGTATTTATATTCTTGGATGAACACACACACACACACACACACACACTATATATATATATATATATATATATATATATATATATATATATATATATATATATATATATATATATATATATATTACACAGACACAAAAAAACGGATTGTATCTACCTCAGTAACATGGTCAAATATTTTGGTACATGAATATGATTGCAAAAAAGCTTTTTGAACTGCATGCCATTTTCAAAATCAACTCCAGCTCCACAAATCTACGAATAGCGCACTATCATAAGCACCAATGTAATTAGAATCAGTATAAAAATCAGCGTGGATATCTTTTTCTTTCCTTTCATCAATTTCCGCGTCTAACTAAATATAATCTCAAAAATACTTTGTTCTTTGATCTCGAATCAAGGATTGTGAATAATTTTTCCTCTTTCGTTGAAGAACAATATTTTTCGCTATCTTTTCACTATACATTTTCGTTCTGCTTTGTCGATAGAGGAAAATGACAACTTGCAGAGAATATCATCGAGTTACAAAAGAGACCTAATGTCGCACTTGGGGAATAACTGTCGCTTCTTTAAGATGTAGCGTTATACTGCATGAAGTTCTGTTGATTAAGTTAGGTAGCAGGATGAAGACTGATGTTTATGCCGAGTAGGTATCATAGATTTTATAAGTGAAATAATGTACTGACTGCTATTCGGTAGAAAGCATCAGTTATATACCTATACCTTTGTTTCATAATTTGATAAAATATAACACAAAGAGCTACTTAAAATATTAACAGAGTTTGATTAACATGAGGAAGATGATATCTCCCCTGGGAACAAAGATCCTGCATGTCAATGGTTTTGCGTATTCACTAAAATCTGAATGATTCAGTGAATACAAAAAAAAAAAAACAGAAAAAATAAATAAAACAGAAATGTGCTTTTTCATTAGTTTAAATAAATCCAATGAGAAAACGAGCTGATCGAAAGAGGACTAGAACTCCTACCAGGATTTATTATTGACAGACATAATCTTAACAATATAAAATACACTGGTTACACTATTGACTAAGAAAGAAAACTGGAAGACAGTAAAGCAAAGATATAAAGGACTATTTGTAAACTGAGAGAATGCAAAACGCATAATTCTCCTAAGAAAAGACAACCTGAGGTATGCGGTAAGGTATTATGGTTAAGGAGTCAAAATCAAACAGGTACATAAATGTCTCTATTTCTAACAATGTGAGAGAAATCCAAAAGCACATAGAAATAGCGAAAGATATTCACTTACGCGTAAATATCCTTGGAAAAGGCATGAACCCATCTCTTCTTCCTCCATCTATGAGATGAATAGCAGTTTTGGGTTTTATAACTTTGGTTGGCAACTGGTCTACCGCGGAAAGAAATGGCAACCTACTGCGGGAAATTATTCTGCCTAGTTAGTCATGCCTAAAAAGAGACGTGATAGCCGAAATATGTATCACCGATAGCACTTAACTGAGTGACTGATATTCTAGAAGCTAAGAATTAAAACTTAAGAAAATGTCATTAAAATTATTTAAAAAATAATGAATTGCTATCTCATGGTTAATCTCTTATATGGCAATAAATGTTGAACAATCTCCTCACAAAAGAAGAAACACGACAGAGATGTGTTGTAGGAACAAGAAGAAAACTCGTAATTACAATCAGGAAAAGACAGCAGAACATATAATGAGGAAATAGAGACTAACGATATATTAAACGCTGATGCCAGGTTTTCATACTGACCAACGATCTGATAATTTTCATGATTTTATCATTTGTTATTGTGTCATATCAAACTATGAGTGCAACTGGTACCATGCAACTTGATACATTCACTAATTGACTAAACCGAGGTTTCTGGTGAACAGGTTAGCTAGGCACAGAATGTAATGAAAAACTAAGACCTGTAAAAAAGCAGATTAACCTTTTTTGTATATAATCTTGTATATAATCCATGTTCGTCTAGCTCAATAGACTGAATCCTATAGCTATGCATTCAGCCAGTGAAATGATGACATGAAATTGCTTCCTAGACTAAAGTCAACGGCAAAAGCAGAGGGTTCCTGTTCCTAGAGGTTATAGTATTAGGTCTTGCTTAGGCTACTTGCCGTGTGGTCTGTTAAGAAATACTCTTAACTGGCTTGAACGGTTTTTGAAAACACACTTGGTGTTCTTATTTAAGGTGTCTAACCTAATTCGTTTGTCTTACCGGGCTGTATTATTTACTTCTCAACACCCAACTTCTTTTGAGATTTTTTTTTATTACGAAGTATTTTATTTATTAGTATTCACCCTCCGCCTTTTTCTGGCGAGTGTGACAACCTACTGAATTTTGTAGTTTTTACGTTTTGGGTCAGTCTCCAATTTTTCCGTACGGTTCCTTTTTCTGCCAATCGTACTTGTACGTTCAACGAATTCTAGGGGTGCTGATACATCAAAATTATCACGCAGTACTTGCATAGGTTCTTTTCTTTTCTTTCAGTAAATCTTTTCTTTAATTGCCATGTTTTTGTGTTACATTTTTTTACACAATACTTCAAACAAATTACAAAATTTTTCCAGTTGTATATATAGTGATACGCATAAGTATTGAATACATGTTATTTTCTGTTATAAATCTAGTTTATGTTCGCCATTTTGCCTAATATTAGGTAAGTGATATGAGTAAAATGGATTCAACCATGAGTTTTTAATTTTCTTTCCACATTCAAGTAAAACAACTTTACGAGATATTACTGACCAAATATCAGGCAAAATGGCGAACTTAAACTAGAGTTATAACAGAAAATAACATGTATCCAATACTTATGCGTGTCACTATATATATATATATATATATATATATATATATATATATATATATATATGGGAAAGTTTTGTAATTTGTTTGAAGCATTGTGCATATTAGTTGTATGGTTTGGTCTTGAAGGCTGTTACAATGCGTGTAGTAAAATAAAGGAAAAAAATAAAAAGACACTAAATCTTTCAAAATCGGCGTAAAAGTGTTTTTCAGAGTATGTAAAAATGGAAAAGGAATATAAGAAGAGGGTGTAATAATATCACCAACTGAAAACATGGTGTATGATTATTTTCACTTTAGCGTATATATATATATATATATATATATATATATATATATATATATGGTGTATGGTTAGGTCTTGAAGGCTGTCACAGTGGATAAATAAAGGAAGGTAAAGAAGTTGTTGGGTATCTCCTACTATTCTGAAGATGAGATTTTGATTTCGAAATGTTAATGTATAATAAATGTTAATGTATAATACCCTTTAGCGTATATATATATATATATATATATATATATATATAAGTTGCTCCCCACTTACAAAAACATGTGATAATTTATTCTCAACTACTCAGGGGAAATGGCTCAATCACATATTCCAACTGTCTAAACGTTTATAAAACACCTCCAGACCTGGAGACACACATGCATGTCCATAGAGTTTGAACAAATCTTTATTTTATTGAGTAGCGTGTGGAACTCCCTTCTCTCTACTTGCTTCCCTGACAACTACATTGTCCTAGAGTTAAAATGCAACGTCCACAGCCATCACCTATCTCCTTGACTCCCATCCGTTCCCTGACATCCCGTACCTTGTCCTTCTCCCTTTACACTTTACTCTCACGCAGCTCTCTTCACACTAATTTTCCCGTCCTTTTCTTACCCATTCTCCGACACCTACTGTGATCTGTTCTCCTTTCTCTTCATTCTTCTATTATGTAAACCCCTGCACACCAGTGGCAGTACTACCTTGCTTGAGGGTGAGATGATTATAAAAATATAGAAAAAAATGTCCTCTTTTGTTGTGCTTGATTAAAGAGTTCACTCAATCTCACTATATATATATTCCTTACTTGAGGATAACACAATTTGATATTAATAGTCACTTATTATTTTTATACAGTGTGCAGCAAAAATTCTTCCCACGTTTTAAAGGTTGATCAAAACAGCAACAGTTTTATTCATCTGGTTTTAAAAAATGGCATCTTCCAACTGGTGGCCTCTATTTGCCATAGACTGTTGTAAATGATTTTCAAAGTTTTTCATCATTATAAGTGAACCTGTAGCCCTTAAATTTTCAACCCGTAGTACAATTTATTTTTTATTCGGAACAGCATCATTCCGAGATAACATAAAATGAGCACAAAAATCTCTATGTGTAGCAATTGCAGAATCACAATTCTTGAAAAAAACATTTCAACAGTAAATGCATGATGTACCCCAGTTCACGCCATGATGGTAACTAATGGTATATGAAAAAATAAATGGTAAGACAATAGCTAGATGAAGATGCTATTGCCACTTGTCTACGTTTACTAGCACTACACAGATAACAGTTTAAAATGTGGGAGGTATTTCTACCACATCATGGAAAAGTAGCTTGTAATTGTGTACATATTTTTACTTCTAGTACAAAAGTAAAATTTTACTTTGAAAGTTGAACCGAAGACAAGAGGACTGTAGTTCAGTCTAAACTGCTGTCTCCTATCCTACTGCGGACAAAGCTGAGTGCTTTGCTCGCAGATTCTCATCCAACTCCACATTTGACTCATCTGGAGTACCCTCACCCGACTTCTCTATTAGAACTGAGGCTAAACTGTACGACGTATATATTTTCCCGACAGTAGTATCCCGAGTAATTTCAAAACTTGACCCCCATAAGGCGAGTGGTGGCGATGGAATGCCGGTGATAGTCCTTAAGAAATGTGCTCCTGAACTCTCCCCTGTCCTCTCTAAACTGTATAACTACTGCCTTTCTTCTTCCTGTTTTCCTGCATGCTGGAAGTTCTCTTCTGTTGTTCCTGTATTTAAGAACTGTGGTGAACCCTCGGACCTATCCAATTATCGCCCTATCAGCCGTCTACCAATTTTCGGGAAAGTGTTTGGGGCCATAATTAATGCTGAAATAGTTCAACATCTTACTGCCCACAAACTCTACTCTGACAGGCAGTATGGCTTCCGCTTTGCCAGGTCCACTGCCGACATGTTAACAACCATTACGGAGTACATGTTCTAGGCCCTTGATGAGTCAGGCGAGGCTCGTGCTGTTGCTCTGGACATCTCCAAAGATTATGACAGGGTTTGGCACTCTGGCCTTCTATGCAAGCTACGGGGGTTACGCTATTACCGGACGCCTGCTTGATCTAATCCAATCTTTTTTAAATAAGCGCACAATGAAGGTCGTTTTGAATGGGCATGCTTCTTCATCCTACAGCACAAACGGTGGTGTCCCTCAGGGCTCTATCCTGGGCCCGACGCTCTTCCTTATTTTCATAAATGACCTCCCAGATGAGATCAAGAGCCAAGTAGGCATCTACGCAGATGACACCACAATTTACTCCTGCATCAGTAAGAAACCCGTCGTGGCGGACAAACATAATTTCGCTGCTGACCTTGAACGGGATCTACACTCTGTGGTGAATTGGGGCAAGAAGTGGCTTGTCAATTTCAATGCGTCTAAGACCAAGTTGTTGTCTGTCAATCATCAAAGGCAACCTCTCCTGCCTCCCATAAGCATGGACCAAACGAGTCTCCCTGAGAGCAATACACTGCGCCTCCTCAGCCTTACCCTCTCTTCTGATCTCAAATGGGACCACTACATTGAGTCCATAGATAAATCCACTGCTAAGAAGGTTGGGTCACTGTGTCGGGCCAGGATGTTTTTCCCGCCTGAATCCATCCTGCATATATACAAATCAACCATTCGTCCGTACATGGAATACTGCTGCTATATATGGTCAGACGCCCCTGCTGTTCATCTCTGTTCTCGACAGGCTCCAAAGGAGAATCAGTAATGTGACAGGTACTGACTTGGCGGCTCGACTACAGCCACTTCCCCACCGACGAAATGTGGCCTCCCTTTGTCTGTTCTATAAATACTTTCATGGCTTCTGCTCCAACGAACTTAAGTCACTGGTGCCTCCTCAACAGGTGTTTACTCGTGCAACCAGATTGGCAACTGGGTCCCACCCATTCACAGTTAAATTAACCAAATGCAGACGACAATTCTACTCCCGCAGCTTCTTCTCTCACACTTCCCGCCTGTGGAACTCTCTCCCATATTCTTGCTTTCCTGACGGCTACAACTTCCAGGAATTTAAATGCAATGTCAATACTCATCTATTAACCACTTGACTCTAGTTCTTTCTACTCCACCCTGTATATCCTTTCCTTTCTCTCCACCTTTGCAATTGTCATTACACCTGTATTCCCATCCTTCTCTTGCTCCTTTCTAACTGGTTTGTCTTCCTCTTCACTCTCTTCTACTTAATCTTTTTACTCTTATGTAGCCCCCTGCACATCAATGGCATTCCGCCTTGTTCGGGGTCATACGATTAAAAAAAAAAAAACTTAATGAGAATTTTTGTGGGTACAACAGAATGTGAATGAAATTAGTATTTTCATTTTAATGACAAGTCGTATCTTTTTTAACACATTACTAAAATTTTATTCTTGTGCATTGATTTATTTTCAATGAGAAAACAAATAAAAAGATAAATTTAAAATTCCAGCCAAAATTGGTTGCTTTTTATCTGCCCAACTTCAACTGATTTTTATCAGATTAAGTTGCCAAGTAATAACACAACCAAAGAACATTTTATTATAATATACTCAGTGGTGCTGCTGGCTTACAGAACAGTGAATGTTTTATGAATATTCCCTATTTCTAAACCGCTTACTGTCCTGAGAAATAATCAATAGTGAAAGCAGAAGTGATAGGAAGCATTCTTTACTTTCGTCGAAAATGTCAACTTATTTTGGAACAGAAGAAGCACATGGTGTAATGTTAGCTTCACTGAACAAGGATATTGTTTGGTAGAATTCAGAACAGCTGTTTGATATGCAGATTCGTATACTGACATGTCTATATAATTGGTTGTGTGTCACATATGCATTCACATGTACACTAACAAATCTATCAAAGTAAAACAATTAAATAAACATTACTTTAACTATAGATAATAACATCTGTCGTTATGTGTATGTATAGGCCTATACACATCAATCTCAAGTTGTTCTGGGACATGCTGATTGCATATATGAACACATACACAAAATGATTTATGTAAAAATATATAATGTAGATATGAGCAAAAACACCAGTTTCAAAAACAGATATACATCTCTCTTTCTTATTATATTGAGTTTTATATAATATTTTGGTGCTATTAAAATTTGTCTTATTTTAAGACTATTTTGGTTATTTATGACGTGTTGGTGTATGAATTGCATAAAGTTTGACAAATGACAAGTTAACCTACAAGACAGTGTGGTGTATGTGTGGTCTAAGAATTTAATGTTGTTAAAAACATCTAAACTCTTACATTACATGTTTCATTCTTCAAAAGGAATTCCTTAAATTAATACTGAATTTATTTATGGAGTGTTATATATGCAGTTGAGGATGAAATACAACACCAGTTACAATTCTAGGTTGAGAAATGCTGAAGATACAAGGATGCTTACAGAAATGTAATTTAAACCGTTTTCAATTTAGAATTATAGTCAACTTTTGCTGTATTTTATCTTCCCTCCACAGATATGTCATCAATGAAACTACTATTAGTCTGAAGAAGTACTTTTGAAGGATGAAATATATAATATAGGAATTTGTTTCCATTCTGTCAATTACCATGTATATATGTGTGTGTGTGTGTGTGTGTGTGTGTGTGTGTTAGATGGTTTGGTTTTGCTGTTAGCTCAAAGTTTCAGAGCATCTTTTCTACAACCTTCCTCAGATGTAGGTACGGAAGAAATTAGAGATTTCCCTTTTGTTTTGCAGGTAGTTTTCACCAGAATTGTAGAATAGAATAACAAAGTATAACATTAACAAAAATGAAACCAAAACCTGAAGAACCTTTGAATTGATAATGAATTCTTGTGAAATTACAGAAGGCATCTCTACAGTAATCTTACACTATTCTTCTGTCTAAAGTCATGTATATATTCATTTTTCTCTATTTAAAACATAAGATACATTTTGCTCTAAAAGATTTACAGAGGTCAATTCAGATTTACAGAAAGAAATCTGTTATTATTTTCAACAGCTAGTTTTAGGAAATCAAATTATTTCAAAATGCAAATGAGAAATTAATGCAGGAAATTCTTTTAACTAAAATAATGGAAATTATTACAGGTTTAATTTAAGCAAACTATTTTATACTGCTCATGTGGTTAGACCTTTCAGCCACTACGATTACTAAACCAATATTCTTCTCAACTGAATGATGATGGTAGAAATCCATTGATAAACATTCATAGAATTGAAGTCAGAGTACAGGAACTAGATGAAAATTACATTATATAACATACTGTATGCTTGAATTATTATTTCATTTTAAAAACTATATATTTGAAGTCCTGTTCAGGGTAAAAACCAGAAGTTGAAAAAAAACAAAAAACAAAAAAAAAACAATTATCATCATCCTTCAACTAACCAATGGTTGGTCAAAAATCCATTGACAATCCCACCCCACACAACACAGTCAAGTATTGCTGTACTCATATCCTAGTGCTGTGAGTAGATATTATGGTCCTCTTTCAATGGCTGATGTGAGTCACCAGCCTGACATCTGGGTGTTTTTATATACAAGACACCATCTCAAGGAAGTTTGCCAACTAATGTTCTTACTGTGAAAATAGTCAAATGTAACTCACACTTCTATTCTATCAGTTTCTTTTCTCACACTTCCAATTTGAGGATCTCCCTTCCATTTACTTGCTTCCCTGATAGTTACAATCTCCAAAAATTTAAATGCAATGTCAGCTGCCATCTTATATTTCTAAACCCCATTTACCTTTCTAAATCCTATCCACCTCCCATCCTTTCTTAAGTATTCCCTGTACTGTTTTTTCTCTCTCTGTAACGCCCTGCACACCAGTGGCAGGCCTGCCTTGCTTGGGGTGAAATGATTAAAAAGAAAAAGCTCGACTTCTTCCCATAAGGCGAATAACTGATTTTCCTGCAATAGGTTGCCAATTCTTACTACTGTAGACTGGTTGCCAACCAATGCTATATAACTATATGTACTTCTACTTAGCTGAAGGTGGAGAAGAGATGGAGATGGAAGAAAACCTTTCTCAAGGGCATTAGCACATGAGCGAATGTTATGAATTCAACTGAAATTTCCTCAGATTCCTCAATTTCAAGCTGCTATACATTACTCTACCATGCCTCCTCTCGGTGACTCTGAAAGTAATACTTCCTATTATCCTGAGTCACAATATTAGAGACTGATAAGATTCTAAGTTTGTAAACATTAAACTTTTTCTATCAATAAACCATAATTTATTTTAACTTTGTTGCAGAGTGCAGTCTGACAAACGTGGCATCTGAAATGCAAAACAAAGTTATGCTAATGAATTCTTCAAATTTAAGAAAAAACAAAATCATCTTCATCCATTGATATTCATGTTTGCTAAATATTTATGGTAACTAAACGATAGATGAAACACAGGCCCTGGATAATTTATTTCACTAGTAATAACAATGACTTGTGTGACAAGCCATACTTATGAGCAAAGTATTTTTGCTGGCTGATAAAAATGCATTGCTGATAGAGATAACTAAGTGGAAGAATAGTTTTTTATAGCTGAAACTTGCTCATTATAAAAAAAAAAAACAAAAAAAAAACGATGGGCATTATTCAAAGTATCCCTTGTAGCTCATAGGTATAAAGCCTTTGTATATTTTGTACACTCTTACAATTGTAATCTTTAAATATATACAGAGATTCCACATTTTAAATAATGATACTAATTTTCACTAAATACTTTGTCACTTGCCCAGTGCCTATCATTTCTCTTTTAATGTAATTTTGATGTTTGGGTTTTTTTATATTTTTTTTTTTACAAGGACAAAAGAGTGGGATGAGAAATTAATTCATTCATTTTTAAATTGTTTCTATTAGTTTTCCTTATACTGAAAAATTTATACTCTTGGTATTTTATTAAAAGTGAAATAAAAAAATCTTTAGAATTTCAATTCTTTTTAGGTAGATTACTTTTCAGTCTCATTTTATATAAACTTTTCCTACATTCATTTATCTTAGTTTTGGATTGAGTTGGTATGAAGCCCTTTAACCAAACGGTGAACACACTAGCATCTTTCTAATACTTGTAAAATCTGCACTAATCAGTGGTGTAAATATTATATTTTTCAGCTAAAATTAAGTTAAATGTCTAAAAAGCAAAAACATCAAGAAATCTATTAAAAAAGAAAAAAAAAGTCTGAAAAAATTATTAAGTGTCGTCTAAGGTTCATTTTGAAGTGAGTAAAATTGAACATATTCTTTTTTATAGTTATATTCACAGAATACTAGCCTCAAAAGCAACTCAAAGTAGATGTTATTTTATGGTATTCCATGAGTGTAAGAAAATTTTTTGTTGACTAGTTTCATCTCTAGAATTAAAGGATTCCTTATAAGGCCACGACATTAGTATTGTTGAAACTGAAGGCTATGAAAAACGAGGAAATTGAAAACAGGTGAATATCCTGCATATCTCATCTTTGAAAGATTGCAAATCAGATCAATAAAAAATAACTAAATAAAAATTATATTCAAGGGAAGCAACTTATAATCGCTTAGAAGTTACCTCCCTTAGCTTTTTTCTTAGAGCCGAAGTTCAATTTTCTTAAATTTTATAATTTATTCCACAGAAAAAGGATCAGGAAGTAATTATCTTCAAATCGGAAGTATATTTTTGAGCAGTGATTGAAATCAAATATTTTAGAAATTTTTTGGCTATCAAATTAAGAAAAATATGTATTAACAGTTTCATTATAGATGTTACATCTAATGTGCATAATATTTTACAAATCTTTAAAAACAAAATGTTTAACATTTTTAGAATTCAGTCAGTTCATAAATTGTAATTACCACTTTCATTTATGAAAAATACATAAATTATCCTGTAATAGAAGTATATTAAAATTGCTCACATTTAACCACCATAGAGAAATTTTCCTACCAGCCAGGCTGATGCGAATCTCCTTGAAAGCGACACACTGCACCAACTTGGCCTCACTTTTTCAACCGACTTGAAGTGAAACAAACATATCAGATCTATAGCTACTAGGAAAGTTGGGTCTCTGTCTGGCCAGAAAGTTTTTCGTCAGAATCCATCTTGCACATTTATAATTGTTGCAATATCTAGCTGGGTGCTTCTGCTATTCACAAGTATGTTTAACAAAATCCAAAGAAGGATCTGCAAAGTAACTGATTCCGACTTGGCATATCGACTTTAGTCACTTTCTCACCATGGTTTCCCAGTTTTTTCTACAAATATTTTCATGACAACTGCTCTGAGGCACATTTTTTTCCCCTTGGTGCCCTGTCCACACAAATTTAAGCACGCTACTAGACAAGCATCCAGGTCCCACACTTTTACCATTGAAATAGTTAAATATAACCACACTTCTACCCCAACAGTTTCTTTTCTCATACTTCCTGCCTGTTGTGCTAGCTTCCTTCTGTTTACTTGTTTCCCCTAATAGCTACAATCTCCAAAGATTTAAATGCAACATCAATTGCTATCTATTAACTTGAATTCCATTCATTTCATCCTTTCTTCAATCAATATCCCCTGGTTCTGTTATTCAAATTTAGCATCTGATCAGAATGTGATTTCTTTAATTGGTATACAAAATTTTCTTGTCATATTATAAGGGTTTTACAATATGACAGTTATTTCCTGAATTTTGATTAGAAATTATGATGGTATGTTTGACCTATTTTAACTTTTTTTTTTATACTTACAACTGAATGAATCTCATTATTTCTATTAAAAGAATGTTCATTGAAAATATATACCTATATAAGTTGCACTAGAAAAATAACAAACATAAATGAATTAAGTTAATGCAATACAGAATATCTAAATATTTTAATTTTTTTTCTTTTATGCGATGTACTTTTTAATGCTCTATACATCAATTGTTTTTATTCTACATATAAAATGCTATAAAACAGATTTTTCAATTCAATATATTAATACTGATGGCTATGATATAAAATTAGCTAAGCATTTGACTCAAAATGTGGAAAGTTACTGTAGATTTTATGCACTCAAAAACTTAATAACACAGAAAAAAAAGTCAGAAACTGAATCATTACCAACAATTTTATTCAATTACATTTCCTTAATAAAAATAACACATCCGAAAAAATAGAATTAGCCTCAAATCATTGAGTTGCTGTTCAGATATCATAGACCAATCCATAATTTACAACAGAACTGTGTAGAACATGAGTGAAGAGGTAGTGATCAGCATAAGGTGTGTTTGAAGGTAGCTAAGACAGAGGCTAAAGATATGGCCGTGAAGAGACAATATAGACATACAAAGAACTAACAGAAAAAAAAAAAAAAGGAGTGTTTTTCACAGATTATTGTGGGTTTTACAAGTTCATCAACTGCTGCAGAAAGAGTAAAAAAAAATATATTAGAAAGTTTAGATATTTACTTCCCAATTGCATGATATAAAAGCTAGGTTGAGATTTTGTAAGTATACTCATGATCTTAAATCCAGGAAAAAAAAAAAAGATGCTGATGGTTTAAGGCAGTAAAACATTTGCTTAAAGTTAAAAGGTATGTATGCTTCAGATAAAAGCAGATATGGTTAATAATCAACCAATAAAAATAGCAAAAAAAAAAATAAAATAAAATAAAATAAAAATGCACCAACCATTTAAAAAATTGAATAACAAACATTTTTGTATATGTGCAACAGAAATAAATTTATTGTAGTATTAATTGTACCTTCTTTCATTTTGGCAGGAGCAAACTGTCATAAAAAGAGCTATTGTTATAGAGATGTATAAAACAACTTCTCTACAATGACAATGTAAAGATTTTAGGCCATAAATAGCTGCTTCATTTAAATAATTTTTTACTTTAAAATGACTATTACTAGAATGAAGAACCAACCACTTATATTCATGCTCACAAAACAAGGCCCTTAATATATCATGCTATAGGCTTTTTGTAACTTTAAGTATATTTACTAAATATTTAAAAAACAAAAAAAAAACAACATTTTATACAAACAAAACTGGAAAGATCAGTAAAAATATTCCCCTATCCATCCCTTAAGAATATTGATTATTGTACATTACAAATGAAAGACCTTTATAAAATATATTGTACATATTTTTTATTTATTAACTGCATCATGGAGGTATGTAGAAAATGTAGTTTCAATCAGTTTGGAGTAATTGTCACAATATGCTGAAGAAGATGCAGACTAATCTGAGAGTTTACTGTGTAGTGAAAAAAGCAGTATAAAACATTAGACAAGTTTAAAAAATAAATGAAAAGTGAATGTTTATTCATGAGAAAACATTAAATGGGAAAAAAAAGAATAGAAAGTATAATTTCAAAAATTGCAAAGGCATTGGAGACAGACAATCATGTTTTCTTATATTTCATAAATTGGAAAGTTATCAAATTTTAAGAATGAGTTTCTGAATTTTAAGAAAAATGTAATAAATAAATAGTGAATGAAACAATTATTTTTATTCAAATTATTTTTGCTTAGAATATAATTTTATAGAGGAAATTTGAAAAGTAAAAATCTGGTCTTTCCATATCTTTGCCAACAAATACAATTATAATTAAAACAATGTACAACAGAACAAAATAATGATATACAACAGAAATTCTCTTCCAGAGATCTTCAATGATAACTTGTGACCGTGCAAATTTGGAAAAAGTTGTATGATATATCCAGTCAACATCATAGTGTTAGGAGTAATCACAAATGATGGCAATGTAATGCCGCCATTCATATTCCCACAAGACCTGACTCAACACGGAGATCTTCATCAGTGCTTTGAGGAGGCAGTGCTGCCCTGGGTCACGAAGACCCTATGACTGGTAACAGGACTCACACTATGCCACACAAGCAGAAGTATGCAGACACGGCTGTCAGACAATTTCAGTAACTAGATCACCTCTTACATCAGGTTACCCAATTCCCCAGACTGCAACCACATTGATTATTATTATACGTGGGGCACAGTTGAGTGAGAGGCCAACAAAACTCCTTATAACACCAAAGATGAAATAAAGGCAAGGATTATAGCAGCATTCACTAACTTAACATACAGAAAAAATGCAGAAAATTCTAAAGTTGTCTGGAGGCTGTGATTGAAACGAATGGTGATTTTATTAAATAAATTTGCTCTTTAAAGTATTTCAAGCTATTTTTGTGTAATTTTGATAAATATATCATTTAAAATGAGGTGTCAGTGTCATTTTTGCATAATTTAGATGACAATTCATCCATCACACCCTGTATTAAGTATGATCTACTACCTTAAATTAATCAATATTTATTTTACTTTCAGACCATTTTTTTTTTGCTTATAAATTTAAAGGGTAATAGCAATTTCTTTTATAAACAAAAAATTAAAATTTGACATATTATGCATAAAAAATTTTTAAACCTTTAATTAGAAACATGTACTCAAGTGGCTCAAACATGTTGGGTTAATAGAATGTAAGAATTTTGTAAAATAAAGAAAGCAGTACAATTTAAAACTGCACCCAAACAGGTGGGGCTTTATAGGGTGGTTGATAGTTACACAAACATTATACCTTAATTGTGACTTAATGGGTAAGCAGCATTTGATTTACTCTGGATAAGCCATGTGATCCAGGGTATGAAGAGGCTAAAACAAAGAAAGCTTCCAAATTTAATGATCCCTATGTTTAAACCATTTCAACTGTAGCATGTATAGTTACAAGTCAGTAAAAATATGCTTTTAAGGAGCAATCTTTCTAAACTTCTGAATTAAAATATTGGAATAAGTTTCTACAATATAGTGATATTTCTACAGTTGAATTAAATATAAAGAAAACATATCACAACAAAAAATTTAATCTAGCGAATTTCTATAATTTTTTTTTATTTTAGCCATATTTATACAATTAAAAATATTCCTAGGTATTTTATGTAAAGAAAATAATGTTCAAATGCACTTAAATATGAAAATAATAAAATCATAAGTATGAACAATAATACATATTTACTGATTATTAAAAAAATTAGAGAGGACTTTGTTTAACAGCATCTTAAGAACTATTACTGGATGTTGGTGTAGAGTTCATCTGATTGAGCAAGCAATTTGTTTATCTGCTCCATTATTTATAATTGTGTTTACTAAATATTTGTGTGAAAAACAATAATAAAATACATTTCTTTTCAAAAGGTAGCAGTAGAATATTAAGTTATTTTTAATGCTCTTTTTCATAAACATTTATAAAAACAACAAATGAAGAAATTGTTTTAATGCATGAATATTAGTCACTGCTTAATCTATGTCTCAAGAGAATCTAAAAAAAATAAAGAAGCCATCACACTGTATTGCAGTTATATAATTTTAACTATTTTTTTTCCATAAACATTATATTAAAAGAGTATGTACATATATATTAAGCACTCATCTAAGAAAAGTTTAAAAAGTCACAATTATTAACTATGAAATATAAAATTCAATTTTACTGGAACATGCTTTACAATGTTTTTACAATAAATATGCTTTTTGTTGCAAATAATATTTACATTTAAGATTCTCTGAAATTAGTTGTATATAGAGGTTCTAAGAGTATTTAAAAATAAAATAAATAAGCAAATAGTAGTCAAATTTTGTAGAAAATAATTGAATATATGATACAATTTATGCAGAAATACTGATAGAAATCAAGTGCCTTGACAAATCACTCAAAAGCAAATTCAATATAAAATCAAAAAATAGATTTGAATACAAAGCAAAAAGAGAAAATAGAATAGATTATTGGTATGAATGTGTTAGACAGAGAGAAATGGTCTTCCTGAAAATTGCCTTATTATGCTTAAAGTTTGAGCAACTCACATTCTTGGATTTTCAATACTTTTCAAATGATCTTATCAAGATATAAAGCTTCAAAGCCCCCCCCCCCCCACCATCAAGCTATTTTTTTAGAAATAAGAATAAGTTTTGTTAGACAGTTGCAGATTAACAGCTGTAATGTATATATACATTTAATTAGATTTTAAGGTTGGTTGTAAAGGTTTAGCTTTAGAGGCTGGTTAGATAGTTAAGAGGATGGTTTGCTTTTCAAGTTCACTCTCACCCACTCTCTTCTTTGTTATGACCACTGCATGCTTGTGAGAAGACATTTTCTTGTTAAGATTCCACAGAGCATAGCAAGAAATGGATTTCAAATGTTATGAGCATGAACTGAATATAAGCATTTCCAGTTGGAGTTTGAAGTTGCTTCATTCATTCTGTTCATGATTACATTATTCAATATTTTTGCAATATACATTAATATTTATGTGAGGACAATGGTGTCACAGTGCAAATGTATATTATGAACTTGAAAACTCATGAGAATTATTTCTGAGATAGTGTTGCTTTTCTTCTATATATTTGTTTGGAAGCATTCAAATAATCCAGTATCCTCAATTTTTAAAGTAATCTGACAAAACATGGAATTTAAAAATCAACAAGAAATTGAAAAATTTCTTTTCTCATTAGAACTTAATTATTTTTTAATTAATAAAATTACTCAGATAGATTAGTCATAAAATTATCTTAATCCAATTTTTTTTTTACTATAGGTTAGGAAGTAAGAAATTAAAACCTGTAGATTTTTCATGGAACTAGAACATCACACTAAAGAAACCTTTGCAAAACAGTTTAATTCTGATGCCACTGTTGTGAATTTTATTTCATTAACAAATATTTTTCTTAATAACAAGAAGTACTTATTAGATTAAGGTTGTACTAATCTGAAGATATAATATAAAAAAGAACATATTTTGTGGCAATAAATTTCTTAAACATCTGTCATACTTCTGACAAAATTTTCCAAATACACTTTATTAAGTATTACAGGCAGGAGGCAATGCATTTTATACTGCTAAAAGGTGTAGATAAGAGAACTACAAATTATACTGAATAATGATTCGTGAAAGGCATGATTTTAAATCAACAATTAACTCACCAATATCAAGTGTATATATAACACAAAGTCTGACACTGGAAGCAAGTGGAAGGTCTTCAGAGATAGAATACCAAATACAGTCAAGACTAAGCTTAGCAATCAAACAATAATTCAGTCACAGATGAAGCAACAAAAAGGACTTTGTGCACAATATCATATTTATACAGTTTTATTAAATTTCAAAACCAGAGTTAACAAAAACGAGTTTTGTAACAAATAAGATATGTCAAAAGTTAATTTTTAAATTATGCTGTAGTATGATGTAAGCAAATTGTCATTAGTATATAATTTACAAGAGCCTTTATATTCAAATACATTGGATTTACAGAACAGAAGTCAAATCAGTTTCATAGTTATTTAGATGATTCAGATAAGCTATGAATTCACATTAGTGTACAAACAAAAAACATTTAAAATAAAGACAAGTTGTCTCAGGTTAATGTGTTTACCTGAGTTATGTCTTTTTTCTCTTTTAAATAAGGATTTCAGTTAATAATATTCCAGTCCTGCTTAACTGCACACAAAATAAACAAAACAGGAATAAAATAACAAAGATTATTTTAATAGTATACGCAAACTGTACTCTAAACGATCACATAAACATAAAATACTTTCACATATAACTTAGATTATAATGAAGTAGACTTTGAAAACCTAAGAAATTCAAAGTAATATAAAACCCTAATACTGGAATGGCTACAAATGTATGTGTTCCCTAGAGCAAGTATTCAGTTACGATAACAGTAATCATTAGTTGACTAACAACTCAAGTGCATGTTCTACAAAAATAAACCATATTCTTTTGATATTAGCAGTTCTTCTTACCACTAACTTAAATTTAGTGACTCAATGACCTTCACATCATTTGTAATAATGAATTACAAATCATTACTTTCATATCATTAAAAATTTTCTGAAATTGAAGATTTTCTTTTTTTTTTCATAACAATCATCAGTTATGATTCAAACATTGACAGATTCTTTCTTCCATATGTTTTACTATCTAATGAAAGATAACTAGAGAATGGAGTTTTCAATAGATTAACTAAAACTCTATGATTATCACAAAAATGAGGGTTTTTTTCCCCCATTTGACAACCATAAATTAATGTCACTGATATCTTTGCAACCTATTTCAACTTGATACATAAACAGAATGTATGTTATAACAAGTAGAATGTTGAGAAACAGGATAACTCAAAACAGAATTTATAATTACAGATATTAAAGAAAAGCAATGATTTTCATGGGTTAACTAAGCCATAAAATACTTTCTTTAAAACTGAAACCTAATCCTGAAAAGTCCTTATAAATATTTAAAGCTAATTTATTAATACAATAATGGAAAAGATTTAACATACATTTGTTTTCAAACACAAACAACAACAAAATTCAAAGATTTATCAAAGTTAAAATAGAAATGCCATTGATGCTGGAATTTTTTAACACAGCTCTATAGGAACATATTTTTGGAATGTTTTTTGAAGATGATTATTAGCATAAAATGATTTTGGAATGACTTAAAATTAAGTTGAGATACAGAAAATGTTCTCATCTTGAGAAAAAAAGGATCAAGAATACAATGTCCTCAATTAAAGATTTGATTAAAAATCTTTGCAAGCACTGTGTGATTCTTCACGATATTTGAGTATAGTTCATCACAGGAGTAAAAAAAAAAAAAAAAAAAATCAAGCAACTGGTGTAGAACTTGAAAAGAACAAATAGATGCAAATGTTTAAAATTCTTCTGACAAGTGAGGCATCCACAGAAGTTAAGAGTTCAGTTTTATAATTTACCAGATAGTAAACAAATCTTTTACAACAAAGATGCTATATATTGCTCTTGTTTGTCTTGTTACATTGACTGTTTGCTGTTTGAGTCATTTAGCTAGCTTGAAAATGAATAAATGATCTTGCCAGCATACAGACAAATTATACAATAGACCTGTTTAATGTCAAACATACATTCCCACTAGCAAGCATAAGTTCTTAAAACAGAAAGAATGTATTGAAAATTAAGTAAAGATGACAAGACATGCAATATAAATAAAAAGAGGATATCTGAAGCTATTCTAATTTGCAAAATATACTTCAACTTTTTATATATTCATGCAAAAAACAAAAAAGTAGAGGAAACATAAGGCACCACATAAATCTGAAATAAAATAAAAACTAATATAAAAGAATATAAGAAATAATTACATGAAATAAGATAGAAACAAGGTAATTGTCATAGAAAAGAATACAAAACTTTTGGTGAAATTGGTCAAAAAATATATTTTATAAGTATTTAAACATAAAAAAAGAATGCAATGAAAGTATTTTAACACAAAATGTTCATTTACATTTTGACTTTTCAAACATTTTTATATGAGACAATGGAGAAGATTTTGTACATAAATAATTAAAAGAGAAATATATCTTCCATTAAATTTCAGTTTTCTTTTTTTACAAGAAAAGATTATCAATTAACTGAAAAGTTCATGAAAAAATAGAAAAATAAAATAGCAATATTCTGCAATTTCTGTTGATATAAAGTTTAGAATAACAGATGGCCATTTGTAAGTATGAAAGCATTATTCTTTTTGTTAGAATATAGCAACTGTCTGGTCATTATTGCTCACATTAAATGACATGAAACAGTATATATACAAGAAAGTGTAATTTGCTGAATAGCAGAATGATAGTTAAATAACCAAAAGCAGCAATTCTCATTTTACAACTTAAAAGAATATCTAATAAACCAGAAATAGTATTTTAATGCATACACAAAAAAATGTAAAGCATAAATTTTAAAAAATTATCCTCATTTTTGCTAAAACTTAACCAAACCTATTAAAAATATATTATGAAAATCTTCAGACATATTTTATACAAAACTTCAAATATGAAAAAGAGATGATATACCAATTATGAATGTAAGTGAAATAAATCTAGTAATTATCACTTATTGCCAGTACATTGCTTTAATAAGAAAGAAAGTCAGAAGACATTAGTAATGCTGGGAGCTAGAGAGGAAAAACAAAAATAAAAAGATTAAAACCTATAATAGAAGAAAGATCTGTTCTAGAATAACACAATTACTTAGAAGTGTGAACAAGTTTTCTCAATATGACTGATTAGAGTATATTATTTATGTTTTGATCATAAGAACTGGTCATTTTCTGTTTTTCTTTATGGAACAAGATTTTTATATACAATCTTTACATCAATTAAATATTAAAAAAATTATAGAATAAAATACTGAATTTTACACATTTTCTAAACAATACTATGTCATAGAATGATTATAAGAGCTATTTGAAAGTTGAATTTATAACTTTTATAGCACAAGCCTTGCTTTCATAATGATGACTTAATGACAAAAGTTAAAGTTTATTTCATTTATCAATGTCTAATGTTCACCCAATGTAAATATTGCAGATTACAAAAAGACACAAATATGTTGCTAGGTTTTCAAAAATACTTATCCCAGGGAACAAATATGTAGGTTAATGTGTACAATAAAAAATATTAATATAGAAATAGGGATCAATTTATCAAGTATTTTTGTAGATGAAGGTGAAATATGTTAGTGATATGGAAGGAAGAACTCAAACCAAGCTTTATTAAGCTTCTTATAAAGTGTTCAAGATAATCCAAATCGAAAGGAAGCAAGCAGAATGCTTTGATTTTTGTTGCAAGTGACATACAAAACATGATTTCATCATTTTGATAAAGTTATCTTATAATAAACAAATCTATTTAATAAATTACTCTGGTCAGCAATTTCTTCCAACTGCCTTTTCTTTGGTACAAGATAGCACAGCAGATTATGCATTAAAAGTGAAAAAGATAAAAAGACCTGCAATTTTGAAATAATCATTGACACATCTACAAATATAGAGATGATTAAATTAATTATAACAAAAAGAAAAACCAAATAAAAATGTTATTTTATAAATAAGAAAGAATGAATTTTCATTTTCTAAAAGACAAGATGAAAAATTGTGAAAAAAAGTAACCAAATTTTATATATTACAAAGGTTGAAAAGTAAAAATGTTAATAATAAATGGATGTCTGTTTTGGTTTGGGAAGGGAAATAAAATACATTTGCTATTAAATAAAAATCACTGAAAAGGAATGATAATACAAAGAACACCATTTTGAATACACATTGGAAATGACAAAACTAAACATTTTGATAGAAATCTCCAATTTGAAACATAGCTGGCAACAAAATGCATAAACTTTTTAACCTGGTTGTTAAGATATATTAGATATAATCTGGATTTTTGTAGAAACAACGTATGGAACGTAACTCATGATCACAGCATGAAAACAGTTCTAAATAAATATAAGAATAGCCTGTAAATTATGTTGAAGCATATAATAATGTTTAAATATTTCTTGAAATGTTTGCATATTAAATATGTTTACTTGCTTGTGGAGATCTGCCTTCTTAGGTTAGAGAAAAAAGAAGCAGCAGAAATAGATTGAATCTAATGAGAACATTTTGATCAGACACAAAGTTCTAGCCAAACAAAAACTTAAGCTTTGAAAAATAAAAATGATGCTTTACCCCACTTTAGGCTAGATACAGGCACCACTACTGTGTCAGATGAATCAAGGATTATTATAGCAATTTTGTCATATTTCTAAGAAAAACAAACATAACAAGTCATAATTTTATAATCAATATTTACAGAATACAAATTTCCTTTTTATAATAATAAGCAAAAAAAGAGACAGCAGTGACTAAATATAGACTAGTTCTTTTTTGTTATCAATTTGAACAAATAACAATATCATAATGTAAAACACAAAGATTTAAAGGACTTGATAAATGGTCTGTTATAAGATCTGGGTCCAATCATAATGCTGTTAACTACTACAACAAATAGACAATACGTATGCACTCACATTTTTTCTTTTTCCATTTTAAGTTGGATATAGCAGTATTAAAAATGTCAGAAATTAGACAGTCATTTTACAAACTTAACAAATATATTAAGCATTCAAGAAGAGCTATTTGCAATCTTTCAATTTAACAAACACATATATATATATATATATATATATATATATATATATATATATATAAATAAATCACATAGCTGAAACATGTTAAACCTAAATAAGGACGTGATAATGGGCCAGATTCAGAAGGATAATGGAATATGAACCTCAACTTAAATGTCCTCTGTAATTCCAAATGAACATTATGTAGTTATCAGGGCTTAGTACAATAAGAGATAAGAAAATCCCAATTTTTTAAGGGCATGCTATTAAACATTACCATACAATAAAATTGATAAAGAGTTATAACAATACATGAAACAAATCAATTTTAAAAAAATGGTAATTGAAAACTGTTGCAATAATCATTAAAAACAGAATAATGCAAGTATTTTTTTTACTAATTAGTGATATTACCTTTTTAAACATATGTTTAATACATATGATAATTTATGTGTTTAATCAACAAAAATAAAGCCTTTCAGTTAAAACGAAGAAAAACATTTTGACAATGAAAAATAAGAAAAGTAGCAGTAAAAAGTTGAACTTAAACTTTTCAAAACAGAAAGTTAATAATCAAGTCTTGATACAAAATCCTAGTAAATAATTAGCATTAATAAATGAATTAAATTTGGATCTTTACTACAGGGAAAAAATTTAGTCACTTCCCCAAAGATTATGAAAATTTTAAAGCAGAAAGAAAGTATAGACAAATACTAGAAAGAAAATGGATAAATGCAATATATTTTTAAATTGATATTATCCATTTGCATAATTTCAGGAATAAAGAAGTCAAGAAAAAAAAAGCATACTGAAATATTTTTGGAAGTCAGTTCTTTTAGTTAAGTATGCTTTTTTTTCTTGATAACTAAAATATTTCAATATCATGTAAATATGGCATAACATGTGCACAAATGCCAAATAACTGTTAAAATGAAACTCAATTCTGCTAGTACCTAATTTATTTGGCATTTACATACATATTTGCAATTTTTTCATTCAATTTTGACAAATTCAATTAGCCCTGATCTAATGTTTTCGTAATGCAGTGTGTATGTGTATATATATATGTGTGTGTGTGTGTGTGTAAACAATTATTAGGTAAGTAAATCTTCTTACATTCAACTCAAATTCATAACCAACCTCCTAATTCACCATGTGTAGAAGTTGTGATTGGAAAAAAAATAAAAGGAAAAAGACAGTTGTTATAAAATAATTACATTCCTGCATTTGATATTTTAACATAAAAATAATAACAAAAAAAAATAATATATAGGTTAATTTTGGGTAAATGAAAGACAAAATAGAAAAAAAAACCTCTCACATTACATGTTTCATCATTTAATCTAAAGAATTCTTTTCAAAGGATAAATCCACTAATGTAAGATAATTTTCCATTTAGTCATTCATTTAGTCACATATGATATACAACTATGTATGGGACTATCTTTCAAGATTAATCTTGTATTAAAACTAATAGTCTAAAACAACAATATCTACTAGTTATTCAAAGTTTGCTTTCTTGGTTTGTATGCACAAAACAACAACTGCAAACAAATCAAATAGCAGGTATATTAATAACTTCATCTAAAACACACAAACATAATTTAAATTTCTATTAAAAATGTAATGAATGACAGCTGCGCCTGAGATGATCATAAACATGAACTGCTACACACTGATGAAATTTACTAGATTTGAAAGTAAAATATGAGTCACTTTTGAAAAAAAAATGTATAATTTATCAGTTTAAGCAAAATTCTTATCCAATGCATGATACAAAGATAAGGAAACAATTCTCTTTCTGAACTGAATAATATTGTAATTTTATCATCAATATAAATAAAGGGAAATCATGAGGTGGCAAGATTTAAACTGATAAACAGACAATAACATGATAGTTATCATCAAATTGTGTTAAACAAGAAAATTACTTGTTCACACAAGGTTGAATCATGAAATGCAAGTTATGAATATTGAGCTATTATACTATAGTCATAGGTTTAAAGTTTATTTAAAAAATATCTACTTTAAAAATAATTCAAGTCAAAGAATAGTTTCCCTTCTTAAAAACATTGGCAGATAATTTCCTACTACTTTTCTTGTAATGTCATAAGCATATATTATGTGCATGTCTATGATTATCATATTTAAATGATTGATGCATCAAGAATTTGTGAACATTGAAGATGAAGCACTATTGATGCCAGCTGATTGGTTATTATTGCTAGCATTTTGGTTGTTATTGCTGCCTCTTTGAAGGATAACCACAGGGGACATTCCATGTCGAGGGGACAATCCCCCTGGGTTGGACATGTGAGGTGACTGATTGGCCATCATTGGGGTTATGTACATAGGGTTCATGCCAGCAGCACCAATCATGTTAGGAGCAGTTGGGTAAATATTATGGGCTCCAAGAAAGTGTCCTGCATTGCTGGGAGGTGGTGCAGATATACCTCCTTGATAGGGAAACTGGTTGTTCTGATGATAGTGGAAATGAGTACTCTTGCCTGTCTGCTTTGAGGATGAGTTCATGCTAGAATTGTGTCCAACTGGAGATTGCTGTTTGGCACCTGGACCCCCTTTAGCTGCAACAACATGGCTGTTTACAAGAGCATTTGCAAAGATATCAGCTTGGATCCTGTTATAAGCCGCAGGGTTGCGAGTCCCATTTAGTCCACCTGCAAGGCTTACAGAAGAATTACTGGCCTGAGTGTATAGAGCTTTGTTGATAACATTGTTACAATCCAGGGTCCCTCTTGTTATGGGACGTTTTTGATTTGCACCGGGTTTGTCCCACAGTTTTAATAAGCATTCTCCAACAAATGGTTCAATTTCCTATAATGATAGTAAAAAAGCAGGAAACATTATCACAATAAAAATTAGAAACTCATGTTTAAATAAATTAAAATATTTTACTCTGAAATAAATGTAATAGCATAAAAATAATTTTTATGAAGGCAACATTGAATATATTATTATTGCATGTGGATGATGACATACCTTATACATGACTATATCTATTAACAGAAAATGATACTTGTATGAAAGTTGATATTTTAATTTTTAATTTTATTATTGAAATTATTCTTTAATTATCTCAGTAATGACAATGAGAAAAGATAAGTAACTATATTAATATACCTGTCAACTATGAGAACAATATGTATATGTGTGTGTGTGTGTGTGTGTATTGAATCAATTTCAATTATCTGAAAATAAGGAAATCAAGATTTAATAGTGTAGGACCATTTTCCTAATTTGAAATTATATTAACTTGTGTATAGTTTGGTAATATTCAAAGATTAGCTTTAAAATTCTGACTATATCAAACATTTTTTTAAATCATAATATTTGAAGAAAGATGCAATCTAATATAGTCTATCCAGTATCCATATTTTCAATAATTTCAACATTGAAATTATTGAAAATCATTTATATCAGTAACATGACACTGACATTGTTTTCATAAATCTTGATAAATTGAGCAACCCAACAGATTTAAAGAACTAAACTGAAATCTTTCATTAATGCAAACACTAAAAAATGAAAGAAAAAAAAAGGTTCTGCAGGGTAGAATTAGACATAGTAACTTGGTTATTAAATCATAATTTGGATTATTTATATTATTTAATTTGCAATAAAATTTAAGTTTTACTATACCTGACAATCACGACTGACATGTATCTTCTTATTGTCATTCCATGGGTTAGACAGGTGTTGAGTATTTTGAAATGGAATATTAGCCCTAAATAAAATAAATGATAAAAATAAAAAAAATTAATATATATATACATATATATATATATATATATATAATCACATAGAAAGATTTAATCAATTTAAAAAATTTTATTAAGAGTTTGAGAAAAGTTTGATATAAAAATAAAAAACTACTGAAATCATTCTAAAAAAATAGCTTAGATTTAAAAAAACATTGAATGTACAAAAATAAAATGAATAAAAAATAATAGTGAAACAAGAAACATACTGAAAGTAAAATTTAAGTTAAATGGAACAAAGGTACTCTTATGCACCTGGGACTCATATGTATTTTGGAGGACTACATTTTAGTTAAGAAAAGAGAATATGCATTAAGAAAAACTAACTGGTAGAGAGCTATCACATAGATTTGTCGGCTACTAGGTTAAAAAAAAAAGGAAAAGAGTAAGAGATTGTAACTGAAACCAATTCTTATAGCATCCTATTAATAAAACAGTATCTTCTCAAATATAAAGTGGAAATGTATTTATGGTCAAACCCCACCATTATTCAACTAGAAAAAGCCAAATGCAAAAAGGACAGGTTTACACTTGCTGGTTAAAACTAGTCATGATTCTATAATTTATGCTAGTTATACCCACAGAACTGACAAAAAAATTGGATATTAAAAAAAAGTTTAATAAATATATATACACACAATCACAAAGAAAGATTTAATCATTTTTTTAAAACATTATATTAAGAGTTTGAGAAAAGTTTGATATAAAAATAAAAACTATGGAAATCATTGAAAAAATAGCTTAGATTTCAAATAAAATATGCAAAGACACACACACACACACACATAAAATCAACAAGCTTGTGTCTATGTAAAAGCTTTTTAAGTGATGGAACAGTTCAATAATGATTTAAAATTTAGATAAAATGAAAAAAAGATATTTTAAATGTGAAGAGTTTTTAATTTCAATTAATTTTCAGACAGTTCAAAAGTTACGCAAAATTTTTGAAGGATTTACTAATTAAAAGTAAAATATCTAAAATACATTCAGTACTAGAAAGGATTTTCAGTGGGGTTCAATGGCTACTTTCTAAATATTATCTTTAGAAGAGTAAGAAAAACCTATGATGAAACTAACACACATCAATCTAAATTTTATTTTTCTATACATATAACTCATTTTATTATTTTTTCAAGCCTTAATGTGTAAATTCTAGTTAAATGATAGAAAGAAGAATCATTCCAGATAAAGAATGCAAGCAAAATATGTAGGTCTATTTTATGAAGTTTGTTCAAAAAGTAATGCATGTTCTTCTTTAGATAGAATCAAAGTTAGAGTAAGATCATATAAGACATAGCAAAATAAATACTAAATCCATAGAATTTGAAATACAGTCCTCAATAGTGTGCTTAGCTTATAGAAGCTTCTTAACTGCTTTTTCTAGTTATGTGCAAGTTTATAATCATGGTTTTCAGAGTACTTACTTTATAAGCCTAAACAGATGAAAATGTCAGGCCAAGAAAAGATGAGGCATGTTTGTATGCTATTCACTGTAATTTGTTACCAGAATTTTAAGCTGATGCAAAGCTACATGGTGTCATGTTAAAAAGCACATCACTAGTATTCAAATGTAGCTATGTTGCTCCCAATTTTGTTAATGTACTCACATAGGAATTAGAAATGATAGTAGTGCCTTTGGACATAAACTCTAACAGTATTTCTCTTTTAGTCCCAAAACAAGTACCTATATCTTTCATGTGGATTTTTTCTTTCTGGGTGAGTGTAGGTGGCATCACTCAACTGATTTTCTTTTGCTCACTGGGTTATAGGAGTGACTCAACGTTAACCTCCATTTACTATCCTGCTCAGGAATGTACTATCCATGATGTACAGACTCAGAAGGTCTTAGGCAGCAAACACTATGATGGAATCTGTCATAACATTGGAAATACACACTGCACTAAACTACAGCCATTACCATAACTCACCTAAAAGCTCTCAGAGTTTTGCATCTTCTGTCACCTGTAAGGATTGTATCAACCTATTTTTCAACTTATCCTCATTCACAGCAACAGTAGCAGGCCTAACCCTCAAGGTTGTGATGTTCAGCTTTTCCGTTCTCTCTAGGATTAGCATCAATTCTACTGATCCTTTTCTTTCCTATGCTTACAAGTACAGCTTCTTTCCATAAACATTCATTCATTAACCTTCTTTGAAGATTTACAGGAAAATTCTTATTACAAAAACAAATTTTATAAGAGCTCTTTGCTTCTTACAGGCATTCAGAAAAGCAACCATTATGAAACAGGCTTATTAGTAAGGAAAAAATAAAACGTTATCTCTACAATTTTTTTTCCATTGGAAAATGTTTATAGGTAAAACCCATCAAGGAATTCTGACTAAGACTTAAAACTGAATTAGAACAGGCATTACTTTTTGATTGCCACTTATATTTCTGATTTTTGGAATAGATTAAAAAAAAAAATTACTTTCCATTTACTTCTAAAAAGTTTTGGGGTTTTAAAACAATCTATAGTAAACTTATGCATTAAAAGTCAACTCAAATATAAGAGGATAGTACAAGAGAGAATTTAAAAAAAAATAATGAACTGGTTTAAGATCTAAATAATAAGAGTATAAATACAAGTATTGAATTGTTCAGAAAGTCATGCCGATTTTTAGTCATCTGTGTTCCAACTCGTTAAATTTACTGACAGATATATGAAAGCTTACTTTAAAGTATCTCTTAAGAAAGAAAGTTTAAAATTACTTAATTCATGTCAATTTTGTAATCCTATGAAAATGGAAGTTTATAAAGGTGCATTTTAGACACTTGATGCTTTTTTTATAACTGTAAAGGCAAAAATGCTTGACAAGCAACAAAAAATATATTTGCTGTGTCTGGTGAAGGTGCCTTAGCCAACAGAAATGTATTGAAGTGGTTCACTTAGTTTAAAGTAAGTTTATTGTAGACTTATTGATGAAGAGTACTCAGGTAGAACCGTCATTAGAGATGAAAATCAAATCAAGACACTGATTACTCAATAACCCATATTACACAATGTGGAAATTGCCAGAAACACTAAATTTATCAAAATCCACCAACCATGAGCACCTACACGCGTGCTTAGACACTCAAATCGTTACAATGTTTAGGTACCATGTGATCTGAGTGAAAACAATCTTTTAGAAAGCATTTCCATCTCTGATTTGCTGTATAAATGCACTATTTTGAAAGCAAATTATGATAGGTGATGAGAAATGGTTCATTTACAAAAAAAATGTTCAGTGAAAAAGGCCCTGGGATAAGCAACATGTGCCAATTTTAACCACCCCTAAAGCATGTCTTTATCATAAGAAAATCAAATTCTGGGAGGATGGAATCTAAGTTGAAGGAAATATGGAGAAAGGAACCCATTTTATAGCACAACCTATTTTGTTGAATAAATATTTAATGACATAATTTTGTTGTGTTTTAACTAAACTTAAAAATCAACATGAACTCTCTGGACAACAGTTCAGTTAACTTGGCTAGATGAACCAGTTTGTAAAACATTACATTTATGAGATGCTTTTTCTTTCATTCTGTTATTAACAAAAGAATAAATATGGGCATGATAAAATGGATTAACTTATCTTTTTTAAATATCCAAAAATGAGAATAATTTGTAGTGGATAAGAAATTAATTAAAATCAACCTTCACTTTTACAAAAATTCACAATGACGTATAAAATCCTGGTTTTCCCAAATAGGAAAAGGATTTTGCTTAACAAAAAAAGTCCAAACCAGATTTCGCAAGTAGGTGTTAAAATGATTTTTCACCAATGGGATCGACTTGCATGACTTGCGATCCGGTGCTACATTCAAAAAGACTATATAAATGACCTCTGCATCAGTCAAGAAGAATCAGAGATGTGAGCAGTGAAAGAGAGACACACATCTAAAATGTAACTTCAAACTTCAAGCTACCTGAACATTGTCCTCTTTCTTCTTATCAATTTCAACAATTACTACTAGAACATTTTGTACGAACTCTATCTTAACCTCTTAATAATGTTTCTAATTGAACATTAATTTCTACGAATTCTTGTTATTCCTTCTTTTAATAAATTTCTATTTTAAAATGCGAAATGTCTATTTTATTCTTCTCACACAATTCCACATATTCCAACCTGCCGACAACCAACATTCTGATGAAAACCTTCTGATAATAATTCTGCATAAAAATTGTAAGCTGTAGGGAGTTCGGTTAAGTCTGACACAAGGCCAAATCAAAGAAACATTAACCAGCTCCCTACGCTACACTTGTGACACCCAACATACAACGAACACACACCCCCATGCTACAAATTCAAGAAACTTCTGACATCATTTTATGAAAATCAATAGAAAACACAATGAAAACCAACCTTTTTAGCCATTCAATGCTGCAAGCTCCACTTATACCAGATGAAGGAAATTCGTGTCCTTTGTCTTTACTTATGACAGACGACATTTTAGCATAGCCCTGAAAGCACCCACTGCCCTGAACAGAGAATATCATATAGACTGTCTTTCCATCCTGTTAGAGATAGAAATGTTGTTTTTGAAATATAAAGGAATTAAAAAAACTATTTAACAGGACAGCAATAAAAGTCTTGATTTGGTATTTATAAATGATTTCTTAATCTTTCTATAGAAGCTTAGCAGCTAAAAGGAAAAAAGCAGTCTATAGACAGTGATATAAAATAAGTGGTGAGTGACTTCAGAATGTTTAGTTGTGAGGAATATTGATCATTTTTTAGTTGGGAGGAAAATTGAACATTGGCAAACTCCAGTGTGTATTTATTGAAGTTATTTTTAATTTAATGATATATAAGTAAACAAATTTTTCAAAATTTTAAAATACTGAAGAAAAATATACAATAAAATTAACTTATAGGTTATTAAATACTGTTTACTCATGTATAAGCCAAGTGCAATCCCTGAATTTTTTCCATGAAATTTAACCACTCCAGAAAGAATTCATCAGTGGTCAACCAGCACAACCAGTGGTCAGCAAAAAATGCATGATTTTTAATCATGACCTGTGCATAGTGCAACCCCCTACTTTTTTGTGTCAAAAACTAAAAACTTGCACAAAACTTAGTATAAATGATACACAACATAACAGTTAAAATGAAGATTCTACAATAAAATATCAAATATTTTTCACTCATAATACGCTAGAAGAAAAACAACAGCAGTAAGATTTAATAATTCATTTTAATGAAAGGTAATGAGAATGAGATGATTTTAACTTACCAAGAAAGCTTTGTTGAGTTTTTTCTCATTATTTGCTGTTGTTGCCCAGAGGAACTTGTTGAAAGAAATGTCCAATGTCTTCTGGTTGTTGCATTTCATAATAAACATTCGACAAGGATGTGAAGAGGTAGCTCCTGGGTCTTTTTCTGCCATTTTGGAAGGAGAAGATGGCTGCGGACTGTCACATGGTGTACTCGAATGACTGTTTCCACTAATCTGGTGATTATTATTGTTACCATTGCTACCACTAGGATACAAGGGGTTATCAGATCGAAATTCTGAAAAAAAAAAAAAAAAAAAAAAAAAAAAAAAAAAAATCAATATTTTCATACTGGGTAAAAATAAGGACTTTGGTATTTATTAAGTACTATGAACCAGTCGCTCCGGTCCACAAGTACAAATAAAGAAAGAAACAAAGCTCTCTCAAAATTGCAGATATGTTTTTTTTTGTTTTTATTGTTGTGCTATCTTTTTACAAGGATGAATTAAGCTTTTGATCAACTTCATTTATCAAGTGCCTATCTCTTCCCCGGATGCCACTGATCTTTCATTCCTCGCCATCAACAGTTGCCACGGGTGACCTACCCACCAATCTGCTGGTTCACAAATCGAATTTCAATATATAGAGGTTACAGGGCTTAGTTCTGACCATCAGCATCCGGGGGCAGGTGCTTTCTTTGTCTTGCTTTAAACATGAGAAAGTATCCCCACCACAGAACATGCCTCCAATACCATCAGCATGATGCATCGGTTAAGTCCTCGGTCTGGGGCTTAAATTCGCTCTCTTTTGTTAGTTTCCACCTGGTGATGCAAAAGTAGATTGCATCATTGAAAACATCACTTCAAGGATCTTAATGTACAATAAAATAAATCTTTTCCACTTAGTGCCAAGAGGTTCATATTCACAATTTGCCCGACCAGGTCAGTGGAAACTAAGATTGGTTGGCAGGTATATTATGAAGTCATATAAAATCTCTGTCTTTTTACATGTTTGATCTAAATATTGATATCCCTGCTAATTGCCAGACTTACTCAGGACTGTTAAAGAAAGAAGGAACAGAAATACAAAGAAAGGAGGAAGGGAGAAATTAGATTCCTCTCAGGGTCATCAGGGCACCCGAAAATGCTTTTAGGTTTAACAGATGGGCACTTCTTCACACTTTAGTATCAAGACAATATCCGGGTCTGTATTTGAGACCGCTGTGTTAAAATTATAAACTAACCGCCGTGGGAGTGATCAGATTTATTCAATGAAAATATAAAGAAAATAGATATTTCAACGTCCTTCCTCATTTCAAAAAAAGCATTTAGTTTTTCCTTTTAGCATGTTTGAGTCAAAAAACTAATGCCGATGAATCAATAGAGATTTCAAAAGGATGGTTGTTTGATCCAGTCAGAAACCGGACATATTGTCACAAGTACATAATCATATGAAAATAGGTATCACAAACCAGCTAGTTTAGGGTGTGAAAACTGGTTAATATAGTGAAATTCTCTTCAATTTCACCTCGCAGTATTTAGCTTATTTTTGGCGTTATTTTGATAAAATTTTGATGTAAACAAAATTTAACCTTTCCTCATTATAAAGATACTACTCTTTCTCTTGCTTTATTAATAATTTTACTTTTTGCAGGCCACTTTAAGTTATGTCCCTATTTTTGGTGATGGCCGCTTTATTTTTTTTACATGAAATGAAAAAAAAAAAAGCTGTTTTTCAAAATTCGTGTGTACAATATTGTTTGTCTCTACACATAAAAATGGTCTCATTTTAAAGAAAAAGGGTCACTTGACAATGTGCTGTGCTTAACATGTTAAAGTGTTTTAAGTTGTCTTTCCAATTAAAAAAATTCTGAAATTTACAGTTTTGTAGATAAATATCTAGTCTCGAATAATGTTGTTGTCATATTATTATGCTTATAAATGAAGGAGCACCACAAATAAAAGTGGGCATACTTCACATGTCAATATTTAGAACTCCAGACCCAGTGATAAAGTAAACATACATCACCAAACTCAACTGCCTGCATGACAAAATAAGCAAATGACAACTTCAACAAACAACTTGTTTCACTAAGGATGGATATATCGCAGTTCTTAGCTGAGTTTAAATTCTATATTTATTTATTTAAAAGTTGTATAAAGTACTTTATTGTTTAAAATAACAAATTGGAGAATTCTATATTTTTAGTTGAATTTTTGTTAGTCAATAAAAAAAAATGAAAATGTAAAATTTAAATGTTTTTCAATTTCTTCTTTAAATTCTCGATCCCTATTGTTTCTAGCAGGAATTATTAACTTGAATGTTTAGTTTATTCTTTTTAATCAGCTTGGGTACATTTTTTTTTTTTAAATTTAGAAGAAAGAATACATTTTTAGTTGCGACTAGTCACATGTGTGCCAATAAAAAATAAAAATGTAAAAAACGTGTATTAGTTTCTTCTTTATTTAAAAATTTGGCGGACCTGAAAAAGACTACCACCGCCTTTAAATTTGTTGTTTTTCATTTTTTTTTTTTTTTTTTTACTTTTTTCAGTGCTGTCTTATTGGTTATTACATAAAATTTCCGATTATCAAAAAAAAAAAAAAAAAAAAATTGAAAAAATTTCAATATTTAAACAATTTTAAGGGGGTGCTCACTTTCTCACACAATGTTATAGTAAATTGATCCTCCATTTTGGAACCACTCGTGTTGGGGGTCACTTTGTTTGGGTTTTTTTGAGACGAGTTGTTGCTCTTGTTTTTGTCTTTTTCAAGCTTTCTTTAGTTCTTACGATGACATCTGCCTCAGAAACTCCAAGAAAGGCTTTATTCAAAAATTTCACAAAGGATTCAGTAGTTAAATATGTGCAAGCAAAAAAGTTAATTGCACAGGATCAATTTTACTATAAGGTTGTATGAAAAACTGAGCTCCCCACCCTAAAAATTGTTTAAATGTCGAAATTTTTACAAATTTTTTTGTCAATCGGAAAGTTAAAGGTTTAATCGATAAGATTGCACTGAAAAAAGTAAAAAAAAATTGATAATCAACCAATTTACAGGTGGTGGTAATGTCATATCGGCGAGTGGTTCCAAAATGGAGGATCGATTTACTATAACATTGTATGAAAAACTTAGCTCCCCTAAAATTGTTGAAATATTGAAATTCTTCCAAATTTTTTTTTGTCAGTCAGAAAGTTTAGGGTGTAATCAATAAGATTGCACTGAAAAAAAAATAAAAAATAAAAAACAACAAATTTAAAGGTGGTGGTAGTCTCCTTCAGGTTAGCCAATAATTCTTGGGAACTATTGGTTCTAGCAAAAATTATTATTGAACGTTTAATTTAATTATTTTTTTAATTAGACTGGGTACATTTTACAGAAAAAAAAAACGTTAGAGAGAATATGTTTTTAGTTGTGATCAGTCACATGCATGCCAATAAAAAATAAAATAATTGTAAATAAATGTGTATCAGTTTTTTTCTTTATCAAAAATTCTTGGGACCTATAGGTTTTAGCAGATATTTACTTGAAAATTTAGTTTAATTATTATCTTAAAATTAAACTGGGTACATTTTATAAAAAATGAATAAACTGGACAATATATTCTTTTAGTTGAACTTTTGTGCATCAATAAAAAATTAAAAAGTACACATATATGCATTAGTCTGCTTTTTTAGGTAAGATATTGTTTACTTTTTTATTATCAAAAACTATTTTATTTTTAAGCACTTTCTTTAATAACTGTAATTTTTAACACCTTAAGAATTTAATAATGAAATTGAGAACCCAAACTTGGCTTTTATTAAAATTTACATGTATCAAATTAGCATAAATTTAATCTTTATAACTTAATATTATGATTTACCCATTTCTTTTGATTACTCTCACTGTAAAGGCAGCTACAGAATAAGTGGAAATCCCTTGGACAATCAAACAGAAATTTCACAAAAAAAAAGCTGTCATTGTTATTAAGAAATATTCTTAAAATCTTTTTCCTGTTTCATTTGTGATACAAGAATTGTTCACTTTTATTTACAGATTATTTAGCTACCAAAAGAGTGAATGAGTTGACCAATGAAGCAGTTCTTAAGATCCAGTATTACTCAATGAAGAATAATATCAAGTTCTGTAGGATGGGCGTGTGGATAAATCAACTTGTCATCCAATTACAGTGAAAAGCATTTATCCTAAACAATAAAAAACTGGTACAAGAGAATAAATTAAAACATAAAAGAAAGGAAAGAAGGTCCCCAAGAACTGCAACAGTTTTTGACTTCAACCTTCCAAGCGTGAGTTAGTTTAACTTCCCAAGATGAATCAGCCACTACCAAATACACATCTGCTTCACAAGTTAAGGCACTGAAAAAACTCTTTGCAAAACTCTGTATTCAAGAATTACAGAAAATGAAAGGTAAAGAAGGAAAAAGAGTGTCAAAGCTGCTGCTGAGAAACAGAGAATCATCAATTGCATCATCAACTGTATCAAGCATGGGGTGGGGTCCTATGAATTCTGTTAACAACTGGTTTCAAAAATTGGCTTGGAAACACTAAAGGCCAACTGAGATATCTCAAGGTTGCTTAAGGTGTCAGTATCAACACCAGTGGAAAGAAAGTTCAGCTGGAAACTGCTCTCTGGGATTACTTGACAAGAATAAACCAATCAATTCATCTTCACCTCTAAAGCAACAAAAAATGTCACTCAGTGAATCTGCCGAGCATTCAAATAACTTCAGCAGTTGTGTTGAAGATACATCCCATTATTTTCACTTATCAGCCTCAGGGACAATTAAGTGCTATAATAAAATTATCTAAACCCAACTAAAATGTAAAAATGATTATTTTTGATGGCCTTTGTCAGATGACATTGCACAGGTGGCGTCAACATTTGTTTATAGATGGGATTTTTGATGTAATGCCAATTTCAAATGATAGCAGGATTTGGAATGTTCTGGATATAGTTACTATATCAGAAGTCTATAAAAAAAATTCTGACTGGAAATTACTAAGGATGGGGGACAACAGGAAGACCATTAAGTTTGCTTAGAAAATATGTTCTGTCAGTTAAAAATATTTTTTGCTCATTTCAAATTTTGAAGTTTAAAGTTTTACAATACAAATTTGAAGAAAAAAAAATTATGATTTTGTATAACAAATTTCTAAATTTTCTTGTTGTTTGGCCTTTTTTATCAAGTTGAAAAGTGCATAATTTCACCCAAGTTAAAATATGTATTAGAAAAAGTTTTCATATAACAAAGACAAATATTTTTTTGAATTCCTCATCCAAAAATTAGTAAAATTTAAGTTGCAAAGTTTCAAGCTTGTACCTCCAATGAATACTTGACAGTAAGTTTGACGTCTACTTTTGACTTTTTTTAAACCATTTTTGCCCTATTATCAAATTGTGTTCCCATCTGTTTTGATATGTTCCAGATAAGAGTTTTTTTATTGATTTAGTGTTAAAAAATGTTTAGCTTGATCTCTAATGTGCTATAAATCATATTAAGAAGATTCAATGTGTTAGCTGTTTAAATGAAATTTATATGAATAGTTAAATTTGCCCTTTCGTGTCATTTTTGCACTTTTTTGTGGTTGGTGGATAATGGGATTTTGCTTAATGTTTGAGCTGGTTTGATCTAATATTGCTCCCATTAGTATTAATTTTAATTTACCACATGATGACATTTGTAAGGATGTTTCACTTGTGTGAAGCCTGCATTTTCAGTTATCAGTCAGTTAAGTGCCATGCGCGATACACGCTTGGGCGATCATGTCTCGAAAGAGACATGACTGACTGGGCAGAAGATTATCCTGCAGTAGGTTGCCATTGCTTTCTGCAGTAGACTGGTTGCTGACCAAGGCTATAGAACCCAATCTGTCCTATTATTTAACCCATAACTGGAGGGAAGAGACGGATTAATACCTTTCCCAAGGGTATTTGCGCGTAAGTGAATGCAAAGAATTCAACTGGAATTCGAACTCGGTTCCCCGATTTCTCGTTCCGATCCGATATCCACTGCGCCACAACGCACATCCGGAAATTGGCTTCTAGACCAATAGCACATAAGACAGCAAATTGTCTAATTTTCAACAAATTTTGAATGGTCATAACTCAGTAGATAATTTAGCTACCAAAATAAATTTGGTACCATTGTTTATATTTTGCAAAAATCTATATACCCATATGAAAATCTTTTTAGATATAATGAAAATAAAATTTTGGTTTGGAATACTTAATGAAAGGGTATACCACAAAATCTTTTGCAATGAAAATAAAAAGAATTTTATTGATCCAAATAAATTTCAATTGGTAATTAATTAAGAACAAACATCTAATCCAGGTTTTGATAGATTAGCATTTCTAATGATATGTAAAACTGAAATTATTTTTATTTAATCTTGAAAAGACATAAAACAAATATTTCAAAGTTCTATTGTAGACTAAAAGAAATGAATTTATAATTAAAATTACATCTTAGATTATGATTATTAAGTAATAAATGAAATCAGAAAATAGAAAATGCAATGTAGATAATATTAATAAAATGAATAAGTATCTCTAAACCATGAGATTTGCCATGTTATTTTAGTACATACACTTTTGATTAGACACCCTTATTTATTTTTTTCAAACAGTCTAAATTATGCCTGCTGGCTTGTACACTCAAGAAAACATACATATGAAGTCTACTCAAACTAAAACATATGCAGCCATTAAAATAATGTTTAGTTATAGGAAATAAAGCTGGATTAAAGTAAAATCCATTTTTTAGAAATGATTTGCCTAATACAAATAATGAAAAAAATAGATAATAAAGTAATTGAAAAGAGAACATACTTCCTGAATCTTTTTTTCTTTGGAGGTGTAGAAGGAACTGAGCGTTTTGTCATCTTTGTTTTCTCTTCAGGTGGATCCTCAAACTCATGGTAGTTGCGGCCTCCACTACAGGACATGATAGACTCTATGGCTGCAGTTTAATATAAAGTAAACAAAATAAAAATCAAAAGATTGATTAGAATCAATAAATAATATGCCAAAAGAATGAAAATATATTTTTAGTATCAAATAAAAGTTAAAGTTTCCTAACAGAAATATTTATTTCAAGTGTTCACAATTAGCAATTTAAAAAATTGAAAAAGTAAATTGAGAGCCATAAAAGAAATTAGTCTTCATAATAAAAATCAAAAGTACTTACACATAGGTCTTGGCCTCTGTCCAATACCTGTGGGTTGTTGTAAACCAAGCTCTCTTTCTTCTGTCATTAGAACCTCAACAACAGTTCGGACAATAGCCTAATAAAACAAGTTATAAAAATACTTATTGTAACTGAAGTATTTAGGAAAAGGTCCTCATGGCAAAATACTAAACTGTAAAAGAGTTTCAATTCAAATTATATAACTATAGATTACAGGCATACAACCAAATGAAAGAAAGCATAATCTATATCATAAAATAAGAGCTGATTCTCTGTCAGTCACACACTGTATGTGACTGCATGCATGTATGCAATGTCTATGCCTAGGTGTGTTGTGCAGGAGCCATTTACATGTACTTGTGCCATTTAATGTAGACACAAGCACATATACATCCACAATTTGATGAAATTTGAAATAGTAGGTGGCGTCAAAGCTCCTGGACTAGCTTTGTTTAAAAAAAAAAAAAAAACTAATACATTTACCTAAGTTTTAACATCATCTCCTTCAAAATAGTCACCTTGTGCAGCAATACACTGGTCCCAGCATTCTTGCTACTTTTGGAATTCAGCCTGCATTTTTTGTAAGAGACTTGAAGACCTACCATTTGCTCTGGATTTTAAACAGTTGCATTTGAGTATTGTTTAACAGCATATCAACCTCTGTGGGTTATTTAATGCCAAAAAGGTGGAGTTTTCAGGAATTTTTTTTTAATGTTCAGTTATAGCAAGAAGGTTGATTCAGTCAGATTTTGATGAACATTTTTTTTATTTATTTATTTTTTTTATTTTTGTATTCAAAAATATACTGCTGGTAATAATCTTTTCCCTTCAAAAATGTATTATGGTAATAATTTTTTTTTACCTTTAAAATGTGTTATGGTAATAGTTTTTTTTTTAAAAAATGTATATTTTCTATAAAAGTCTATTTTTATGCATATATTTCGATAAAAGTCTATTTTTATGTATATATTTCTATAAAAGTCTATTTTTAAACTTTGATAGTGTTTTGATCCCAATTTAAAGGTTACTTATTTGCCCATAGCTGGGACCCTAAAAGGTGCTACTGCTCAGGGTCAGGGTGGACCTGGGAACAACAGCAATTAAGAGGTGGTTCCATGCTCCTCACAATCTCCCAACTGTGATGCCCAGGACCAGTTGCATTTGAACTGCATTTTTAGCTTGAAGAAGAAATAGAAGTCTGCAGGTGCTAAACCTGGTGAATAGGGTGAATGCAGAAGCAATACAATGTTATATTTGGTTAGAAACTCATGAATGAGGAGAGGTCAGTGAGAGAGTGCACTGCCATTGTGAAAAATACAATCCTTTGAACTCCACAGATTCAGTCACTTTCTCTGAACATCATCTCTCAAACGCCTGAAAATGTTGCAGTAACACAGTCGATTGATAGTCTGGCCTTGGGGAATTAATTCCCAACGCATAATAGTGCAGATGTAAAAAAAAAAAAAAAACGTTGAGCATATACTTGATTGAGCTGTGACTGTTTTACTTTCTTCAATCATGAAAACGACAAACTCTTCCACTGTGTCAACTGCTGCTTTATACCCACAGACACAGCTTTTGTCACCAGAGATGATCCTTGACATGAAGGAAAAGTCCTCAATAGCATGCTGACAGTGATCTTGACAAACTTCAGTGTGATGCTTTTTCTGTTCAATGGTCAGCAGTCGAGAGAGGGGGGAGAATCTTGGCTTGAATTGAATAGGATTGCCTGTATGGAACAATACGACAGACCAACAACATAAACAATGTCATTGATTGCTCTCAGGTGATCGTCATGCATAAGCAATTTTCTTCATATTTCTGGGGGTTACACTCGTGTCAGGTTTTCCAGATCACTCATCATCTTCCAGTGACGTTCTTCCATTTTTGAAATGCACATTACAGTCAAAACATTGGATGTGATTCATTGCCTTGTCACTGTAAGCTTGCTAAAACTGGCTCAATATCTTTGTAGGAGACTTCCCAAGTTGAATGTAAAATTTCCAGTTGGCTCTTCATTCCAACTTCCTGTTTATGACAAAATTGCAGGCATGTGATCACAAAAACACAAATTTTACAACTTGCATAGTGAACACAGCAATGGCACATGAAGGTCACTGCTAGCCTTCATGTTAGTTGCCATCTTTTGTACTACAGAACTAGTAAAGAAACTTTTTGATACCCACCCTCATAAGACATTGGATTAATACATGTTGTCAATAAGATTAAAAAATTCACATTCATCAGTTTGCTTACACGTGTTTTTATGTACGTATGACTGAAATATGAAAAAAAAATAGATAATTAGCTTTTTTTTTCTGACTTTACTTTTTTGTGCAAACAATACTAAAAAATTGATTGATATAAACAGATTTTCAAAGTTAAAATATTCAAAATGCTTCTAATTTAAACTAAATACAAGGTTTTGATGTTTACATTTTTAAGATTAAATCAATTTTTTTGTGTAAGAAAAGAAAATTGCCATGCCTTGTAATTTCATATTTTATGGATTTTTAGTGTTAAAAATTTACCCTACCATGGGAATTTATTTTAAGATTAAAACTAATAATTTAGTATAAAATTCTGAGCGAGAATAAGTTTTACATCAAAATTCCGAATTTAATAAAATATGTGGGGCAAAGTTTTTAATACTAAGATAACTGATTTAGTTGAAAATAACATCATTTACTGTATTTCAACCATCAGAATTTACTTTGATGCAGCAATTTTTAATATTTATTTAACCCTTTTTATTTTTATCATTTTCCCCACCAATGCACTGAAGCACTAAGTCACAATAGATTATTGAATGTGAGAGAATATGAGAAATAGAAGACATTCATTAAGGAGAGAGAACAACAAAAGAACAGGAATTAAGAAGACAGTTTACTGGATGTCCAACAAGAAGGCATGAATGACTAAATTTATTTTCCTGGAGTGGTTTCATCAGTGTTTTGCACCCAATGTAGGTAAGTATTCCGCAAAAAAGAGCCTTCCCTTCAAAATGTTAAATGATGCCCTTTTGTCACACTGGGGTTAGTGACTACAACACCAAAAGTGTTGGGATGATATTCATGCCTCCAAATACTACATCTCTCATTCAGCTCCTTGATCAGAATGTGATTAGATTAAATCCCACTACACAAAACTCACAATGGAGAGAATTGTGCAGGGCATAGACAAGAATCATGACAAAGAAAACATATTGAAAATGTGAAAAAAATTAATGCTTCAGATGACTGAAAAATCTATCCAAAGAATAAATCCAGAATCTGTGAACTCATGCTGGCAAAAGTTATGTCCCAAATGTGTCAAGAATTTCACTGATTTCTCTGAAGTCTATAATGATAGATATAATTCTGACAAAGATAAGTGTACTGGGAAGTCAAGATATCAATCTTGCAGATGTTCAAGAGCTAATTGACTATTCTTCAAGCCACTGAGTTGACAGAAGTCAATCTGTTTGAAATGTCTGTGAAGCTGAAGAGAAATCAGCTGACAATGAATTTAAGAAGGATTAAGAGTAAAAGATGGATTAAATTATATGACGCATTCATTGAAAGTAAAAGAATGGGTGGAGGAAGAACTTTCAGTGCATGAAAATATTTTAAGAGATGAAGAGAAAAAAACAAAAAACAAACTGAAATTTTAATGTGCTGTCTGAAAGAAAAAAAAAACACCTAAAACTCCTGTTTTCCCAAATGTCTTCCAGAACTAACAAGAATAATGACTGGGAAAAATCATAAATATCAATATTTTATGAATTCTCTCATTTAGAGAAAGAAAATGTAAACAAGTGGAAATTTAGCTCCTATGTACAAAAATATGTAGAATCTAGAAATTAGTTAAATAAATTGTAACATTATTTTAGTTTTGGTTTTTGAATGTTTTTTTTTATCATTTGAAATAAGAATTTACTGTTAGATATTTTCAGCAATAATCATTAAAACAGAGAAGACACTTGAATTTCCATTTCTACATTTGTTCCAACTTAAATTTATTCATATACGAATTAAAACACAAGATTTCATTTCCACAGAATAATCATACACACTGCATTTTACATAACTTGGTATAAGTAATTTTATTAAAATAATTTCACAAATGGGAAAATGTTCTATCATTTGGGATGATAAAATAAGAGTTGGTTAATAATCTACAATTGAGATATCAGTTATCTGATATCAAATGTATTGATTTTCAATATAATTTCTTTATTCTTGCTTTCCAAATATTAAAATAAATAAATCATACATGGGTGTGATTGATCTACTGATTGCTTCTTTATCAGTTTTGGAGTAATTTTAAACACTAGGAAGGTTTGGATAGGTTAAAAGTTATTTGTGGATTCCAATTTTGCAATCACCCACAAACATCAAGGGAGAACTATTTTACTGTTTCTATCCAATGATACCAATCAATTTATATCTATCTACTAATTCATTTAAATTTATTTCAGTCTAGTCATATCATATTTGAATGAGAAATTGGAGAGCTGAATTTGAATTTCAGTTGAATTTGTTGCATTCACTTATGTGCAAATACCCTTGGGAAAAGTATGAATCCATCTATTCTCCCTCCAGCTATAGGTTAAATAGCAGGACAGATTGGGTTCTATAGCTTTGGTTGGCAACCAGTCTACCACAGAAAGAAATGGCAACCTACTGCAGGAAAAATCTTCTGCTTAGTCAGCCATGACTTGAAAGAGATTGCCTATGCATGAATCATGTATGGCAATTGACTGGTTGACATATCATAGAGCAATCTATTTATATAGTCTATTCCTATTCCGAGATAGCCACAAAATATATCAAAATATATGTTTATTTTATTACTTATTATAATAAATGAAATTTATGTTCAACTTAAAAAAAAAAGAAATTATGGCCACAACAAGTGAATTCAAGTAAAAAAAAAGCATACAAATTTCCCAGTGAAAAGCTCATTCATTTTTTAAACACTAAAAAAGTCAGATTTTATTTAACATTTTAAAAAATTATTTGTTAATAAAGAAAATTAATTTTGTTTTTTTAAAAAAACTATTTTAGAGCTGTCATTAAACAGAAATACATATATACACACTCAAAGGCACATACACTTCAAATCTGAAATGGACATCTGTGTCACAAGTGCTAATTTCCTTTTCTATCTGCTAACAACCACTGGGTAACAAGAAGAGTATAAACAAAAATTGTAAGGGTTTTGGAAGTCATTTTTATGACACCTCCTTCAGTGTTCAAACTGAATATATTTTTAAATAAATGCAGTATTTTAAATGGACAATTAGATTCAATATGTGATCAAATACAGGGAAAGTAATGGATACCAAACCTTTTCTATTTTATAATTCTAACATTTTTACTATAAACAATTATTCTCTATTATTGTAGAGAAAAACTAATAAGTATTTAAAATTTTCAAAAGTTAAAAATTCTCCATGAATATGATTAAAGAAAAAAGAATATACAAAAAATATTTTTGGTTAACTTATTTTCACCTACACACTTGTGCCAAAATAAGTCGACCAGAAATTATATTCATATTTTTTATTAATAAATACTGACAGTGGATGGTTAAATCTTCTCTTTTACAAAATATATTGCAATATATGAAGACATGATCATTTCTATTTCCTTTTAGTTGTCAAGTAATTTTAGAGATTATCATTTATTTAAAAATAAAGTAAATGCCAATGTATTACTTGTAGCAATATATAAAACTATATTACCTCATCAACCTGTGTCCATGGCTTGGACGGAGCTCTCATTCTGCGGATGAACAAGCTGTGCCATTTTTGACGTAATTGAAGCACTAATGTTGCACACTGATAAAAAAAATAAAAATACATTATTGTTATGCTCATTAAATAAAAATTCTGAAAAGAACAATGGTTGAAGTATAATTAAGTAATGAGTAAATTAGATGAAATAAAAGATCAATGAAAAGATGAATGACATATGCAATAAATCAAATACATTTGAATTTTGATCTTTTGAATAATTTTTAAAAAATGCTATCAATGATACATATTTATAAGCCAAATTACATCTCTTAATAAAATTTCTGTGCATAACAATTTCAAAACTTTCTTGACAAAAGTCAAGAAAGTAGAACAACAAAAACAGAAATATTCAAAGAATATTACAGTGTCTACATAAAAAAATAAATTTTCAAAATGGCAAAATGTTTGCTCAATAAACAAGGATTACATTTAGATGATTTTATAGGAAATCTCAAATGTATGTATGTAAAGAAATACTAACAATCAATTTCAGTAATCATCATAAGAATTAACATTCTATATTCAAATGAAATAAGCAATTAGCAGATATAACTTACCCAAATACAGAAAAAAAAATCTAAATATGGAAAAGCAACAAATTAAAAAAATTTGGGACAATGTTATTTTTAATACAAAATATAAAATTTCATAAAAACTTATTTACAAAATGTAAATTTAATAAATGTTGGGCAATACTGACAAAAGAATATCTACTAGATTATTTTATAATTAAACTTAATGACTAACTGATTTTTAAGAACTTTAATTGTATATACAGGAAGTAAAATATGAAGGATCAACTCAGTTCTCTCATTTTACAATAAACGTTTGTAAAATAACTTACTTCTGGCTCGATATGAAAAGTTAACCATTCATCCAACTGAAGGCAAGACTTTTTGTTGTCTTCATTGTCTTCACCACCACTATCACTACCATTGTCAGAAACATTGATACCAACAAAATCTTGAACTTTTCTTTCATCTACAGGCAGAAAACAATTCATGAGATAATTGACAATTAAAGATGAAATAAACAAAACAAATCTCATGTTATTCTAGTTCTGATAAAAATGATAACAGTGAGCGACAAAACTTTTGCTTATAGAGCAAATTAATCAAATAAGCCAATTCCAAATCCATTTTTTTGTTTTTTTTTTGTCTGTTACACATGTAAACAAATACATAAAAGCTGATACCAAGTCTGAATTGTTCAAACACATCAAGATTTTTGTGATATGTATTTATATTTGTGTCCACTTCCATTGTTGATATGGGATTCTTGTTCATTGTTCAGAACTTTCTTGGATCTCATTTGCCTATAAATTATGCTGATTTAACGAAAAGTTAAAAGATGAGAACGCTAGTTATCTTTTAAAATACATTTCTTGCATTGTCATCTATTTTTTCCACTGAATCTGGATGCTGTAAGCAATGAGTATGGTGAGTAGTTCTACTTGGCTATATCAAAAATAGAATTGATATACGCAATCGGATCAGCTCAAGCACAAGTTAACAATGAACTACTGATAACTCATATAACAGGAGATTTTAAATATTTATGAAGATATCAGAAATATTTGTTCGGTCATTTTTCCATATCATCTAAATATTCCTTGTGCATAAATGCCCTGTTTACTCACATGCTATTTGCCGTAAACATAAATACACAATACACAGTTAATAGATTTACCTTCAATATCAATATACTATATGCATATCACAAACATTTGTGCCACCCAGTATAATTAAACTATCAAAACAAAAGTCCTCCCTTAAATAAGTTACTGACAAGCTTTACACTGGCATGAATGACCAAACAGTGACTTAATTATATGGATTTCTACTAACCAGTCAAGTCACTGACAGAGATAACTACTTATTTATATTATCTTGTTTACCATTTCGTAACATAAAAAAAATTAAGATTACCTGCAGTGATATTACCCTCAGCTTCTTTGATGATCTCAGGAGATAATTTGGCAGGTCCAGTAAATAAGGCGACAGTGATTGGTGATATCATTGTGCAACATCGTACAGATGCCAATCTATTGTTTCTACTCATCTCTTCATAGACAATCCACTCGGATGGGAAGTAACTGATATTTTTATTTCGAGAACCTACTGCAGGATTGGGACTTAGCACAGAGAGATTGTGAATTCTCACTTTAGTCTCTTTGCTGAAATACAAATATAAAATCATGGCTGAGATAAGAAAACAATGAAAGAAACATAATCAGAAAGTAATGAGTTATATTTTGAAATAATAATAAAAAAAGAAAACATGACTGAATATATGGCTATTTGAAAATTTTAATATACAATTTTCTATTCAAACTGAAAAAAACATTTAGAGAAACAATATGATCACAGTACATCTTCATGTAAACTCAAATCTCTTTATTTTAGTCACTTTATAATGATTAACATTGGTATTGCTTTAAGTGTATTAATAATCATAAAATAAACATGATGCTAAAGCTGGTCGTTAGATCCTGGGACAACCATAAAGTTGGTCATTATTATATATAACTTATGCAGTAACATCATATTTAAGATTTGCTATATAAGTACCGCTGTATTAGAAAAAAGCATACGAAAAGGATATTCTAAAACAATGAGAGCAAACAGGCAATTTTGTGTAAAAAAACTAATCATAAAAAATTTAACATTCAAGAGTCTAGTTCTATAAATGAATAAAGCAATCAAAAATTCACTTTGCAAAAATCTCAGTCTAAAGAATACAAATTATCCTTACATCAATGACAGGCAGAAATTGTTTTTTAAATTATAAAACAATTTTATGACAGATGATAATTAAAATATTTAATCATAAAGCATGTTATTTTCTAATTTAATTCTTTTGTAAAATATATAATTTTTGAAATGAAATACTATGCTGGATTAAAATGAAGAGCAAAAATTTGTACTTACGCAGCAGATAATTGACCAACAGCTCGGTCAACACGGATAACATTTGGGTACAAACCAGCACATAATGCAGCTTTTACAACACACCACTTTTCGGAATTAACATTCAAGTCACGAATATCTCCTCCTCCTCGAGCTCTCACAAACCCAGAAGCACGAAGTTGACCAAGTAATTGTGCTCTGATTAATAAACAGAGAAAAAAAGAAATAAAAGTAACAAATACATATAGAATCCAGAAGGGAATGTTTAAAGAAATAGTTTTAGTATAATTATTGACATTTATCTGATTATCTTTTTTATTATTTAAAATTGATATAAAATAAATTTATATTAAATCCATTTGTAAGATAAAGCAATAAATTAAAAAAAAGTATTCATATATTTTAGGGTGGACCAACCTCATTCCAACAATCATTTCCATAGATGCAGAAGACAAGAAATTTTTCTCACAAAATGCTTTCTCCCAGCCCTCAGTCCTGGCTTTCTGCCATGCCTAAAATATAAATTTAGAATCTTTTGTATTTCATTATGAGAGTGGTAGATATGCTGGTTGAAAATTAGTCATTATGGTTTAATTCAACTTCAAAGCAAAACAAAGATTCTTACTTTAATAAAAAAAAAATTGATTAAAAACTGTATTTTTCATTTTAAAAATGATAAAGATCTTTAAAAATTATAGTTACTTAATCTTTTTCACTGGTCACTCTCCTGATCCCAGAAACTAAAAGAAATTACTGATCTTAAGTAAAATATCTTATTAAGATACTGTCCATTATTTGAAAATGAATTACATTGTTTTCCAATGTTTACATATCAAGATTACTGCAGAAAATCATTTTCTGCAAAACTCAAACCAACCTGAAATGCTCGAAGTAAAGCCATATGGTCACTAAATGTGTTGGCAGCAAAGTTTTTTCGTGATAAAGAAGCAGCTCTCTTCTGACAAGGCTGAGCTGGGAGCATAACTACAAATATTAAGAAAGTAAAAGCCTTTTAAATACAGCTCATAATAATTTAAAACATTGAAGAAATGTGAACTGAATAAGGAAAATTAGTACAATTAGAGAAAAAATAGCAATATTTACATGGATCTTTATTGGCCAGGGAGCATACTATAGTGAGGACAGGGTCTAAACATTTTAGCACCACGGCATACAGCACCATTTTACCATAGGACGGAGCAACAGGTAGATCTGCTAGATGATGACCCATTTCAGTCAAATCTTCCCATGGGTCCAAGGCATCAATTTGCTATTAGCAAAAAAAAAAAAAAAAAAAAAAAAAAAATCACAAACGGATTTATTTTATACTCAAGTATATATTTAATGGACTGTATTCCAAATTGTGAAAGTACCTAGGATAATTTTAATATCAGACACATTTCTATCTAACTAGATTTTGGGTGCGGATCTGTTTTACTACAACTGTTTAGAACAAATATTGATAAAAATTCCAATTCCATAGTTATTTCAATGCATCAAGATTAATAAAAATGGAATAATAATATTTGTGAATGTCTGAACAAAATTTAAAAAAAAAATCTTAATACCTTCAATAGTTGGACTGCATTTCTGATAATTAGAAAAGCTGGTGTTTGTGGTGCTTTAGAAAGGAAGTCTGTAATAGATACTTGTGCAGGTGCTAACAACTTCGTTTGCAGACACAGTTCCTGTATTAAGAAAGAAAATAAAAAAAAAAATAAACCTGAACAATAAAAAAATAGTAAGAAAAATAATTCAGTTTTGCTTTGCATTCTGTAATTAATAATGAAACTTTTACCTCTAATAGATGTAATTATATAAAAATAAAATATTACTAAAAATATATACTTGTAAATGTGGAATATACAGCATATTTAAAAAAAATAAGATAAGAATCCAAATATTTCTAAGTGAAATCAGAACCAAAATATTTTTACTAAAATGACAAAAATATAAATCAAATCTAATATGAAATTCCTTTATAGTAATATAATGGAAATTCTATTTCATTTCAATTATTTTTTAAGTGAAATGATATAGAATAACAGGCCTTTTCAAAATTTGCTTACCCAGTAACAATTTATGGATAAAGAATTTTTAATGGAAACAGATCTAAAAGAACAGTAAATCATAATTATAACTTGAAAAATAAAAAAGTCAGCCCCCAGTGCAATAATCAGAAACCAATGAGTGTGTGTGTGTGTGTGTGTGTGTATATATATATATATTTTCACACACTCATTGGTATCTGATTATTGCATTGGGGGCTGATTTTTTTTAAATATATATATATATATATATATATATCTTGTTTTAACAAAAGTATCACAGAAAAATGAGCAAAGATGCAAAATGAGATTGAGCACAAAGTCATTTAAACAAATTAAAATTATCAGTGATAATAAAAAAATATTAGAGTGAAAACAAAAAACAAAGAAACAAAACAAAAAAGAACTGGATCAATGAAAAAAATAAATGCTTAGAAAATTAAATTATGTATAATATGTTGTAGATTAGGAATAACTAAAATAAATTTAATTAGCAAATCTATTCACTAATAGATAAAGTACAAGTTATTTTCTAAGGTTTACTTACATGGAGGGGTAAACGAAGCATTTCTGGTACTTGATACAGTTGCAAATTATCGTAACGTATCCTACTAAATAGATGATAACAAATTCCTGGTTGGACTCGCCCTGCTCTACAAGATTAAAAAAATATTGAATAAATTAATTCAAGTTAGAATTCAAAGATCTAATGTTGAAAAGGAATTGGTGCATTAATTCATTATTTCTAAATATTTCAAATAAAAAATGAATTTGTCAAAATGCCAACAGGAATTTTTTCTCTTTAAAATGATACATATATTCAAATAGAAAAAATATACAAATATTAAAATTGCTGTCTAATTAAAAATTTGAATAAAAATCAAATAGTTTATAAAGAGTTAACTTATAAACATACAAACTATATTGTAATATGTAAATGTAAATATACATTTACAGGTAATATATTATTACATGCAAATGGAATTTAAAATTTACATGACTAAGATTTTAGAGTGAAGATTAAACAGAAATAATATGCAAACTAACAATCAATTAACAATTTAGCAAAAAATGAAAATTAATATTTTTAAATGAAATATAATGAACAGGAATTATTTAATTTTAAAGATTTTTATAAATGATACTTAATCATGCAGCAAAATATAATGAAAACAAAATGCTAAAAAAACACATACATGCAGATATATCATACTTCTAAAAATCAGAAATTTTACTGCATATGCATTAGTGGAAAACTATATTAGTGAAGAAACAGTCAAAATACACCTTGTTGCTTCTTACTCTAAATTGTATGTGAAAAATGTCTACACAATTATAAAAACTATAATTTTAAGAACTTAAAGCACATTTGTAAATTGTCAACGAAATAACTGATCAAAATCAATGGATATGCATAAGGTCTCATCAATTTACAGTTGAGTTGGATAGCTGTAACTATAAGTTCTATGCTTAATTTACAGTCAAGTTGGCTAGATGCAATGTAAGTTTTATGCTATGTTTTTTTTCTTGCACTTCTCACTTGTGAAACTCCCTTTTCGACTTCATGCTTTACAATCATTTTCAAAAATTTAAACGTCAATTGTTATTTAATGTCCCTTCAATTACTCTTTTGTTCTTGCCAATTAGTAATGTTTCTGTTTTCTAATATTTTCAAACCCTTGTGTCTTAGTGGCGTTACTACCTTTATTTGGGGGAAATGCAAATAAAAAAGTTTATTTCAAATTTTATACATTTTATTGAAATAGATATGAGCCTTTTGATTCCAAATCAAGCTATCAATTCATATGAGACAATGTGCAATTGAAAGGAGTTTCAATATTTTATGAAGCAAGTAACACAATTGAAAGAATATGACTCAATAGTTTAGCATTCTTTTCCTTTGCTTTTCAACAAATGGAATATTTACATATTTTGATTAGATCATATAAATTTTTTCAAATGTAATATTAAAGTTGTTTACTTAAAAAAAAAAAAAAAAAAAAAAAAAAGATAAAGTAAACTTCATGTAAATTGTAAATCTAAAATTAAACTGAAAATTCAGAAATCTGTTTTAGTGAGGGAACTTTACTTACCGGCCTTTTCTTTGCATGGAATTAGCTTTAGAAATCCAGTTAGTCTTTAACATAGTCACAGAGCTCAGTGCATCAAAGGTTTTCTAGAATGGAATTGTTTTTTAAACCATAAATAGATTTATAGGTTAGAACAAAATAACTCCACTCTTTAAGCAAATATTATTCATATTTTACTCTTATTTCTGTTGCTTTTTATCACAATTTGCAGTAACCCAGCAGTATAAACAAGAAATGGAGAAGTTTCCAGTAAGATTCAAACTTATCTCATGTTTTTTGTTTTAATAATGATTTTCAGTCTGGACAAAGTTCAAGAGCCATTCAAAGTAAGAGATTTACAGTGTAAGAGGCACTGCTTATGGGGATATGTGGGGAAGATTACAGTTAACCCCAGATTTGAACAGGTTAAGACTGTAGTAACTGGAGAAAAATCCTCTTCACAGTTGGTTCTACAAAGCAGCAGTTTGTGGGAAGAAGCTGCTCCAGTGGAACATACATCTTACCAATGGAATATGGAGAGAATGAGGGTGGTTCATTACAATGTGCGTGGTGTGGTAGATTTTAGTAATGAAGGTTTAGAACTGGTGAAACTAAGGAATGTAGTTTGTCAGAACACTTTCCATGGCAATAGTGATAGTGCAGCAAGAGGTTTGTGATGTTTTGTCTACATGTGGAAAATAATCACACTTCTGTAGAAGTTTGTCTAGATTCCTTTGTGTCTGCTATCAACATTGTAGCTGTCAATAAGGAGTCCTGGTAGGACTTCTAGTTCTTCCAGAATTGCTTCACATTACATGTTGAATAACTTTGGTGAGAAGACATCCTAGTCTTTGACTCCTTTCTAAGTTTAAGCTATTATATTTATAACAATTATTTAATTACTAAAAAAGTGATATGTCAAAAATGTATATTATTCCTAGTTATCCATGAAAAGAGTGTTTTTGACAAAATACTGCAAATTCATAAGTAAACTTGCTTGCTAAATAAATTCCAAACACTTCTAATATACGCACAGTTAATTTACAAAAAATTCTGTCAATATGTTAATTCTTCAGTATTTCATAAGGATCTTGTTTCTCATGAATTGAAAGATTTCATACATGTGTGTATGTGCACATAAACGGCGTAATTTCTCAAATAATTAAATGAGCTTAATTAGAATTAATTTCTATAAACAAATCAGAAGTGGTTTTTGTATTTACCTCCTTCACTTTTCCAGAATCAATTACATACACCACATCATTGACAGTTACACTGGTTTCAGCTATATTTGTGGACAGGATCTAAAATAACAATATTTGTCTCGTGAATATTTATGAAATTAAAAAGAAACAAATAAAATAAAAAATTTATAAAGGGTGAGTTACATCTTTTCAAATTTTAGGACCTTCCAAGTTTTCTTCAATAATTAAATTATTAAAGATGATTAAAACAACAAAATAGTGAGTGATGCTTGTTTCAATTTAATAATTTATAGTATTTTCTGACATATCAAAGAAAATTACTTAGAGAATTGGTACGTAAATAATGATAAACAAAATATAAAAGACTTACAATTTTTCTGATACCAGCTGGCGGTATCTTGAAAACTTTTCTTTGATCTGTAGACTGCATACAAGAATGCAAAGTAAACAAAACATACCTAATGTAAAAAAGAAAACAGACTGAATGCAACATGTTTTCTTTATCAAATATAAGATATTTTGTGACAAGAAATATAAAACATTCAATAATAAATTCAACTCAGTAAGAAGTGGCACTTCATTGAACTTCAATATGAACATTTCTCTAAGATGAAGATTGAATAAGAATGTTTAATATACTGCATAAAAAGGTTAGTAATTAAAAAGTTTGTGACCAATATTTAAATCATTTGAAAAAAAAATTACAAAAAATAAAAATAAAGAAATAGTTTGAGAAAAATAAAATTGAACAATTTTTTTTTTAATCAGGACTTGAGTAAAAAAAATAAAGATGTCAAAAACTGGTATGACCCTATATCTTAAGGTGAAAACCAATGATCCATCCTCTTTTGAAATATGGCTGTTGAAGGTTGATTAATAGATTCATTTTTAAGAAAACCCCATATAAATGACAGATTGGTAGTCAAATGCTTGAATTTTTAAAAAATTATTTTACCCCAAGCAAAGCAATAAAGACACTAAGATGCAAGGGGTCACTGAGTGTGAGAGGATATAAGAAAAAAGCACTAAGGAGATATAACAATAAAAACAGGAATTAAGAAGACAGATTGACAATGCATTTAAATTTTTGAAAATCAAAGCTGACTATAAAGAAAGAAACCAGAAAAGTGTTCCACAAATATGAAGTGTGACAGAAGAAACTGTTAGCATAAAATTTATGGTTACATCTAGCCGTTTCAACTGTAAAATTATGAAACCTTACTGCCAATCTAAAATGGCACTTAAATTGATGATTTCTAGAGGAAAGTTCATCAGAACAATTATGAAGAAAATATTTATAGAAAAGGCACATGAAAGCCACATTATAGTGATGGGAAAGTGATTGACACAAAGATGTCAGATAATATTGCAGATTCTTTGGATTTTATCAAGAATTTCTAAATATAATCATAACAAAAGTACCAGACTAGATGTGGCAGCAATATTCAATGAATGGATGAATAGTAATAAATGTGTAAGATAGATTATAGCAAAAAAAAAATTGTCTAGCATAACACACTGGACCAAATTTCCTAGCAGCAGCCCTAGTAACTGATTCAATATAATCTTTCTATTGAACAGGTGTAGAGGCTCATCCCTTGTTCCCTGTTTAGGAATGTGGTTTTCAGCTTTCTCTTTTCCAATTTTTTCACTCTTTTCTGACCCTTTTTTTTTTTTTTTCCCTCAATTGGAGTAGATAAACTATCACCCAGTTCACACTCCACCCACATCTATTGAACAGGTGTAGAGGCTCATCCCTTGTTCCCTGCTTAGGATGTGGTTTCCGGCTTTCTCTTTTCCAATCTTTTCTTTCTTTTTTTTTTTTCCTTAATTGCAGTAGATAGACTAAACGAATGCCCGGTTCACACTCCACCCACGTCTATTGAACAGGTGTAGAGGCTCATCCCTTGTTCCCTGTTTAGGATGTGGTTCCCGGCTTTCTCTTTTTCAATCTTTTCATTCTTACGTAGCCCCCTATGCTTCAGTGGCATTACCGCCTTGCTTGGGGTGATATGATTAACAAAAAAAAAAATGTGCAAGCCTGAAAAGGTGCAATAAGTAACTAGCCTGGAAGTTAACATCAGCCATGTTAATAAAAAACAAAAAAAGCTTCTCTCAGATGATGAAAAGAGAGCAGTTTCATTTTTGGAGCCATTAAGATAAAGAATCTGTTGCTTGCCTCAGTTAACAACAGATTGCAGGTTATTTTTAAAATCAACCGCTAATTTGAGTTCATCAAACTGATCATACTTATTAAGAAAGGAGTAAATAGTTATCATCAGCAAAGATACCAAGTTCAGAACTGATTACATCAGAAAGGTTATTGATGAAAATTAGGAATAACATAGGTAAAAGGATAGAGCCCTGGGGAACACCTGTATTAATGCAAAAAGATATGAAAGAGTGCCTGTTAAAGATAACTTTCATTTTGCAATCTGATAAGAAAAACACTTTTGAGATATCTAAAGTAACAGGCTGAGATTCACCATTCTTATCTAAAAGACTCTTGCAGCAATAATAAATTAATACATCAGCAGTTGAACTGGACTGATTGATTGGTTATTTTACTATCAACCACTGTGGGTCATTAATGCCAAAATAGATGGTTGGTCATTAATGCCAAAATAGATGGTTGGTTAATTTTGTTCAGTGGCAGAACATGGATCATTCAATGTGGAAATCCAAATATTTTCACTATTTACATTATTCGAACTATTGTCCTCATCTTGGTAACCATTTGTACGATGTTGTATGCTCCTGACTGACAGGAATTTTGAACTGAACCCTTTATTAAGATCACTGGGGTATATCATTCTCATTCCTTGTGCAAAGCTTCTTTTGGTAATCATGAGTTATCTCCCTCTAACCGGACTCTCTAAGTTACTTTTTCACCACTGCTGTAGCCTGGCATTGAACTCACAACTCTTTGGGTTAGTTGATCATAAGAGACATACTGCAGTGCAGCTTATGCTTTGTGTAAGATGTGTATATCCAATTTTGACTTTGCTGAGCATTTTTAATGTATTGTGTGATCTTATTTCTGTAATCTATTTTGTATTTTGCTTAAGAGTGATACACCCCCAGATGCCCTTTGTAGTATGGACAGGTAGTTTATCACATTTTGTGTAAACAATTTGTGGAATATTATTTTTGTTGATAGTTTAAAAGATGTCTATTTTTTTCAATAGATTGTTTGTATGGAAAAACTATATTAAATCATTATTTTCTACTGAAAAAAACCATCTGTATAAATGAATAGTTTTCCTTATACAAATAATTAGTTTAAAATCCATCTTGCTTCTTATACTACACCTTAGTAGTAGTTTAATGTCCTACTCAGGGCATAAGCAAACTTCTTTTGTGGAAAAAAAAAAAAAAAAAAAAGAATGCAGTTTAGCTTCATGCCCAGGATATGAATGCCTTTTAACATCATGCCCAGAACTTCCTTTGTTTCTTGGGTTAGAATGCTCTTTGCCAGGTTTAGGAATTGGAATGAGGATATGCTCAAGCCATGATTTTGAGAATTTGTCATGAGCAACAAATATCATTAAAGATTACAGGAGTACTTAAAGAGATTTCTGGTGAAAGTTTTTAAAATTGATAGTGGATTACATCTGGGCCAGCTGTGCTGTTTTGCTTGAACTTTTGTTCATGTAGCTATTTTAGCTGTGATAGTAAAGGGAATGTTGTATTCTTCTTTATTGTTTGAAGTTTTTCTTTTTGCATTTTTAAAATTTAAGTGGGTAATGATCTTTTGAGGAGTTCCTTTGGAATTCTGTTGCTATCAGATTTCTTTTTTCCTATGCATTTGTCTCCATTTGGTTTGGTTAAGTGGACTGTTGTAGTTTGTGTTTTTCTGCTTATTTTCCTTATTATTTCCATATTATATTTATTGGAATTTGATTGTTTAATTTGGAGATATAGTTTCTCCAAATTTCTTCAACTGACCGTCTAACCCCAGTAAGGGCCAAAGTGATGTGTTTTGGTCCAGGAGTTCGCTTCTCTTGAAGCCACCATGGCCAATATGGCTTCATTGGTGATAGTGGTGAGGGTATCTCTCTGCAGAGGAATAGTTGGTATCTGAAGCCCCAGCCAACAGAGCAGAGTTGATCTAGAGATGCAAAAGCCATATTGCTAATTTCACTAAAGACACTGTGAGGTGAGATGCTTAACCAACACAGTATTTAGTACTTTGCCAAAAAAAGATTAAAAGTCTAATAAACCAGTACTTAGAAGGATCAGACACTATGCCCGAGTTCTTAAAGAGTGAAACTACATAAGATTGCCTTCACTAACAATAACAAACACTTGTTTGTCTGTTTCATCAAATAATGACATTTTGACTCATACAAGATGTGCCACAGTGGTATTTAAGAAGTGGGACTATCGTGATTGATTATCAGACAATAACTTACCTTGCATTTTCAAATCGTTTATCCTCTGCAATTCTATCTCTAACTGCCACAATATCATCATACCCAGGTAAGAATATAAGAATAGCACCTGGTAAAAAATTGTTGGTTTAAAAAATAAAATAAATTAAATGACTGATGTCAACTAAAAAAATATGTAAATATTAAATCTATTGTACACAAAATTATTACTTATTGCAAAAAAAGTCTAATTTTATATGTGCCAGTATAAGTAAGCATCTCTAGTTTTGGGCAGAATACAACATAATCTTTTTTCATCTAAAGAGAGTAAATTTGTTAAAATTATTCTGTATTTTCTAATTATTAAATATTCACAGGTAAAAATATCCATTCCAAAGTTATTCTCTTTAAATGTATTCACAGGAAATCTTACAAAAGTTAAAAGAGTGAACATAATTTAAAATAAATTAAACTCCTTCACCTCATCCAATAACACAATTCAAGGGAGTTAAAAATGTTAAAATTTAAAATAAAAAATGCACAGAGATGGGAATGGTTGATGTGTTCATAAGTTGTCGCAACATAAAAAAAAAAAATGATAACTATGAATTTAATTCTAACTATTGAAGTATTAGTGTTTGTTTATATTTTTCAGCAATCAAAGTGAAATTAACTTATAGATTTTGCTTCATTTTTGCTTCATTTTGTGACATTAAGTGAAACAAAACAAGGTTATGTTCATGTAGAATTACTTAGCAAGCTGTACTTTTGAGTAGTATTTTGAATTGAATTTTAGGGTTTGTCTTAGTAGCTCATGAGTGTAGTGGATGATTTATAGATGCTTATTACACAGAACAATGATCAGTTATATTTAACAGGCACTCAGACAAAAGTAGGTAGATATTTTGCTTTCTGATGATGATTGTCATTTTGTGGAAGCGGATAGTTAAGAAAATTTAAAATTTTATTAAATTTATTATTATTAATAAGTACTTTTTAAATTTACTATTTTGCAAATATTTTATTGCTACTGTTTTACAGTAGAAATTAACAAAAGAAAAACTACATGGAAGAACAGAACCAATATGTAACAATAAGAATATTTTAATTAGAGATAGAAACATGCAATGGAATATCTAAGCAACATTTATAGGAGGAAGTCATAGAGCAAATGGAGATTCAATAATTAAAACCATGTCAATAGGAATATCACTGAAGTTTCTTTAAGGCATAATTCAAAGTGTATCAATCAAATTTTAGTATTCACCATGTTAATTGGTTTATTAAAATGATAACATGAACACAGTATTAAAAAATAACAAACTTTTGAAATGAAATTGTATGTCAATCATCTAGGTATGAAAAATTCTAAATGTTTGAACTTTAAAATTCTTGTATTAATGAGAATTAACCTCAAAAACAAGTTACAGTCAACTTTCCAGTGTATTTAAGATTTTAAATGAATTTTCTTTCTGATCTTGAGTCATACCATATAATGTGCTCACTTTGAGGTCAGCACAATAGGAACTTAAATGATTAGCAATCTTATCCACTTCCATTTTTCAATAAATTAACATTTTTAGAAGCCATTTTTACTGCCTTTGTAAAACTATAATTTAAGACTTGATTTTTGACATCTTGAAATTTATCTAATAAAAAACACAAAGTTTTATAGCAACAAGTGTTAAATGCATTTGTTTTTGAACAGTCATAATGTGCAACACCTGTCCAATCAAAGACACTTTACTGGAATGTATTCAAATATCTGAATTTTAAATTATCTGTCTGGCAGCCAATGAGAATTTATTATAAATATTTGATGTCTTTTTTTTTTAAATATTTTCTTTTGCATGCTTGCAAGGAGATGCTGAAAGATCTCCGCCTGACCCACTTCACAAAATCTGATTAAATGACTAAATAACAGAATTCTTTTGATCAGACCAAGAACTTTTCAGTACTCTGTAATAAAAACTTTGCTTGGGTTGGAAAATATTATAAACATTAAGCTAATAAATGTTACAGTTAAATTATTTTAGGTGTCACGGATGAAGTATCATTATTTACACTCAGACTATTGTCCTCATCATTGTTGTGATAATTGAAATGCTTTGGCTGCTGCACCTTCAGACAATATTAAAAAGAAAAACACTGTAGAGTCAGAGATCTAAAGGGATCTGTGCAAATGCTAGGTTATAAAGTTATCCTCAGTAGACCTTGCATAAAAATAGATATAACCAGCCTTTGAGATTTGAAAAATAAATCACTCAACCGGCAGTTGAGAGCAAGGAAAAATTTACTTGCCCCAAAATCATTTTACTCAATAGTCACTTTACATAAACATAGCATGAATCAGTGACAGAAAACAAAAAAATGAAATTTTAATTAAAATTTCGAACATTTTAGAAAGGATTTAAAAAATTATTAAAAATAATAAAAAAATTTGATCTTTCCTCTTAATAATAGCATAAACATTTTGATGATAAAACTTAGTTTTTATTAAGTTTGAGCTCTTTTAACATAATGATATGCTGTTTTTATTTTTTTTTTGGCAATTGAGTGGAGGTACCTAAATTCGTAGTTTCTTTCTTCTGTTTGACTACAACCTCCATCTCATAGATGATAAAAAAATAATAAATCTGATTTTCTCAATGATTTTCTATAAAAAAAATTACTTGTATAATTTGTTTTTCAGTGCATGGTTGAAAGAAGTATGCATATTTTTTTTTTCTTTCTTTCAAATATTCGTTTTTACTTTTCATAAGTGGATAATATTTTTCCAAATGAGTTTCTAAAAATCTGTGAGTGTCTTTAATCTGGGCAATAGAGACATTTTGGCTTCACTCTGGAAGCATTAATTAAACAAATGTTTACACTGACCGGGACGATAAAAGCTTTAATCAAGACAGGAGCTTGTCAATCTAAATTCCATTTGTCAAATCTTGCTTTGATGATTACGAGATGTCTTTTGTTTAACCACACAATTCGATGTAAATCAGGTATCATGCATAAGACCAAAGAGTTCAATAATGTCACTGTAGGTCATTCTAAGCAGCTTGTGAATCTTCAATGGCATACTTTTGAGTTGTAAAAGGAATCAGATTTCATTTTAACTATATTTGAAAGGATATGTTTCATTGCGGGAGTTTTAATTGACTGTGGGTGAGTAAAGCAGTAAGCTTTAATTGCCCAATCAAGTTTTTAATTGACTGAGTCAATCAGGCGAGTGAAATCTGAAAGGCTGGATATAATATGGAATTAAATGAAGTGAAATGGTTCAGCAGCAGCAACAATTAGAAAAGTGAAGCCAGTTTGAAATTTCCTGAGGTTTACCTAGCTCCTAAAGAAGACAACACTCAAAATTACAAAACAATAAACCAAGTTTAATATCATATAAACATTTTCCTTATAGGTAAATCCATTCAGATTTTTTAATCTCTTTATGTTCTAGTCTATTCAAGTCTGAAGGAAAATAATCTTTACATATGAAAACATATCTCAAATTTTCTTCATATTGGTTCTTTTAATTAGATCAGGAGTTCAGTTTCTGTATCATCCCTGTTGTAATCTTTCAGTAACCTTCCTTAACACTCACCTTCTACTTTTTGTCCCACATTTATGTTTGCAGAAAGTGTTAAAACCATCAACATGGTTGTTAATTACTAGAAATGTCTAGTAAACTGATCACCATTAATTAACAGCAAAAGCAATGTAGTATACCATTTATTAGATTTATAGTAGTATACCATTTATTATTAGTATACAGCTTGTACAAGTTTCAATCTCCACAAGGCTGTAGTATTTATACAAATGTGAAAATCATGCAAAATATTTAGTCACTAGAAAATAGTGCTCACCTTCAGTTGTTGTAGTAAATATTTTGTGAACTAAACAAACGATAAGATCTCTGTCAATTTTGTCATCATCAAAGCAATGGTGGTAGATGTTTAGCAACTCACGATCTTGTGGTGACATATTTTCAGATGTTTTTACCAAAATACTCTCAGAAGTAAGGTTCTCTTCAACAGAATTCCTGAAGGAAAACAAAAGTAATATACTTAAATGAAATATGCTAAATTAATAAGCAAATTTGAGTCAATTAAATTTTATTTCTTCCATATAATCAACAAATGCTTGAGAGAATAAAGGTTTCAAATCTACTGAACATCACCTATATCAGCCAAGGTCTACGGTGGAATAAAATAAGCTGAAGTGACAAAGAATATTCTGAATTAATTATCAACATTTTATCAGTTGAGATTCCTAAAAATTACTAGAGAAAATATAAAATCACTTCCAGTAGAACAGCAAAGTGCTAAAAGAAATTTGAACTTTTTTAGTAAATACTGAAGTCTAAGTTAAAAGATATGATTACTTTTTAATAGAAAAATACAACAATTAATAAATCATATTTAACAAGTGGCTGAATGACTAAACATTTTTTCAAAATATTTCTAACAAAAAGATAAAATAAAACTTACTGACTTAATATTTATTTAGTAAAATCGCTTTGGATAAAGCATGCTTCTGATCTTTTCCCAAGTATTTTTTTATAACACAAAAAAAAAAAGAAAACAAGTAGAATGAAGAAGATTGCAATGGCAGTTCACTAACTAAATCTCTTTGATGCAGCCTTCAGTGATCTAGTGTTCTGATAAAAAAAAAAATTAACATTTCCTAAGAGCTATAAATTATTTTCTATTATGAAGTAATCAGTTCAGTCAAATCATGAAAGCATCAAATTGGATTATTCTAAATTTTAAAAAAATACAAATATTGCCTACCTATAACTTTCTAACAATTCCAAAATTTCTGCTCTTTCAAACTTCTTAGCCCAATCAATAACTGTCCAATCATTTGAAGCTCGAATATTGATATTGGCTCCAAGATTAAGAAGTCGTTCTACAATTTCAAGATAACCACGTCCAGTTGCAATCATCAGAGCAGTGGCACTTGTCTCTGAGTGCATGTAGTCCACTAAAAGAGAACAACAAAAATTAAACATCAACATCTTATTTAGTAAAAATAAATTAAGATAAATGGTGAGATAAACAGAATAATCTTGAGAAATATAATTCCTTTCTCATGCATTAAAAAAAATGTAATAATTATGCACTAAATCTTAAAAATACTTAATTTTTTCTAATTATTCTTAATAAAAGAAGCAAAATTGGCCAAGAACACATTATCTAAAATGGTTTAACAACTTTAAGATAGTTCAAATAAAATGTCTTTTAAAATGTTATTTGCATGACATTATATTTTTAAAACATCTAAGGAAGTTACTGCATATAAAACATAAAAAGTAATTTGTTAAGATACTTGTAACAGTTATATTCTTCCAGTATACAAAAATATAATATCTAACGAAAAATAAACTCTAATATCCAAAATTGCAAATTGCCTACAAATATTTTTATAAGAATCTGATCATTTATCAGATAGTATTTTGTGCATATTAAATAGAAAATTCTATTTTTTCTGTTAACACATCACTCAATATGTACCAAGGCCTGACATATAGATGGCACCACTTTAAAAAAAAAATATCAATATTTTTATGAAGTACTAACCTTCAAATGGCACATGACAAAATTTAGGCCCAATCGGATTATTAGTTTACAAATTACAGTTTTTTTAAGTGAAGCTACTGTTGCAAATTTTCAAAACAATGGGAAAATCCGAATTTCATGTGTTGATAAAGTATTGCTTTTTAATGGGAAAAAATACTTTTCAAGAAAAGCAATGGTTTGATAAGTGTTATTTGGACTTTGATCCATCGGAAACAATGGTTAAGACTGACTTTAAATGTGGTTGTACAGACACAAATGATGCTGAACACTCAAGTCATCCAAAATCAGCAGTTGTTTCAGAAAACACTAAAAAATTTACAAACTTGCTTTGGCTGATCATAAATTGAAGTTGCATAAGATAGCAGAGGAGTTGAACATAAGGCAGTGTATTCACCATTTTGCATGAACATTTGTCAATGAGAAACCTGTGTTCAAAGTGGGTGCTGCGTTTGCTCACAGTTGATTAAAAACAACATTGTGTTGACGATTCAGAGCATTATTTTCGACTGTTTCAATGCAACAAGAAGTTTTTGCATAAATATGTGACAACAAATGAAACATGGATCCACCACTTCACTCCAGAGTCAAACCAAGCAGAGTGGACAGCAGCAAGTAAAAGCCATCCAAAGCAACCAAAGACGCAAACATCAGCAGGCAAGGTTTTGGCCTCTATATTTTGGGATGTGCAAGGTATTTTGTTCATTGATTACCTTGAGAAAGGAAGAACCATCAATAGTGAATATTATATAGCCTTACTGGTGCAATCACCAAAACACAGCCACAAATGAAGAAGAAAACTGATCTTTCACCCAGACAACTCACTGTATTACTAGTCAATCGCAATGACAGCTAAACTACATGAATTGCACTTTGAATTGCTTCCACATCCACCCTATTCTCCAGATCTGGCTGCTAGCAACTATTGGAATGCTCTAGGGAAAGAGATTTGGCTCCAATGTAGAAGTGATATCAGAAACTGAGGCATATTTTGAGGCCAAAGGCAAACTGTTCTACAAAAAAGGCAGTGTTGTTGAGTTGCCTAAAGGTTGTTGTTTTATTAGTTAGACCCAGGATTTATTGAATGATGTGTTAGTCATACATTTTTAATTGTATCCTTTTAATATAATTTATTGCTCAATTTACAGGTTTACCTGCCAGCAAGCGGTCTGTTTGGTTATTACTTGGCTTTTAATTGGAGAATTTCCTAGATTTCTTTCTCATGCATAAAAAATTAAAAAAAACTCCTTTCTCACATATCATAGGCTGAACTTGAACTAAATTTCAATTTATAATTGTCTTTTTAGGTGCTCAAATTAAGCCTTCTAGAAAAGTTAAATCATGGAAGAAATCAAGGTTACAAGGTAAAATAATCTCAAAATTGTCTAGTGTAAACAGATCCTATTTTTCCTCATTTTTCAACTATATAAATTGTTTACTTACAGTTAATTTCAAATCACTTTTTTCTTCCTATTAACATTTTTAACAAACTATTTGCAACATCTTCAATCCTATCTTCATACATTTTAGCATATATATCTCTATGCTAATTACTCCTATGAATCATGTACACCAGGAATAACATCTATTGCCTTTTCCTGCAGGTTCACATTCACATTCATTCTTATAACGCCATCTGCTGGTTGAGTTCTCTAATTCAATGTTAAGAGACGATGGTTCTATGAGGTGACCCAGATTGAGATCAATGGTAACCAATCAATCAAGCTCATCAGAAATTAACAGCAATAAGTGAACAAAAATAGCCACCAACTCCCTAAAACTCAAAATGACAACAAAACTATATTCTATGACATTTTTTCTTTGTTAATCACCTAACAAAGGTTTAAACTTTTTAATTTCTGGTGTCAGATGTATCTAGATGCACAACTCGACCTTCCACTGTCCTTGTTTTTATTGTTACTATTTTTTAAAAGTTCCACATTGCAATAGTAGTTTTGTTAGAAAAGATGATATGCTGTATTATCCTCAATGTAAATTTACACTAGAAGATTCGGAAATTAGTACATTTTCCATACATTTTTGTTTTAATAAATTAATTTCTCTTTTAATTAAAACTGCATTAAGTTGCAATTATAGTCAGATTTATTAAAATGAATAACTAATGAATTGAGTCTATTTTGTATTTTTTTATGTTCAAATATTTTTTTATTTAAAATTATACCTTCATTAAATAAAGAAAATTTTATTTTACATTACATTTGAATGATAATTTCAAAACAAACAGTTATTACTTCAAATTAAAATTAATATTATACTTACCACTAACATTTTCATTGATAATGAGATGGAAGATATGTTCAAAAGCATCTTCACTGCCAGTTAACCAAGCTTCACTTAGTAACCGATCCATCTCTTTTGCTAACCAAGGTTCCAATTCTTCTTTCTCCTCACCAGGCTAAAGAACAAAAATAAAAAATTAAATGAAACAAAAAAAGAACAAAAGAAAGTTACACATTTTGATTTTTTAAAATCAATTCACCCCAAGCAAGGTGATAATGCCACCAAGATGTAAAGGGCTTCTGAGAGTCAAAGAGAGTCAGAAGATTTTAAAAGAAACCAGAAACCTAACCTTAAACAGGAAACAGATAAAACTCTACTCGTTCAAAAGGACCAAGAGGAGTGTGAACTAGACAATGAGCAGGCAGACCAATCTATTTTTATTAAACAGAGATAGCAAGTAATTTCTAAAAACCAAGTACTACTTGAAAATATGTTTTGCAAGGTAATATAGATAAGTCAACAATGATTTTATTTCCAAAAACATGATGCATTGTAATTATTTTGCAAATAATTTCTCAAGTTTACAAGATCTCAAGAATCAAATGTACTTTACAATTTAAAACAGTCAACACAGCCAAGAAAGCAGCTAAGAATTGTATCTCAGCCAGAAATAATGACAGTAAAAAAAACTATTCCACAGTACTGATGTTTGCATCAAAATTGCTAGATACATACATACATATATATATATATATATATATAGCCATATAAATTCATAGAATTTATGTGAAAAATCATTGCCTGTAGATAAACAACCAATTTCATGAAATTCATAGCTTAAATTCACTTCTAATAATTTAAAGAGAAAGCCAAAGAAGTAGACTACTTATTGTTTCAACATTACCAATAGAGCACTGTACAAGCAAGTGCACCAGAGTACAACAGCTGGCCAACTACCTATTGCATTCTGGTACACTTGCATGTCTTTTAGTCTACCAACTGGTCTGTCTACTTACATTTATAGCTTGGTCAACCTATGAACTTTCCAGCTGAACCTTGTATAAATCAAAAATATCTATTTTACAATTTTTTTTTTTGTCAATTAAAAACTTGTTATTGATGTTGTATAGCCACATCAATTAATATTGTAAAGGAAAAACAATACAGACTTTATCTGTTTCTGGTAACATTAAAACAAGAAATATGAAAATTAAAAAATCAATTTTGGAAAAAAACTGTTGAAGTTACAAATATTTTACTTAACTGAACATTAAGAGAAGTTATAGTCTTACACTGAACAGTTAAGAATGGTAATTAATATTGTTAGAGATAAAACCATAAACGTAGACTCCTCTCTGCCTTATTTGCTTCATGAGGAACAAAAAGTTTGTTGACTTTAAGACCATCTCCTGGATCAAATAAGCATATATACTAAATTTGTGAGCTGTATATGAAATAATTAGGCTGTCAAACATACAAATTTCAATTTAAACACAAACCTCAAATTCTTCTAAATGTTTATCTCTGTCTGGTTTCTTTGTCCATTTTCCTAAATCAGTGGCACCATCTGTCAATATAAGTTTTTGATTGCACCAGTTGCTCAACTGCAGCTGCTGTTTTTCCACTGCAGAAAATGAGCAAGAAATTCACTCACAATAAAAATATATTTAACATATTTAAAAAAAAGATTCTAACAAAATTTTCAAAAGCTCAACTAAAATATTAGATTATTTTGATAATATGATACTTTTTTTCTAATTTGAGATAATACTGTACACACAAGATTGCTATGTAGTCATATGTTCAGGAAAACATCTACTTTAAAATATTTTGCTTTGACATCATAAAGATTATTTACATCATTTTCTGCATTTCATTTATGCTAGATTCTATACAAAAAGTATCCACAAAAATATCTGACTTTAAGAAACTGATAATTTAAAGCATAGTTTGCAACATTATGATCTAATAGCAGCCAAAAATGTGTACAAATCTGAAAGATTATTAGAACAAAATAATTGTTGGCAATCTATACTATTGTTAAATATCTGTTAATGATAAGTAAAACAGTTTATAATAACTCACATTTTACAAGTTCTCTTTTATATTTATCCATGGTTTTAGTAGAAAAGTTGGTCCTGAAAAAAATAAAACAGTGATTTAATTATAATAAATATTGTACAATTATTGAAATGCAAGGAGTCTGATTTAATATTAGTAAAAGCAAAAACTATTTCCCCAAATTTACTCCTATGAAAATCTGATATTATTACTAAAAAGGAAATAAGTTAGAGAAATAGATAAAGGAAAAAAATAGAAATACATTTTAAATATTTCAGGAAGATTATAATTACATTTGAAAAATGTACTAAAGAGCCTAATAAGGTAAATAGTCAATACTTTAATTAAAAATGTAAATCATATCATGAACAAAACTGAAAAGCTCTACCATAAAAAAAAAACTACTTTTAAATCAGAACATAAATAACTTTAGAAAAAAAAACTGACATATGAAATGTAGTGTGATAGGACCATCAGAAATATTGAAAGTATTTTTTAAGAACAAAATGATCATCACATACCATTTTAATATATCTTCCAGGAAGTACTCCTGAACTTCAAACAATTTGCCAGGAACTTAAGAAATAAAAGTATTTTTTTTAAGTGGTAATTTTATTCAAAATAGAAATAAAAACTATGAATATCAAAACAATGTCAAATAAAAATATAACTGAATTAAATGTTAAATGTACATATTTTGCATAAGACGATTCTTATTAACACTTCATTGTTTTGCAGGTAATAAGCCAAAAATTGAGATTCCATAGAAATTAAAGAGTATTACTGTAAAGATCTACTGTCACAGTAAAGTGTTGATAACAAAATGAGGACAAATCATACATTAAAAAAAAAAAATAAAAAAAAAAAAGAGTAAAGATAATTTTACACATTTATTTTTACTAACATTTTTCGTTATTTTTCTTTCTGTAAATAAATACTCAGTGATACCTATTCAGAATATGTTAACACATTTATTACACCATCAATTATCAAAAATTACATTTTTCAGAACCAAGAGAAATACTTTTCAACAAAGTGTTTAAAAAAAAAAGAAAAACAAGCATAAAATCTTTTGCACATACAAAGCAATAGTTTATATTTTAATGATTTCCTTTATAAACAAAAAAGTAATTAAGAAATTACAAAATTTAGTAATCATTGTTCAAAAGGAAAGTGGAAATCAGCAGCATTCATTTTATATTCATGTAATATGCAGTGTTATGAAAAAAATAAATAAATCAACTACAAACAAGAGATAGATAAAACAGAAATAACTTTTACAGTACTTACTATGTACCACAGGGCATTTTTTGAAATAATCAGTAAAAAGTTCTGTATTAAGAGTAGCACTCATCAAAACCAGCCTGATATTTTTGAATCTGGGAAGGATATCTCTTAATGACATCAACAAAAAGTCAGTGAATCTGTCCCTTTCATGAATTTCATCCTATGAAGTAAATACAAAAAGATTTAATAAACAAGTGATATTTTCTGCAAAATAAAGATGTTAGAGAAAATTTGATAAAATGTCAAAAAAATAATTTATACCAGCTATATGCAATGTAGTTACAACAAAGATTAAGTGGAAATTTAATACAGTTTCTATTTTTCAAGGTATCAAATAAAAAGTAGGATATGTCCAAACTGAAAAAAGGTTTTAATTAAAATCCTGATTTTCTCAGCATTTGGTACACTTACCACAATGATATGAGTGACAGTATTTAAGGCTGATTCCCCACCCATCAGTGTTCGTAGTAAAACTCCAGTTGTACAGAAAATCAACAATGTTCGTGGTGAGACTCTGAAATAATTTATAAAACTCAGGAATTTCAAACAAAATCAAAATTTTAATTGTAATTAAAAAATATTAACATGAATTTTTATTTGCATTATTCCCTTACAGTGGAAAAAAAAACCAAAAAAAAAAAACCAAACAAACAAGTAAAGGCCTTTGATTATCCACAATCTCATAATCAGTAAAAATTACATACATATACATATATTTTTTATTTCAAATTAATTTAATTTACATTGCGACATGGAAATTTCTGTTTCAAGATTTTACCCAGTCAATGTTGACTCATTGTTATGAAAATGATTTACATTTGAATGTAGAAAACAATATGTTTGTTATTTAAAGTGTTAATATGGAGGGAGGAAGATAGAAATATTTATGTAACACTGTAAGTGTTCCTAATGCACTTACATTAAAATAGTATCGACGGATCATGGGTTCAAACCCTGACATAGATAGTTGAAAAATGACTCGATATGTGAGAATTTTTTTTTCTTTTTTTTGGGAAAAAGAACTAAGAAAAAGGAAGAGAGCGGAACATGCACACACGAAATGACATTGATTTATGTGACAGCAAATAAACATAAACCAGGTGAGATGTCCACATCGCCAAGGGAAGAGAACTCTTTCTCTTTCTTCTTTGTTTGGTTTTATCAGCTAACTTCAAAAAGGACCACCCATGTGATGAGAGAAATTATAATTAACACTGTGAATGTACTGAGTCAACAAAACTTTGTCTCCAAGGCTTCAGGCCAACAGACATCAGCGAGAAATCGTAACAGGTGATTAAGCCAGACACATGAAATTGACATTAGATTTTTGGGGAAAAATACCCTGACTTCCAGCCACCCAACACGCCAGATTGAATGATTTTTAAGAAAAAGACAGTACAGATTTGACAGACAGAGGAAATCCACTTGAGACACGGCAGAGTTAAGACACAAACATCACCTCATCATGCTAACAGACCTGCCCTTTCTGTTTCTAAGCAGAGAGAAAAAAAAAGGAAGAGGGTCACATAAGTAGACAGCTGTTTTACTTCTAGTGACAGTTAGACATACTAGCAAGCAGTAATTTGTGGGCTTTGAGAAAAAGTGTGTTTTGTTGTTTTTTTTTTTTATTAATACTTTTTTTCTCTGTTGCTGTACAAAAAATTATAAATAGAATCATTAGTTCAAATAGACTGGCTTTTGCTGCTGTCTCTTTATTTTTTGTTTGTTGTTCTTGCCTGCTTTTCCCTATTCCTGAATTGTGCATCCACCCTGTCTCTTCATTGCAGTTATCATTGAGTATGGCACAAGATGACTGTCCTGAGTCCTCAGCTCACCTTGAGATCAAAAATCACAATGTGACAGGAGAAGTGAGGGATTTGACTGATCATCAACACCTTCAATCACATGGGGACGGAATGGCAGCCTCAGGTGCAGTTTACTTACAGACAGTTGACGCATGTAACACACATCTGCACAAGCCTGAGACTTGGGGGCGTGGAGACTTGTCACATTTATGTGTGTGTTTAATTTAACTAATCAGAATGAAATTCAACAAATCACATTAAAAATATAAAATGTTTTTTTTCTTTCTTTTTTGTTTTAAAAAAGAAAGAATGGCTGGGATTCAGAAAAAGCTAAGACAATAATCTTGTAACAGAAATAGATACATCACACCAGAAAAAAGCAGTCTAGATGGTAGCTCAATAGACCAACACTTTCTTGTTAAGATTGAATGAAGCAAACATATAACCTATATTTTCAAATTTAAAAGCTGAACTTGATTTATAGAGAACATGATATACAGACACAGTACATCTTTTGTGTGTTCATGTATATTTTACCAATAAATCTACTTTTCCTTTGAAATTTGCCATTTAGAATAACATATAGAGGGCTTCCATATCACCTACAAGTATTTTCTCCATCATGGATGCATTTTTAGATCTCAATTCCAAAATTTGACCAATATGGGTATATTTTGACCAATGCAAAAAAAAAAAAAAAAATGGTCATCCATAGATAAAAATCTTGATGTGATGAAGCAAAATGGATGTTATATTTGTTAATTGTACTCAGTATAGAAAAATTGATCAGTTTGAACAAAAATAATCCAATATTCATAAAAAAAATTTTTTTTTTGCAGACCAGTGATGCAAAAAAAAAAAAAAAAAATCTGAATTTTATCCAAATCAAAATAGTAACAAGTAAAAACTAATTTTAACAATTTACTTACTTGCTTTCCAGTCTAATTTGGTAACCAACTGTCTGTCCAACTTTCTCTCCACGTTCAGCTGCCACTCTGTCAGCTATGGAGAGAGCAGCTATTCTTCTTGGTTGTGTGCAAAATATACGACATGGTTTATTCTGTTGATGACAGTCATCAAGGATAATTTGAGGTACCTTAATATAGTTAAAAGGAGAAATGCAAATGATAAAATACTTTTTGATAGCTGTTTATTTAAGTGAAATTGAAGCAATACATAAAAATCACTGAAGTCAATAACAAAGTGAAAGTAGTAATGTTCTTATAATTGGTCATTACATTATGATCAATTTAGGTACAGCAAACAGTCCTACTAAAAGAAAGGTAAGTGGTATAAGGAATATTTGAACAAACAAAAATATTTCTTTCAAAAAAGAATTGAAAAATAATTAAAGTGCAGGTGTTCAATTTTTTCAAAGATAAAAGTTTTCAATTCAGGTTAGTAACCAAGTTATGCATCTCCTCTATAATGTTGTATGTAACATGGAGAGTAATCAGAATATTGTTTCAGATTTTTCCAGATGCGATGAATATAGAAGAAAAAATTCTAAGTTTGTATGTATTTATACAAAGTTAATAAAATCTATTAGAAAAAAAAATCTTACCTGTAACCTTTGAAATAATAAAGAAAAATGTACAATAGAAAATAACTCACCTGTGTGGTCTTCCCTGAACCAGTTTCACCTGTTATTAGCACAACTTGATTTTTATCTATTGCCTGTGAGATATCAGTTGTATGCCTGTAAATGGGTAATGTTTCTTGAAATGATGTCAAAAGAGAATCACCTCGTTTGGGTGGTATCTGAGGCACACCTGTGTTTAATCGGCCAACTGCAGTCTTCATCATCTCCTTGCCTTTAAGCAAAATAGAAGTTCAAAGTATTATATCAGTTAAAATGTTTATTTAGTAAATACATAAACCAAAAATATAGCTAGATGGAATTTAATGATAATCAACTGAAGCCAGAAAGTAAAACCTGTTCATTTTCCCAACATTCAAGGCTATACACCCACACACACATGTCAGCATGCAGTGTGGGTATAGAAGAATCCAAAAGAGTATCCTGTACATACAGTGTTAGGATAACTCTCTAAGAGAGCTCTAAATATATATGCACATAAATACATATAGAGCAAATATAAGAAAAATTAAGGCAGACACATTATTTCATGGTAAATCGGAAGTATAGGCCTACTTCAGGCAAACTATCATCAGCCTCTGTCTTTATATTACAACGAATTTTACACAAATTCGTGTAAAATCCTTTGTAAAATAAAGACAGAAGCTGATGTTGGTTTGCCTGAAATAGGCCCATACTTCCGATTTACCATGAAATAACGTGTCTGCCTTAATTTTTTTTATTTATATATATATATATATATATATACATACACACACACTAGACTGATGAAACCATAAAAATATTCATGATATAATTTTCTTTTAAATTTTGGTGCTGAACATTTTTTATTCTTATTTCATATAATGGTTCAACAATTTATCTTAGAAGATTTATTAATTGTACTCTATTACAGTAAAGTATATTCTATAATGAGGTCCATACATGTGCATCCATCCACCACAAAGCTTTGTTAGCAAGAAGTGAGATAGGTCAATCATTTTTTTTAAAGCTTTTTATGAGTCAGCAGAAAAGATTGCCTGATATCACGACTGCCATTAAGACTTTTAAGGTTTGTAACCAGTATTCTACATGGAGAAAGGAGAATACACTCATATATAAATATTCATCAGGTGTTAATAGAACAGAGCTAAATGTAATATAACAGAGATATTAAGTAGACGTCAATAAATATACATATTATCCTATGTTTAAAGCACGACTCAGAGTTTCATGCACTATGCGATTATCCTTGAGTTAGTAGTGGTAGGTAGTGGGAAAGTAACTGCTTAGTGAAATTTAAAAAAAAAAAACTTATTGTAACTAATTGGATATTGGATAATAAGTTTGTTTTTTTTAAATTTTTCTAAGCAGTTACTTCCCCACTAAGGGTCAAGCCATATACCTCCCACTACCAAAGAAGAAATTACTACTAAAATTCCACTAGCTTAACCCTATAAAAACCAAAATCCCCCAACCCCTTCCTTTACTAGAGCAAACCTCTGGGCTTAGAATTTTTCCTTACTCTTTGTTTAAAAAGGGCTGAGAATGCATGTCTTAAAATGACATGTTGAAAATGGCTATTTCCCCTCTAAGTTTTATTTGAATTTACAGATAAATAAATAAATATCCACTCTGTAAATTAAATTAATTAACATTGAGCTCTCTATTGGATCAGATTTAATATTTTAATGATATTACTAGGATCCTCCTGGATTATTTTCCAACTTCATCCCGGATTATTTACTAATCCTATCCTGGATTTTTGCTGCCGCTATAAATATATATATATATATACACTTGTTCCCTGTTTAGGATGTGGTTTCCGGCTTTCTCTTTTCCAATCTTTTCACTTTTCTTTTTCTTTTTATTTTTTTTCAATTAGAGTAGATAGACTAAACTATCACCCGGTTCACACTCCACCCACGTCTATTGTACAGGTGTGGAGGCTCATCCCTTGTTCCCTGTTTAGGATGTGGTTTCCAGCTTTCTCTTTTCCAAATCTTTTCACTCTTGCATAGCCCCCTCCACATCAGTGGTGTTACCGCCTTGCTTGGGGTGATATGATTAAAAAAATACATACTATAATATAATTATGTGGTTATGTCAATTTTACATTGCAACATGGAAATTTCTATGTTTCGAGATCAATTCTCATCATCAGGCAATGTTGGTGTGGTTGTGCAGATGATTTACATTTAAATGACAAATACTTTCCCTTTACTGTGAATGTGTGTGTGTGTGGCTAATCAGAATGGAGATTCACTTTGGGGTTTGACCCCGAAGAATTTCTGTGCTAACCAACTTTTTTCCTCCTCTTTTTTCTTTTTCCTTGACCCTATTCTTCTCTTGTCTATTTCCCTTTGCATTTATCTGATCTTATCATTTTCCCTTAAGTTTTATTACATTTGATGTGATATTCCTTTTTTGTAGTACCCATCTCCTTTCACGTCCCCTTTAGTCTATTTGTTAAAGAAAAGATTTTTTCCAAAGAAACCTGGAACTGCTATTTTTTCGTCCATCTATCAATTTGCTGTAAAGTTTATTATCCTGATACAAAGGGGGGAATTATTAAAAAAAAGGAAAACTAACTTATTCTATTTTTGGCTTTATTTTTATTTTTATCTAATTCGTCAGTGAGCATGTTATTTAATTTAGGTTTATCCATTTTCTAATGTGAATAATCTACATATTACATTAATTTCATTGCGTTTATTTAATAAATTTTTATTTTTAAGGGATCTAATAATAAATAGTTTTTCATATAAGCATAATGAACATGGTTCATAAGCATAATGAACCATGTTCATTATGCTTATATGATAAACTATTTATTATTAGACCCCTTAAAAATAAAAATTTATTAAATAAACACAATGAAATTAATGTAATATGTAGATTATTCACATTAGAAAATGGATAAAACCTAAATTAAATAACATGCTCAATGATGAATTAGGTAAAAATAAAAATAAAGCCAAAAATAGAATAAGTTAGTTTTCCTTTTTTTTAATAATTCCCCCTTTGTATCAGTATTTAGGTAGATATTTATTTCTATGTTTGCATGTGGTCAGTAATTCACTTCTTTTGTTTTATAAATTAGGGTCATTTAGTTTGTTTTTTTAAATAAGTTTTTCTAAAAGGTGTAAGTTATATCTATTTCTTATTACAAGATTTGGTTTTTGTGATGATGTCATAAGTAATAATTGGTTTTTTTGTCAATTTTTAATTGCCAAAAAATATTTGGAAAAGGAAGGCAGTGATATTCTATCCAACAAATGAAGTGTAAGATGCCTTGATAATGTGGTCGTCAAACCAACATATGTATTTACTTTCTTTACAATCTTTCAAAGGACATTTTAACTGATACACAATGTTTTTTTCAAAAACACTAGTTAAAAGAAAAAGAGTTATTGCATATGATTAAGTTGGTTGTGTTAAATTTAGTATAATATATAATTAGTTTTATTTTTTTAATGGAATCAGTTGGGAATATATTAGTACTTACGAGAATTTCTTAGGATTTTTCATCTAGTTTATAGTTACAATGCATTTGATTATGGTAAAATAGGTTGATATGTTTAGGGTTATTTTATGAAGTATTATGTTCTTTTTTATTTATGTTAATATTTTTAAGAGCTCATCTAATTTGTTTATCAATGTTGTAATTAGGAAAGTCATTAATGAAAGTTTGTTTTATGCTTTTTAATTCAGTGTAGAAAATGTTTTTTGTGGAAGAGTTAACTTTTTTCACAGTATATTAAATTTTGTATAATAGCTATTTTGTAATATTTTGTATAATAGCTATTTTTTATAGCTTAAGAGTGTACATGTTTATGCTAGTTTTTTTTTTTTTTAGATGGAAAGGCAGTAAATGTATTATTATTAGTGTATATCAATACATCAAGAAAAGGGATTTTAATATCATTGTTGAGTTCATATGTGAAGTTAACAGATTTTATTTTCTAAAAAACTTTCAAAAACCCATTCTTAACATCACAGATGTGAAATATTTGTTTGAAAATAATTGTTACTTGTATATGCTTATCATTATCACTTGCATTTTAGTCTGCCTTTCTAGGACAGGAAATATATAAATACATATTGATAATTATTATATGATTTTATAAAACAGACACATACAAAAATATATGGTAAGTTTGTACTAATAAGTAAATTTTCAAAATAATATTCAGTAGCTAATAAAAAAATAAATAAGCAAACATTTTTCCTTCAAATCATAAATTATACAAATTGCCATTAGCAAATAAGAAAATTTAAAAGAGAATTAGAGAAGAAAATAAATACAATATATAAAACTGACCATCCCCCAGAGATTTCTCAGGCTTAGGAAACAAATCTTGTCGTTGTTTGTTGGTAAGGGGATATTTTTGGATTAGACTGCGAATGTGCTGCCGTGTATTTTTTTCCAAATTAAAGGATGCTGCCCGTCGTTGAACAAGACTGTTGTTTTTTTTGGTGACAGTTAAGAATCTGTTACTGTTTTTACTGAAAAGAAAAAACCATTCAAAATATATAACAGTGGAAAATCTTTCTTAAATTTACTTTATTTGAAAAATTCAAACCTAAATAAACATAAAAATTATTTTTATAAAACAACCAATTTATGAAAGTTTTTAAATTAAGTTTTAAACTTATGATCAATTTTTATGGCTGCTCAACTTCAAAACAATCATTCACTTTTTCAATGGTGAATGAAAATTCAAACTTTGAATATTACAAAATTGAAGTTTCTTCAAACTGTAATTTATTAATGTATATTTAGAATCTTGTAAATATAAATTTATCAGTGTAAATGAAGATCTAACAAATATATAATGTTTGATATTTTTGCTGTCAATTCTCGAGAAAAAAGCTAAATATACAAATCCAGTTTTTGCATATTTGGGTTTTAAAAGTAATTTTTTAACTGCCCTTTTGATGTTTTTTTTGCAGATACATTTGTTAAGCTTTGCCAAAAGTTTTATTTATAGTATCTACATATAGGGTTATAAGTTCACTGAAAAAATAAATGTTATAGAAGTCTGTGGCAACTAATATCGTACAAGTCATATGAATATGGTTTTATTCTGGATTATGGAAGAAAGGAGTAAAATTTTCTTGGCAAGAATTGTATTTATTACAAGTCTCTCTATGATACACAAGAACAGTGTCCATTTAGAAAATGATTACAGGTAGCAAGGTTCCAAAGCCAAACTAAGTTTTATGTCTGAACAAGTTTTTATAGACACTGTTTAAAAGTTGGTTCTTTAAATTTCATTGAAAGAGTAAATAGTTATTGACCACATTGTAAAATACACAAAGGTTTTACATCATTTCCCACACTCCCCTGACCATGTACCATTGCAGATTTCTATATTATTTCCTGGATGATGAACTGTACTCCAATTATAAAGAGGTTAAAATATGAGATGCTTCCTGCATCAAAACTGAAAGAAATCCTTGTCTGAGGTATTAATTACTTGTCTTAGGATTATGTCAATGCAAACAAGGAAAATTTATCATCACTGAATTCATAATTGATCATTAAATCATTATCGTTGACTGTCTTTTCAAAATCAAAATGTTTCCTTCATGATGGAGGGGCTCTCATGTATCTGATTAGACAAAATTTCTGCAAGTATGAATCTGAAAAAATGTTGTATAAGAAAAGAAGAAAAAATGTATGATGTCTTTGAAGATGTACCACTGCCTGCAGGATAACCCTTTCTTCTGTAGTCTGAACAGTGTCTATGAAAACACATAGCCAAGTGAACAGATCATCAACCTACTTTTCCAATTGCGCAGAGAAGATATTAAAGGTATTCAAGATGGCCCTGATAGGGTCTCTGTATCAATGCCAACAGCGCTTTCACCGAACTCCAATTCACTAAAGAAAGTATATCATGGGAATCAGTTCTTGGTATGTGGAGGACATAGCCAACTCAACACAGACGTCAATTGACAAGCATGGCTATGATGGTTGTTGAATGATAATGCTTGCAAATTTCAACATGTGGTACCTTATACCACCAATATAATCTATTCTTTGTAGGCAGGACACACAGAACTGCTTAAGAGTTTGAAAATAGAGACTGAATTTGATTCAAGAATAACAGCTATATAACAATGTTGAAAAAAAATACTGTCTTGACATCCTTAGAATTACTAGTTTAGATTCCCAAACGGAGAGATACATTGGAAGAGCTGTCCAAATATTGCAGAGACAAGTTGAACACAATGCTGAGTTTCTAGTCAGATCATGACTACAGGCAAGCACCTAACCAAGATATGTCAACATGTTCACATTCCCAAAATTTGCATTTCCTACATAATTATCATATAAGGACAAGGTTGTAGTTTGCTGTAAGATCTTGATATTAATTTTGAGACAACTGCAACACTTATGGCATCTAGCTGTTATTAAAAGCCAAAAGGGAAATAGCTAATGAGACCAATATTCAGCATACTAAAGCAAATAACATGTTCACTGTGGGTCTTGGACAATGCCCAGAGATGGTGGAAGTTTAACAGACTACTGTCATTGCGATATCATAGAGAAAAATTTTCTCCCAGGAAAATCAAGAATCTTAAGTAGTGTTACAGTTGCCATAAAAATGATGAACAACACAGAGCCTGTACATAACCCTGCTTGACTCCAACCATCACGGTGAAGAATTCTGACTAAAGTACAATACAGCACACAAGACATCATGAAAGTCTTCGACAATATTAAAAAATGTTGGGGAGCATCTAAACTTCTGTAGAATCTATCACAAGGGTGAAATCCATGTTGTATTTCTAACAATATGGTATTAAGAATATGCTCAAGGAGTCAGGAAGTTGCTTGATTATAAAATTTAAGTTAATTATATACCTCTATGAAAAAGCTAGGATATTTTCCAACAAATCAATGCAAATGAAGAGGTCAGTTTTACTTACCCACGACTTTTGGATTTTAAGCCATAAGTTTCAGCCAGTCTGTGAATATATGCTCTTTCTGTAGCATTAAGAGAAGAAGGAAATTCTAATTCTGTAAGAGAAAAATATCTAAATATCAGTAATATAGGATACATGAAAAAGAACTGATAAAAAGTTTTTTATTTTGTGAGAGTATTGAAACAATGAATAACAAATCTACAAACTTAAACAAAAGAAAACAAAATACAATAAAAAACAAACATGAATCATTATTTGTAAATCAGTTGAGAGACGTTATTACAATTTATAAATACAAATTTCAACAGTTTCAAAAGAAAGAAAATTTACTTACAAAGAAAATATTTATAATATCCATCAATATATAGTGTTATGAAAGTTTAAAGAAAGAAAACATAAAAATCAATATTAACAGCATAATTAGCAACTGAATAAATACAGTAAAAGAATGGAAAATTTGTCAAAGATTTAGCTTGAGTGTAAAAGAGAAGTCTCAACATCATTCTGTTATCTTAATCAATGTAATCACATTCAAGGGACTGACTTCTTAAATGAAAAGTAAACAAAAGTAGGTGCCTATATAGTATGTGGTCTATCCAATTCAAATGTGTCCTACTGCAGTAAGAGTATATTTATAGATATAAGTACTCAGCTATTTATTGAAACTAATTATTTTTCCCTAGTCCTAAAGTATCTATTATCAGAAACATAATATCAAGCAGATAAACTATTTCACCACTGAAAATAAGGTGCATCCCAACATTTAGGGTCAGGCAGGAGATTCTATCAGTTTCAGTACATGCAGCACATAAAAGGATAATTTTTTTTTTTAAATTTAAATTGTATTTTTGATCTTCATAATTCTTTCTACTACATCTATAATTACATTTAGGACCTATTACCAAACTGATGCTTATTATTTACATGACAATTCAGGACATATTCTAAAATTCAGACAAAAAAATAGATAGATTAGGGTACTGAAAAAAAAAAAAAATATACACAAATAAAATGTCTCAACATACCAGGACAAAATAATTAAAATTGCTGTTTCATGAAAATATTACAAATGAGGATGAAAAATTAAAAAATCTGCTTCTATCTTCAATAAAATTTTTGAAAAAAAAAAAAATTAAATAAATAAAAAGATCATTATTTCAAGCAGAGATTTTTTAAAATATAGATCCCCTTTGTATTGTACGCTTTCAAGAAAAGAAAAACCACTGACATTATATGTAAACGTATTTGAAATGCAGGGTCATCTTAACATTATGGGCCCCTATGACAACTACTCACATGAATAAAAAAGTAAATGGTCAATAATATTGAACACATATTTTATTTACACTTAAAAAAAACTAGTGTTAAAACATTAAAAACATGCTGTACAGCAGCAACTAATCAACATGATAAACATTTGAACAATGCACAAAGTTTGAAAAAGATAATACTCAGTAAGCTAAACAGATTAAATGGTACAGTATGAAATTACTACAAACTTCTTATTACAAAAAGCATTTGCAGCATTTCTTTTTAGTGAATCGCTTTATTGGCTTGAAGTCAATGGTTTTCAGGAAGAGGAGGCCACTTTCTATGCACATGAATGAAAGCTAGTTCAAACATTACTGCCCATTCTGCTATGAATCAAATTTTTCATAAGTTTCAGTCTTGAAAAAGAATGTTCTCCTGTACAGTTGGCACTATCATGCACGTGAACACCGAGTGCAATTTCAACATTGAGGAATACAGGTTTCAAATTGTCCAAAACTATTTTTCTGCGCAAGAAGAGTCACACAATTTTCAACAAGAGCCATGTAGTGCTTGAGATGGTCCCATTCATCTGAAAGGTCATCATAATTTGTTTTTGATACATATTAGCCACTTTTGCTTTTGTGCATCAGAAGCAATGTTTTCAATTGACTGAAAAAGAAAACAGATTTCCAATCTGTGAATAAGACTCCACATGTTTTGTCATTTTAAAGTTTAGAATGTCCAGAATAGGGAAAATGTTCACTTTGAACTTTTCAGTTTTATTAAGGAGTACATTTTTTGCTGATCCATCATGTCTATTAAGATGCACACTTCATTTTTATTCTCATTTCTTCCCCCTGTAAACTGTATCTGGACACATACTTCTGACTCTGAATTCATATTCAGTAAATTTGTCTATTTTCCTGAAGATGAGATTTCATAGACTCAAGAAGATTTGTGGCAACAAGGATGTTCACATCCTTTGATTGCAGGCCCTTGCTTGTTTTGTTCATTATTTCTAGCAGGTCATCCCAAAGAATTGTGAGAAAGATTATTTCCAGATTTTCCAGATTTTGCTCAATCCTTCTGCTTCTTGCCTTGTATTCCCTTGCTGTTCATTGCTGGCTAATAGAATACAGTTTTATTTCTTCAAAATCGCCATACAGAGCATGAACAGCATTAAAATGTGCTGACTATCATGTGTCAGACAGATGTTTGACCACAAAATTTTTTCCTAGAGATGATGTAAATACATCCTAGATCCCAGTGATGAGTAGAACCAGCCAAAAAATTGAATACAGATGCTGAACAAAGTTAAAAAATTTTAGTCTGTAGACAACACTGTTGCTTTCAAGCTGTGTTCAGCACATGAGACATAGATGGTAAACTCTTTGAGTTGATGGATGCATGCATTCTGTGGTTCAGGTTTGAACACATTGATAAATAAATTGCCTTCATATTCTTTACTCCAGCTGCACAAGTTGCTATCATGATTCTGACACAATGATGGCCCACTAGAAATCCAGTAATCAATTGTTATTATCATTAATGACCCATAGCCCCAGATGTCTCTTGGGTAGCAAACTCTTTACTGTTACAGATTTGGGTATTTCCTTTTGTAAAATAGCAGCAGCAGCAACAAGCAATGGTAGTATGTCTTCTGAAACAAGATGATTGGTAGCAGGAGTGGATGTAGATGGGGATACTATATCTGAAGGAATGGTACAAGTAGCTGTCATTGCACATGAGTTGAGCCACAATGTTAATTTTGGAAGTTTATCTATTTTCCCTTCTGTGCATCATTCAAAACATTGTTTTATTTCTACTGAAAGTGTTATTCACCCAGAAAAATATCTTAAATATTTAGTCCCACACCGGGATATAGGGTTAAATAAGTTTGCTTGCAACAAAACCTAAATATTTAAACATTCTGCTTCCATAATGAACATGTCTTTTCCTTAAGTGTACAAACAGTATATATTCTTAATACAAACTCTTTGTACTGATTCACAAAACCGCTGTACAAAAAATGGATCTATCTTAGTGGCATAGCTAGGGTATCTGGGGCTAATCTAGTCTCATCTATGTAAAGGTCTACAAGGCTATATTCAATGCTTTCTTCAAGTTAGTTAAAAATCATTCCTATTCATATATTCACAAACTATTAATACCTAATTATTAATTTATGATGCAGTATTAATTATCTTAAATAACCAGTACATGCTTATTATACATGTTCAATGTTGTGATTGAATCTCTGGTTTATTCACTAACAATCTATGCATAACCCTATGCATGGGTTCATATACAATTTATAATAATAATAACTAACTTTTAAACTTAATTTTTAAAAATGAAAAAGTTTTCTTTAAACTTTTATTTTAGTTTTAATTGAAAGTTAAATGATCAAATTTACTATTTTCAGTAAGCAAAATGCTCTGGTGTATTTTAAACAGAAATTATATTGATTGGAATGTAAAATTTTAAGATTTAAAAAGTTTCTTTGCATTTTTTGGCCATTTTTGAGCAATCAACACATTTGTAAACAAAAGTTAATTCTCAGTTTAAAAAATTTTGCAAAACTACAATAGACATATGTGACACATTTTTGGAAAATTTACAAATTTAAAGTTAAATTAATCTGATTTACACAAGTATTACTTATTTATAGCAAGAAATTTAGACTAAAACTTCTTAATCACAGAGTGTTGAGCTTTCTGACCTTTCCTGTATAATTTTACATCTGATTACAACCAGATGCAAGATAACTAAGTATCTATGGTGATCAGAACTGACAAAATTTTCCAAATTTTTTTCCTGTAAGGGAAAGAAACCATGAAACACATGATCTTTTAATGTACACATAGAAATTGCCATACAAAAAACTTAATAATACAAAAAATATTTTTAAAATACAATGGCTCAACGATTCATATTAAACTTTTCAATTATCAGTTAGTAAATACAGTCTTCACTTAATAACCTACCATATAATGTATAAAAGTGCTTGAAATATTTTTAAAATATTTGCATTAATTTTTAAGCCAAAATATATAGCTAGTCATAATAATTCTTTTTTTACGAAGTAAAATTCTTTGCCTAAATTGGACGAAGAAAGAATTTCTTTAAGGACAGTTTTAAATAAACACAAAGTCAGTTTTATCAAAATAAATATCTGAAGAGAAAAATGAATTACTTTCTTCATTGTTGTTGTGAAATGAACATGGCAGGAAAAAAAAATTGTTTTAGTTAAGACAGCTGAATAGCTGTTTTTGTTTTAAAATGAACATCAAAGCTTATGACAAGCCCCCATTTTGTCATGATAAAAAAAAGGAGGAAAAAAAAAAGAGAGAGAGAGAAGGTGAAAAAAATACTATCAATGCTAGAATTTTATAAAAATAATTTATTTACAAAAGTAAAAATATAAATACATTACAATTTAACATTCAAAACAATATTGATTCAGTTTAGGGGAAATTTAAGAATTAAATCAAACTAGAGAAAAAAACATTAAAGATAATATTGTCTCCAACAGAAAGTCAACAGTACCCATGGTCACAAATATTAAAAGACAGAAATGAGACTTTTGCCAGTAAGTCTGTGCTAAGACTGTGCAAAGATCAATCATCAAAAACCAGAGTCAGTTCTTTAATCTTTTCCGTGATAGCAAAATTATCTGCACGTGAACTGACAAGACAAACCAGCCCTTCCATTTATATAGGTGGGCAGCCTCTTTGAAGAAAGTCTTCACCATTTCCGGTGTCTTCTAGGTCAAAAGAGAACATTCTCCTACATTCTTTCTTATTTGAGAACCAACTCAAATGAAATGGATCTTTTTATTATGACATTTTCACCAATCACAATGCATGTGGCTTGTCACAGTAATTTCTATTTGTTAAGTTGTTCTATTTGCATGTTAAATGACTTATGTTATAGAAGCCTCTTTTTAGGCAATGCAAAAAAAAAAAAGAAAAAAAAAAAGAAGCTTCCGTAAAGCAAGTCACTTAACACACACAAATTAGCATGAGGCCCACTATGATTGTGGGGTCTCCGGGGAAAAATGCCCATGCATTTAGACAGCTCTGTTGAGATCTTTACTAATTTATGTGTATGAAGCAATGATCATTTGAATATAAAACTGGAGATATGAGTGTAAATGTTTTAGGAGAGAAGAGTTTTAAACTGGAGGATAAATATTCTCACAAAATAAAACTAGGGAACATAGTATGTAAAATGCAGTATAAAGAGACAGTTTTAGTTTTTGTTTTTAATACTGAATTTTAAAAAATAAAAATTATTTAGTCATTAAAGTGATAAAGGTTTTTTCTTTTAATTCAGTGAGTGCTTGCACTAAAGCAATAAACAATCTGTCTCACCTTTTTGTCCTTCAGAGCTACAGAAGTTATCAAGAGCCATATGAATAGCAATCCTGACCTCCTCTCCAATACAGATAGACTGGCCAGGTCGTGGTCCATGATTACTGCCAGGCATGTTCATCTGTATGCTTTTAGGACCAAGAAAGGCAGCATGAGGTGGTGTGTTATTTCGAGGTAATCCATTTCTGTAACAGAAGCAAAAAACATTATCAAAAATGTTTTCATCAATGAGCATTTAACTTTAGTAGATTTTGAAAACTTTTAAATGTTAAAAAAAAAAAAATTAACAGTTGTGTTGTTGCATATAATGATGAATAGGAAAATTATAAACTTTAAGAAAACATGATTTTAACCAGCACACACAGAATTATGAAAAATATAACTAAAGAAAATAAGTGTCTATACTTCTGAGATGAGGAAGTATTTACATTATTCAGACAGTTGTCTTAATCTTTATTACCATGTTCACAACATTTCGACTGTTGTACACTCCAGACTTCATCAGGTGATTGGAATTTCAAACCAAACCCTTTATTTTGATCAATGGGGTATACTGTTCTTGTTCCATGAGCCATGTTACTTCTGAATGTCTTAGTTATCTCCCTTTAACTCAACTCTCTAATTTATTTGTTCACTACTGCTGTAGCCAGGTATTAAATTCTTTGAGTCTAGTCACTGGATCTAACCAATGCTTTTATCCACTAGGCCATGTAACCTTGACATCCAGAAGTGGCATGTCTCATGAAATGAGAACAATATACCCCAGTGATAAAAATAGGGTTCAGTTTTAAATTCCAATCACCTGCAGAAGGCTGGAATATGCAATGGTCAAAACATTGTGAATAGGGCAATAAAGATGAAGACAACAGTTTGAACAATGTAAATAATATAAAGAAAGTAAGGTTTTAATTTGAAAAATTTTCAATTGTTAAATTAAACATTTCAGAATATAAGTTTCAAAGTTCAGAGATAAAATTTTTAAAAATAAAACTTATAATCAGGTTAATAATTAAAGAGTTCTGATTTTTAGTACCTGTAATAAAGATAAAAATTTCATCAGTACTAAAGCAAAAAAATTTTTTAAAAATGCCATAACAAAAAAAAAAAATAATAATTCTGTAAATCATAAGAATTACAATTACGTGATGCATAACAATTAAAAAATAAATCTACTTTTGAGAAAGTTAAAAAAGTAGATAACATTTAAGAAAGAAATTTAAATTACAATTGAAATAACTGCTTCCTCAAGTCAATATCAAATCAAAAAGTTCCATTAAATGTAGATATATTAACAAGTAAAAAAAAAAATTAATGGTCACTTAAAAGTCTTATATTTTTTATAATTAAAGCTCAGTGCTCAAAGGTTTTCATTTAAAAGCCAAGCAGTATGAATAGGTGATGAAAAGTTCATGGTTCAACTAAAGAAAGATTCTAAAAGAAATTCTGATCATGGGTCATTTGGTTAGATTTTGGGAAGTGAGTGTGGATGAGAACTTTTAAGCACCACTTTATAAATTACTAAACAGCATTAAAATTGATTTTGATAATAAAAAATAAACCTCACATTTCAAAAATAATTAATTTCCACCTTGTACAATGTGTACATTAGTTAAAAAATAATATATACGAGGCAATGCTCAAAAATTCTGTCTAACCTACTTCACAAAATTGAATAAAGCATCAGAATTATTTATAAAGACTTTTTGGTTAGACTGAGAATATTTTACTACCCTATTTTATAAACTATAGCTATAAATGTAAATTCTAGAAAATTAGAATTGTTTTTAAAACCAAAATTTTGTTCATAAAAGTATTTCAATAAATCCCTGTAATTGGGGGGTTGTCTTTTTTAGTGAGGTATTATTTCATAAAGACACAGGATGAGAAAATCAGAGTTACTTAAAATTGGCTTAGAAGAAATTTTTGAACATTGAAAAGTTATTTGGGGAATTATTTTTTTATTTCATTCATTAAAGTAAATATTATCTCATAATTTAATTTTGAAATGTGTTTTCATGGTGTTTAGCTATAGAGAGATTTACAGTTTATCATTTTGTGTCTGAAAGTAAGTAGTTTTGGGTGGTCTAATCTAGTTTAACAAACATAGGAGACATTATTTTTATTTTCAACATTAACTTCCTTGAATAACATTTATCACCTTTCAGTCAATTTTATAATTCTTTCAAGCACTTTTTGTCTTCCTGAATAAACAACTACTTTAGAGGTCCTTTGCAGTCATCCAAGGAAATTAATTTTTTTTTTTTTCTTTAAAAAAGTTCTGGAAAAACCAAAATAAATGGTTATCAATTTCACAGACAAGTGGTAACATTTTTGTTTTTTCCTGATCACCAAAGAAAAATGGCAGTTTAACATTATTCTAATGGAATATTAAACATTGTCAACTAACTGAGCACGTTTTTCATTGATTGTTGCTACCAATTTGTCCAGTTGGGAGCAAAACTTATTTGAATTAATTATTTGGTTAAGAGGAAATCAGAGTTATGATAAAGCATCCAATCTTCATTGACTGTCATGTGTTTTCAAAATAGAAAATTTTTCATTAAGATTTTCATTGCTTGTCATGTGTTTTCAAAGTAGATTTTTGTTAAATTATTATTTGCATGTGGAAATACTGTGTATTTTTTCCTGTTTTAATTCACTAACATGAACAAGTGAGTAATAATGATTTTCAGAACTTCATTTGATATCTTATGCTTACTGGCATCTTGGATAAAACTTAGAATAAAATTTTAGAATTTTTATCATGGCCTACAGATCATCATTTAGCATATCTAGTTATTTAATACATGCCTAAGTATATTACAAGAGTTTAATTCTACATGTCAATTGAAAAAGAAATGAAATTATTTCTAACTGATCATGAAAATTTCATGTAAAAAAAAAAAAAAAGGGACTTAGTTATATTTTAACCATTTAAATTTAAACTCTGGTAGCATCTGACATAATGATATGACAATAATTAATCTTATTCTAATGTGTCCCTATTATTGAACAAGGCCAGATTGTAAGTAGATGATCAGCAGAGTGAAATTTATTTTTGGTTAAAATATGTTACATGAGTTTGTTAAATAATTTCAAATAACTTCCAAGCTGTTTGCATAAAATCATTAAAGCAAAAGTGGAATATGTCTTGGTTCCCAATTATGTTTTGTATCATTTGGAAGGAAAAATTCTTTTTCTTAGAGGCAAAAATAGGTCAGGTCATTAGCCATAGTATTTCGATCAATAAGGATTTCTGCTATGATTGATTTTAGGTACCTCCACTAATTTGATAAAACAACATAGTATGAAGAAAAAAGGCCCAAACTTAATAAAAACAAACTTTTTCCATCAAAATGTTTGTTATTAATAAGAAAGATCAAAGTATTTTTTTTTAATTTTTTAAATCCTAACGCATGCAAAATTTTGGTAAAAAAACTTGTTTTGGTTTTTGTCAGCGGGTACTGAAATCATTACGAGAGTTTACAATGGATAATATAATATTACATAACTCAGTTTTTTTTTATAATGAAAAACATATTCATTTGAAAATTCTTGCAAAAATCAAATAACAGATTTTAATGAAACTTTCAAGACTTATTCACAAATGAATGAAATCATTTTTGAAACTATTATTTTTAGAAAATGATAGTAAAAAAAAATTTTTTTCCATGTTATCACCCCTCCATGTAAATTCATGAAAACTTCAAGAAATTAAATTTTGTAGTAAAAATTTATTCTATTTGTTAAACACAGGACTCATTGGAGAATGTAAATCATCTCTTATTTTTTCAAACAGTTGGCACTTTTTCCCAAAAATCTTCTCCCAATAGTAAAATAAGAAATGCAATAAAACTATCTAATTATTTAATTAGATAGGCTTTTAATATCTTTTATAAATAATATATATCAAGGACATTATAGACTGAAGAAGTTTTTTTTTTATGAACAATGAAATTTTAAGAGTTGTTTCAATTTTTTCTTTTTCAATTATAATAAGTTATAAAATTACAAAAAAAATTATTTTAATTCTACAAAGCCTTGTCAGGGTTAGATTATTAAGTTATTAATTAAAGACTGTATTTACTAATTGAAAATTGAAAAGTTTAATACAAATCGCTGAGCTATTGTATTTTTAAGGTAATTTTTATTTTTTTTTATTTTTTTGAGTATGGTATTTTCTGCCTTACATTAAAAGGTTGTGTGTTTCATGGTTTCTTCCCCTTACATGAAAAAAAATTTGACAATTATGTCCATTCTGGTCAACCATACTTAGCTGTCAAATCACTTTCAAGTAAAGCTAAATTTGAGCTTCAAGAATTTTTTTTTTTTTTTTAACAAATTCAATCTAAAATTGACCTATAGAAAATGAGTGGAGATACCTAATTGAGTTAGAGTGGCAAGTGCTACCAGGTCAATCTTGTTGATTTTTTTTTTTTTTTGATGAAATAAAATAAAAATAAAATTAAAATATCACCAACTAACTACAGGCACGTACATTTCAACAGGCATTGTCAAGAAAAAACTGTTTGGTCAATTTGGTCTTGATTTTTTTCTACCTTTACTACAAATTTCTGAAATTTTTATTTAGAAAAATGTGGATCATATGTCATTAAAAAAAATGATAGTTGCCTTTTTACAAATAGTACAAATTGCAAGATACAGATGGTTTTTAATTTATCGTTCAAATTAGTTTTATGGGTGTAACTTCCACTTTCATTTAGTTATTTTTTTCAACAGCATTAATTTTCCTTCTTTCTTGAATAATAAAAAAAAATAGTTTATTAAATTTTATTTAATCCCACTTTTCATTCAATAACTTTTTTGTTTGATTAAGGCCACCAGAACCAACCTCAATGGTTAAAAAATATTAGGTACTATAGAAAAATAATGTTTTTTTTCTGAATCGTAATAATCAAACTAAAAAAAAATATCTCAGAAGACATTTTCTTTGAATTTAATTTACATTACATTGTACAACTTTCTACTTTCAGTTTGTTTGCCTTAGGCCCTTATTGAGTTCGTCTTTCTTTTGCAGTCAAATTTTTGAAAAAATTTAAATTTTACTTTTTACTTCATGGAATTATTAACTTTTAACGGTTGTAATGAAATAGTTGTTATTCTCTGCTATAGACTCTTTATAGAAGAGTCTATAGAAGAGAATAACAACTATTTCATATTGACTCAGACTATACTGCTTCTATTTTCCCAATATTTATGCTTATAAAGGTGAACACACCTGCTTAGATGGTAAAAATTAAAAATTAAATTTTTTCAGTTCATCGTAATAATTTGAAGTGTAAATCAAACTTAAGGATTTGAGATTTGTAGTCACAATAAAAATGAAACCAGAACTAAAAAGTTATGTACTCGAAACAAAAAGCTCGTCAATTTTGTTAGAATTTCAATTATTTAAGTTTTTAAAAAGAAAAAAAAATGACCTGTTGATGAAAAATAAACGGGTAAAACAAAGAAAAAATAAATAATTGTAAATAAAGAAAGTGTTAAAAAATGTTTCGTGTAGGGTTTGAAAACAAATGTAATTTAAAAATGTAAATAAAATAAAAAATAAAATCAGAAAACAGCAATATTCTCGCTACTTTATTATAAAAAATGCCCCGTACCCAAGCCCAGATGAAATTTATTTTTACAAAATAAATTCGAATGCATTTTCTAAATATCTTGATTGAAAACATACGAATACATACAAGAAAAACAAAAATTATTCAATTTTTACAAATATTATCAGGAAAGTATAAATTAAGCGAACAATCATCAAATTATTTAAAAAAAAAAGGCAATGAAATGAGAGTGAAATGAACATGGTTCTACAGAATTCTTTAAACTAAAAAGAACAATAAGAATAAAATCAAAGCTAAAATAGATGCAACAAAAGCCTGATTTAATTTTTCAGTGAATTGTGTCTTCCTATTACGAAAACAAGTTAAAAGCTAAACTTTTTTTGTTTTGCGGTTTCAATTTTACACAAACAGAAGACATGTTGTTGTTGTTGTTGTTATTAATGGACAACAGCAGACGAGAATCCTTACAAACAGATTTTATTATCAACAAAATATAGCAAGGAAGAAAATATATGTTAACTGATGAAATTAAAAACTATTTTGAACGGAAAATAAAATACTGTTTATTATTTACCTAAAACCTGCAGCACTAGGCGCCCGAGTGACATCATACACTGGAGTCGACGTTCGCGAACGACTTTGGTAACCGCGCGACGCCATTTTTTTCAGGTCTCGTCAAGCCGTTAATACACTTAATTCATAACAAGTTTATACGTATCTAGAAAATACAAAATTGAAATGTTTTCTGCTCATCGTCAACTAATAAAATATTCTAAAAACTTTTAAATTGCGTAAAATACAATTTAAATCGATAAAACTTATTGACTCATGTTTGTTTTTATTTTGTTTACGTATCTAGATAATATATTTTCATGAATGAATACAAGGGAAGTAATTCCTGATTTTGTCATTCAGTAATTACTTCCCAGTCAGTCAGTCAGTCAGTAGGTTAAGTTCCATACGCGATACACACTTGGGCGAAAGAGACATGACTGACTGGGCAGAAGATTATTCCGCAGTAGTTTACCATTATTTTCTACGGTAGACTGGTTGCCGACCAAGGCTAAAGAACCTAATCTATCCTGTTATTTAACCCATAACTGGAGGGAAGAGATATCTTTCCCAAGGGTATTTGCGCATAATTGAATGCAATGAATTCAACTGGAATTCGAACTCGGCTTCCCGATTTCTCATTCCGAGCCGATATCCACAGCCCCACAAAGCACTTCCCATTAAACTTATCATTATTAACTTGCAAATACTATTTGATCAACTTTCAAGAGTGGTTCTTTTTTTATAATGTTTCTATATGTATTCCCACAATTACTAGCCATAACGGGTATAATTTTTGTCTATATATGTACAAATCTTGTACTAAACTGACGATTTTGCCAAAATTGTTTAATTTCTTGGAAAGGATAAGTGGAGTAAATGAAAACCATGTTGAAATTATCAATAACTGTCAGTCAGTTAAAGGTTATCTCTCTTTCTCTTTTAGAATTTCTGTAGGGATTCTCTCCTTTTACCTAACTCTTCCTTCTTCTTCTAATGTAAATAAAGGCTCGCTTTGTGCGTGCGTCTGTCCGCTCTAAAACAAATGTCTCTGTCATTATTTTTACGACAATAAGTATGCAACACAGTTGAAGCTCCTTTATACGAGGTATGTGAAGCTATGTTTCATTTTTAATAATTACCTAACAAACCATTTTATTGACTATAGTAAAGTTAATTCAATTTATTGTGGTATAGTGAATCCCTAAAGTTGATGATCCCGTCTTTAACTTTTGGTTGACAAAAAATAAAACTTTTAAGCATACATTTGTGTGATTACCCATCTTGCCTAACAGGATTTCTTCCAATGCCTGCTAAGTGGTGATGTATAAAACGAAAAGGTATAAACCTTCTCTTTTTTTATTTGTCTATATTTCTGAGATGAGCTATTGTAAACAATTTTACATTGTTCAGACTGTTGTTTCCATTTATGTTGCCATATTTATGACATTTCAGTCATTGAACACTCTGACCTTCTTCAGGTGTAAAAGAAAAGAAAAGGGAGATAACATCTCCTGTGAGATGAAGCTGAAATAATAGACAGAGAATACTACTGGAAAATACAAAATACACATGGAATCAGCATATATGTTAGGCCACCAAAATCACCTAAGTCGGCCAAGTATAGAAATTAATACAATATAGGAACTAGTAATATGGAGTGCCAGAGAAAAACAATTACAAACAAGAAGATTGTAATATGAGCTCTGGCAAAAATGGTTACTGAGCCATTAAGTTTATAAGTCCCAAAAATTTATACACTGCTGTTCTTAAGGACACATGGCCCACGTTGGATCCAGTGACTTGGCCCAAAGTGTTATGAGTTCAATACCTGGCTATAGCAGAGGTGAACTTAGAGTTGAGACATGATTAGAACTAGAACAATCTACTTCATTGAACAAAATAAAGGTTTTAGTTCTAAATTCCAATCACCTGAAGAAGGAGCATACAACAGTTGAAATATCGATGAGGAAAGGGACTTTTTAATCATCAGTGAACTGCGTGTTGCATGCAATAAAGTGCCATATCCTGTCATCACTACCACATCTTTTAAAAAAAACCAACTCAAAAGAAAAGCTTAATCAGCGTTGTTGCAAGACTGATTCAGGATAGAAAGAAGCCTCAAAAGCTATGAAAAACAAACATTCCATGTGGCTGCTGTTGGATATATGTCATCTCTCAGTTGTTTCACTGTCTTCAGGAAGAGTATGACTCAGTTGTATCCTTTGTCTGCATAAATACCTAAGTAAGTGTTTTGTAGTTCAGATGACTCAAATCAAAATGTAGTATCTGTTCCAGTAGCAACCATCATCATCTCCAGTAGGCCTCCAGTTTCTATCACTTCAGCCATTTCTAGTAGGTCTCCAGGTCCTACCATTCTAGCCATTTCCAGTAGGCTCTAAACCTCTGTCCCTCCAGTCATCTCCAGTAGACTTCTAGATCCTGCTGGCTCAAACAGGCCTCTCACTTCAGCCATCCATGTCAATGATAGGCAATAAACTGTCCTTTTTAGGTAACTACATTCATTCATTTTCGGTACCTAAGTTTTAAATTGAATTTTAAAAAATAGAAAATTGAATTTCTTGAAGCTTTAATTTTAGCTTAATTGAAAGCTAAATTTTTAAATTTACTATTTCCAGTATGCAAAATACTCTGGTGTGTTTCAAACAGAAATTATATTCATTGGAATCTAAAATTTTAAAATGTTAAACAGTTTTTCAATTTTTTGGCCATTTTTGAGAGACTGACACATTTGTAAACAAAAGTTAATTCTCAGTTTCAAAAAACCTGCAAAAATAAAATAGACATCTGTAACATTATTTTTGGAAATTTTGGGCAATATTAAAGTTAAATTAATCTGATTTGTTTATAGCATGAAATTTTGAATAAAAGTATTTCTTAATCAGGAAAGTCTGACTCCCTGACACAAATATGAGTACATCAAGAAAGAGTTCCAGAAAAGTATGAACAAAGGCATCAGATAGCTCATATGTCTCACCACTACAACTGGTCTGGAAACCCAATAGAACGAATTTCAGAGTATATGTAAATTACAAAAAACTCAATTCTTCAACTATTCCTGATTGCTGCCCAGTCCCTCTTACCCATTACTTTGTGTCAGGACAACAGAGTACCAACATATTTTTTAAGATTGACATAATCAAGGTATACCACTAAATCCCTGTCGAGAGGGACAGCATTCCCAAAACAGCGATTACTACATCATTTGGCCTATGCAATCGGCCTGAGGAACACTGCTCAGATATTTCAACATCTAATTGATGAAGTGTTATGTAGTCTTCCCTTCACATAAAGAACATCTCCATTAAATTTTCAAAGATTGTCTCATTTTGGTCTTTATATCAATTTATACAAATGTGTCTTTGGTTCAACAAGCATCAACTCCTAGGACACAACATTGGCACCAATGGTATCTTGCCTCTACCAAAAAAATTTAAAGACAGTTGGACTTTCCTATGCCACTTGCTACCTGACAACTATAACATTTTGTTGAAATTATTAATTTCTACTGAAGATGTGTGCCAAATTGTTTAGAAATATTTCACCCCTTAACAAATCTTCTTCTTCAGAAGAAAAAAACATCACTTTGGAGGGTGATGCCATGCATGCATTCAAAACTGCACTTGTCAACTTCACAAAATTATCATTCATTGACAACGATCCACAGATAAAAGTATTACTGATTACATATGCATCTGACACATTAGTGGGTGTAGCCACTGAGAAAGAACTAAAGTCTCAGCATAAACCAATCACATTCTTCTGGGCTAAACTCTCATCAGTTCAAACAAGAAACAGCATCTTTTTCAGATAGCTACTTGCTATCTATTTAGCCATCAAACATTTCCATCATCTGCTTGATGGAAGAGATTTCACCATCTACACTAACAACAAACCACTAATGACTGCTATGAATACTAATTTAGACAAATAAACATCTTGAGAAATTAGACAGACTACATCTTGCAATTCTCCACAGACATATGCCACATAAAATGTAAAGATAATACATTAGCAGATATGCTTTCAAGAGCTGACATTAATACACATGATAGCAGCATAATTAGTTATGATTTAATAGCCGACAAACAAGAGGAAATTCTTTGCCAACTCAACACTTGACTCATCTAGAGTACCCACACCTGATTTCTCACCTAGAACAGAGGCTCTACTCAGTGATATTGTGTGTAACACTGTCTCTCGTCTTCAAATGGGGTTGATTGTATCCCAGCAGTCCTCTTAAAGAAATGTGCCCCCAAACTGTCTCCAGTCCTCTTCAAACTCTACAACTATTGCCTCTCTGTTTCCTGCTTTCCAGCTTGTTAGGAGTCTCCCTCTATAGTTCCTGTTTTAAAAACTCTGGAGAACCCCCTGATTCCACTAACAATCGTCTAATTAGTCTTTTACTGCTTTACAGCAAAGAGTTTGAGGACAATGTTGAAGCTCTTGATAATAACTGTGAAACTCAAGCTACAGCTGTAGATATCTCAAAGGTGTTTTGACAGGCAGAAGGGTTATTTGATTTAATTAAATTATTTTTATCAAATCGTGAAATGAAGGTCATTTCTACAAATATCTTCATGGGAACTGCTCTGACATGCTATTTTCTCTGGCGCCCTGAATACAAGAATTTAGGTGTGCTATCAGATTGTCTTCCAGACAATTAAAAAGTGTAGTTTCATTTTGCAGGCATTAAAATTAACAAGCCATTCCTTTCCCCAGTTAACAGTAGATTGTAGGTCATTTTTTACAACAGCTGCCAATTTGACCTTATCAAACTCATCAGATTTACTATTGAGACAGGAGTAAATAGTTGTGTCATCAGCATAAAAATCCCACTCTTTTATTGTTGAAATAGTTAAATGTAACTATCACTTCTACTCCAAAAGTTTCTTTTCTCGAACTTTTCTGTGGAACTCGTTTTCATTTACTTGCTTTCTTGATAGCTACAATCATCAAAAATTTAAATGCAGCGTCAATTGTCATCATCTGTCTTCTTGAATCCCGTTCATCTTTTATCATTTCTTCAGTATCTTCTATATCCAGTTTTTTCTCTCAGTTTCACTCTCTGTAACTCCCTGCATATTAGTAACATTTCTGACTTGCTTTGAATGAAATAATTAAAAAAACTTGAAGGACAAATACAAGAAAGTATGTTTTCTATACCACAAAAGTTTCTGGTGAAATCAGTTGATGCAATTCCTGAATGGCTCGAGAGCTGTTAGCAAAATAATCTGGTGCACATATCGAGTTTAAATAAAATATCATGATAAACGCTTTCCTCTTATATCCATTTTTGAAACACTTATAATTAATAAATAAATATTAAGTATTTTAAAATGGGGATTTATGTTACAACAACCCTGTAGTCAGTCAGTTAAGTGCCATACGTGATACACGCTTGGGCGGTCATATCTCGAAAGAGACTGACTGGGCAGAAGATTATCCTGCAGTAGGTTGCCATTGCTTTCTGCGGTAGACTGGTTGCCGACCAAGGCTATAGAACCCAGTCTGTCCTGCTATTTAACCCATAACTGGAAGGAAGAGACGGATTAATACCTTTCCCAAGGGTATTTGCGCATAAGTGAATACAATGGATTCAACTGGAATTCAAACTCGGCGCTATCCACCGTACCACAACGCACATTTTATAAAGTCTGGGTACTGTAGAGGAAAGTTCATCAGAATAAATATCATGAAAATATTTAGAGTAAAGGTATATAGAAGCTATGTTATAGTGGTGGAAAGTAAGTGAAGCCATGATACCAGGTCAGCACCAATAACATAGCAGATTCTTCTTTATTTTCTCAAAAATATTTAAATACATAGCAAAAGCACCAGTCTAAATGTGACAGAAATATTCAATGCATGGATGAATTGCAGACTTATAAATGTGTAAGATAAATTCAAGCAAGAAAAACTGTCTAGCACAGTACAGTGATTTGGTTTTCTTAGAAGTAGACCCAACAATTGATTCAATATAATCTTTCCACTTCATGTCAATGGAAAACATTAGGTTGAGAAGGTGCAAAGGATCTCTCTCCTGAAGGTTAGCATCATCCATGTTGGTGGAAGTCAAAAAGAGTTCTTTCAGACAATTAAAAAGAGTGTGATTTCATTTTACAGGTATTAAATTTGACAAGCCATTCCTTTCCCCAGTTTACAATAGATTGTAGGTGATATTTGAGATCAGCTGCTAATCTGACTTTATTGAACTTATCAGACTTACTATTATGACAAGAGTAAATAGTTGTCTCATCAGCGTAAATACCGAGTAGAGAACTGATGACAACAAGAAGGTCACTGATGAAAATTAGGAACAATGTAGGGCGACACCTGCATTAATGCAAAAAGATTTAGAAGAGTGCCTGTCCAAGATAACTTTCATTCTGCAATTTGATAATAAAAAGTGAATTGGTTTAAAAATTTGGCCAGAAATACAAAATCAAAAACAAAGAGAGCAAATAACAAAATCATATTATTTTAACACTTATAAAAATGTATATGTAAAAAATACAACCCTCTGCACCCCTCCACTATTTATAAACAAAGACATTTTCACTCAAATGAGGTAATTGAACAGGATGATTTTTTTTTCATAAACCTTGTTTCTGAACATGATTATGTATCTGGTTATATATATATATATATATATATATATATATATATATATATATATACAAGCTGCATTCACCCTAGCCATGTTGAGCCAGCTTCCTCCCCAATAGAAGAAGATTCATTGGGATTTGTTTAAGGGCAGGGTCCAAGTCCCAAGTCTTAGACACTTACAGCACCTGGTATTCCCAAGTGGTCACCCATCTAAGTACTGACCAGGCTCGATGTTGCTTAACTTTGGTGATCGGATGAGAACCGGTGTTTTCAATATGACATGGTCGTAAGCTGTGTCTGGTTAAGGATAATAAAAAAAAAATTATGAAAAATTTGAGAAGTGGGCTCCATCTATGGATAAATTTCAACAAATTGAAAGAATGGAATTTGAAATATATAATAATTTTGATAGGTAACTTGGGTGCCTACCTGCATAGTTATGAGATAAGTTAGCATCTGAATTTATTTTTATTTATTCATGACTTCATGACACATTGCTGAGCAGATAGTCAGAACATTTAAACAAGAACTATCCAAGATAAGAATATAATTTTTATGAAAGAAAAAGATTTTTTTTTAATATAAAAAAAAACAAAAATATAAAACATAAAACAGAGTAATAAGCACACGGCTGAAATTGATAAAATGTCTTGTCACATTTGAATAGACGAAGACAGAGCAAATTTACATTATGCATGTAGTACTTGCCAAACTTAAAATGCAAGTGAAGGAAGTATGTATGTTTTAATGATAATGCAAGACTGTGTGGACATCTACAATCACTAATGAGTGGTAGAAGAAAATAAATATTGTATGAGTCTATGTGAGACTGTATGGATCATGCACGTTTCGTATTTCAGTTCGGGATATATTACAATGACTGCAATATGAGAAAATTGGTAAAGTTAATTCATCAGTTCTGATTTAGTTTAACTTTCCATTACATTATATACATGTCTAGAGACCTAATTCAAAACTGCTGCTTTGCTTCTAATTGGTCCATGGTCAGTGCCCTTATACCCTGATTGGGAACTGATCTTGTTTCTGTTTTGCTCATTAGATTATAATGTTCATATCCTGGTCAGGATGGTTTCTGAACTGTTAATCAAAATATGACTTCATGGTCTAACAATTCTAATTATACATATATTTTTTAGAGGTAGTGAAATTTTGGTCTCTCTGTTATTATTTGTTTACTTTTATTTATTTGTCTATCACTATAAGCTGATTACATTATTACAGAACCATGTCACTGTTGATTCTGTTTAAATGTACTCTATGCTTTTGTCACCTTCATAAATGGTGAACTTCAAAATATTAAATTGCAGGTGATTTCTCTTATACTTAAATGTAATTTAAGCATATGATGTCAAATCAAAAGAAATACTTAGAATGTAAATTATAGTATATCTTCTAAGAACGTTTCATTAAAAGTTCTAGCTCAGAACTCACTATTACAAACATAAAGTGAGATTATTATTATACACTTACTCAAAGACAATATATTTCTTTCTTCTATAATTAAGTAGATCTTATCAGCTGCATAGTCTTAAAACAATTTATTCTAATGTCTATATTGATTAAAGAATTATAAATTTGTCATCTTTATGAAATATTTTTTCTATCAATACTATTATACTGCATTGCCATTATTATTAAAAGTATTAAATAATAGCATATTAAAAATACTACAGGGTGTTGCAGCAAAATTCGGCACTTGACAAAAAGAAAACAAAATAGGCAATAAAAACAAAAGTTGCATATGCGGAGACCCGACAGTTTATTCAGCAAGAGTTAAAGTTACATATTACATTATTTTTCAAAGTAACCACCACTGGCAGTGACGACCATCTCAAGGCAGGCACGAAATGAGTCACACACTTTGGCAGCCATGTCCTTGTCCATTGTGGCGAATGCTTCCATGATGACAGCTTTCAGAGAGTTGACTATGTTGTGGGCATGCTTGTTAGTCCTGGCCTTGATCACGCCCCCAGAAGAAAGGGGGTTGCAGTCAAGTGAGTGGGATGGTTACAAGTCCGGCAACCAGTGGTGAGGAACATTGTTGAGCAGCCACACCTGAGTCATCTGGGCCTTGTGTGCAGGAGCGGAATCCTGCTGGAAGATGTAGGGACATCCAGCTGCGATCTCGTCCATCCAGGGCTTCACCACACTCCTCAGCACTTCCTGGTAGAACTCAGTGGTGACTCTCAGGCTCTTTTGAAAGAATGCTGAGGTTCTTCTCTGATGAAAAGAATTTCATCCAGGACCAGATGAGCAACAGGCAAAACAACAGATGGATCTGCAAAGACATCGAGGAGGTTCCTGTCATGAAGCATATGCAGTTTCCCTCCTCTGTCATGGTCCTTGGAGTCATCGTTCTTCTTTCAAAAGGGCCTGAGGGTCACCACTGAGATCTACCAGGAGGTGCTGAGGAAGCCCTGGATGGACAAGATCATCACTGGATGCTTCTACATCTTCAAACAGAACTCTGCTTCTGCATACAAGGCCAAGACGACCCAGGCGTGGCTGCTCAACAATGTTCCACACCACTGATCGCCAGACTTGTGGCCGCTCTCCTCACCTGACTGCAACCCTCTTGACTATTTGCTTCTGGGGTGTAATTGAGATCAAGACCAACAAGCACACCCACAACATGGTCGACTCTCTGAAAACTGCCATCATGGAGGCGTTCACTGCTATGGATAAGGACATGATCGCCAAAGTGTGAGACTCATTTCGTGCCTGCCTTGAGATGGTCGTCACTGCCAGTGGTGGTTACTTTGAAAAATAATGTAGTATGTAACTTTAACTGTTGCTAAATAAACTGTTGGGTCTCTGCATATACAACTTTGTTTTTATTGCCTATTTTGTTTTCTTTTTGTCAAGTGTCGGATTTTGCTGAAACACCCTGTATTTGCTTTTTTATTTTTCCTTTTCCTTTTCTTGTCTTTTTCTTCTTGTTAGATAATACAAGCAGGATACCACAAAATAAAAGGGGGGTTGCTAAATCAGGTATTAAAAATAGAAGGGTGTTGGTCAGATTTTAAGTTTTAAAGTTCCCTGAGTTCATATTTTTTATCTGATAAAAGGAACATTGGTTTTTAAGATATTTTAAACATATTTTTGTTTTGATTTTAAATGCTCAAATTTGTTTTTTGTTTCACTTGAACTTATTTTCTGGAATAAGATGTTTTCTTTTTAATCATTTCCCTTTCAGCAAGGCAATAAAGCCACTATGACACAAGGAATGACTGAGTTTTAGAGAAAATGAGAAAAACTACTATTAAGGAGAGAGAGTGCAATAATAAAAAGGAATTAAGAGGATAGAAAATAACAATTAATATTGCATTTGAACATTTGGAAACCAAAATTGACTGGGAAAAGAGAAGTTGGAAGAGAGTCCCACAAAAAGTGGGATAGAAGAAGCTGTTAGCATAGAATTTACAGTTACATCTAGTCATTTCAACTGTAAAATTAAGAAACCTTGCTGCCAAACTGGTCTTCTTTATGTGCTGTGTTCCCTCAGGATGTAGGCAATAGCGGCCTTTCATAACATCCTGTCCCTTGTAGCTTTAATAAAATTTCTGTTAGTGTTATTTCTTGTAAGCCTTGTTCCACTATCCATTTACTCAAACTTATTAAGTATATTATGTGCTGTCTTCTTTTGTCTCTCTTACCCTCTGTCACATGAGCATCAGATTTTTCAAGCACTTCTTACTCATTGTATGCTCACGAAACCTCAACTCTCTCTTTCTAATGTTAAGTATTAGTTTCCTTCCAGTACTGCACTGAAATTCTAGGTATCATTGGTTATGACATATGACACAGACCTTTTAGCATATATATATATATATATATATATATATATATATATATATATATATAAATAAATTATTTGAAGTACAAAAATATATAACGGCACAAAACAAGGTAAATTTCATACTTACAGGCATATGCATGATGACATATAAAAAATAAGAACCAAAAGAATGACTGACTGGTTTCAATCTTGCTTTTCATCAGGGTTCAATTGGGATTTTTTTAATTCTTCAATATTTTAAAATATTAAAACTGAAGATGAACATGTGTGGTGGAAAGGCTGAAATCCCCAATAACCATGACATGTAATAACATATATACTGTATATTTCCATGTATAAGATAACATTTAAATCTCAAAGATTACTCTTCAGAATTAGTGATCATCTTATACTACAATTCTAAGAAGACAGAAACCTAAGAAGCTGGTAAATTATTAAAAATCTTCAAGACCAAGTAAATTCCAAATCATTTAGAAATTGATAAGGTTTCATTATTGATACTTATACCTTTATCTTTCTTGTCATTCTATCCAATCTTACTATAATGACATTGGTAATTTATTATTGTCACAAGTCTTTAAAACTACTGATCTTAGGCCAGCCACTTTCACAAGTCATATACTAGACAAACTTTAAATAACTATTCTATAATTTTTGCATAGCTTTTGCATGACACATTGTTTCTTAGATATATTAAATCAAATACTTGTTTAATTAACTTGCCATAGATTGGGAGTTGAAGGTTCAGGTTTTTTATTAGGAGTCATGCATTCAGTTTTAGATCAGTCAGTTAAGTGCCATACGTGATACACACTTGGGCGATCATGTCTCGGCAGAAGATTATCCTGCAGTAGGTTGCCATTGCTTTCTGCGGTAGACTGGTTGCCGACCAAGGCTATCCCAATCTGTCCTATTATTTAACCCATAACTGGAGGGAAGAGATGGATTAATACCTTTCAGCTGGAATTCGAACTCGGCTCTCCGATTTCTCGTTCAGTCGATATCCAATGCACCACAACGCACATCCCAGTTTTAGATATGTTTATAAAAAGTCCAACTTCAGCTACATGTCTGGCTAGAATGTCAAGAAATGATATTCAAGAAGTCTGTGTGAATTGCTTAGAGCAGCAATATTATTTGTATAACTTAAATTTGAAAGGTGGTGGTCACCAACAGAAAAACCAGATTGACATTCACTTTCAGTTTTCAGTGATAACAAAAGAAAATAATATAGTTGGGAGGAGATCTTCTTGATTTATAGATCTCAATATATAAACTAATCTTGAAATATCTATGTTTGTTTTTATGTAAGCTTTTGTGTTGTCACATATGAATTTCAACAAAGTGATGTACTTTTTGTTGATACAGATTCTTACAAAAAGTTTCTACCCAGAGGGAAGCTTGTACAATCAAAATCTTTGATGAAATCTACAAAAGTAATGCATATAGAATTATTGAATTTAATAGTTTTTTTCAGTTATCTGATTTAAATTGATTTTTTCAATGATTTCTTTACTTGGTTGGTATGCAGATTGTGATTTAGGAAATGATGCATGTAGATTGGTTTTGACAGTGATAATCACAAATATTTCATAGACATGATATTCACAACATTCAAGTTGGCTATTCTTTTTATAAAGGACAACAATGAGAGCCTAATTAAATGCTTGAGTCATCTTGCCAGTAGCTAATATGTGGTTGAACAGATTCAACAAGACATTTAACAATGACACACTTCCAGCCTTCACATAAATGTTGTCTATACAATGAGTCATGCCATCTTTCAAGATATTTTATCAACTTGATTTTACCCCTCAGTTGAGTTTCATCCAAGTGTTCAAGTATATCCACTTTACTAGTTAAGATATTAACATCTTAGTCAAGGATTCCTATAGTATGTGTTGTTGGGTTTCAATTATTAGAGTCTTTTTAATGAAGCATGATATTGCTCATGTGATGGAAACTAACTCAGCTTCTTGACATTTACTTCAGCTTGCCTTAATTTGTCCTTTTTTAGCTATTTTATTTTTAAAATTCTACTTAAGTTTATTGATATTGTATTGTTGAGGAACCAGTTTCTTATCTAATTTTAGTCTAATTATCATTCATATTTCCCAGCTGGGGGACGGAGCTATGTTCTTATGAGCATCTCTTGATTTAATAGGGGCGGGGTGTAGGGTGAAGATATAACATGGCCTGTTTTAACTCCAGGCAGCTAATTAAACGACTGACCATTTTCAGTCTATTTATTAACTGACGTGACGAAGCGGCCATCACATCACCCACTTGACTTTATCCCAGTCAAAGGGAGATAATCGCCGTTTGCATCGCTAAAAAACAATAACAAAATAGTGACAAAATATTAAAAATAAACATAATAACAAAGCAAAAAATAAAATTACGTGAGATTTTTAGAAACTATGAATGTTTCCACAACATTTATCCACAACATTTATGTCATTATTGAAATTGATTTATTACCCTTTTTTACTGAAATTTTAGAGATAATTAAGATGTTTTTGATGGTCAGTTAGTTAAGTGCCATGCGCGATACACGCTTTGGGCGATCATGTCTCGAAAGAGACATGACTGACTGGGCAGAAGATTATCCTGCAGTAGGTTGCCATTGCTTTCTGCGGTAGACTGGTTGCCGACCAAGGCTATCCCAATCTGTCCTATTATTTAACCCATAACTGGAGGGAAGAGACGGATTAATACCTTTCCCAAGGGTATTTGCGCGTAAGTGAATGCAAGGAATTCAACTGGAATTCGAACTCGGTTCTCCAATTTCTCGTTCCGAGCCGATATCCACTGTGCCACAACGCACATCTCATTTGATGGTAACATACTGAAATTCGAAACAAAATCACACAGCGTAAAATCTCAAGACAAGTTAGCTATTCAAAAATGTATTACATTTATTATGGCATGGATACCCGAAATGTTAATGAATAAAGATTTATTTATAATTGAAAAATTACATCCTTGTTGGATATTATGATTTAAGAGAGATAACTCATAATAAAGTTTCTAAAGTAGTCTACCCTGAAATTAAGGGAGGTAACTCATTGTGCATTTATTTTCTAAATTGAAAGAAAAAGAAAAAGTTTGTTTGAGACAGTTAAAAATTACTGTTTCACTGATAAAAAATAGTTTAATACAGCTTTGTTTTTGTTCATTTGAAAGGTAAATATCAATTTTAAACTATGCTGATAAAATCCGTAAATAGGTGCGTATAAAATAGTGTTCGTAGGATTGGCGGCACTAGATTAATTCTGCAAAATTTCCAGATGATTATTTCAGTCAGTTTTTATTTCGAACTGCTGAAAATTACTGATGCATTTAACTTTAAACACAATATAATTTGTAGCCAGCACAAAGTAACATTGTATCTGAGATCTTAATTTCTACTCCCAAATCACAGTTTCAAATTTAATAATTCCGATTAAGTTTACTTTATCGTAAAGTGGTAATATATATATATATATATATATATATATATATGTATATATATATATATATATATATATATATAAAACAAACAAAAAACAAAAAAACAAAAACAAATAAACAAAAAGAAAAATTGTAGTTTAACAAGTCAGTTGTTTCACCGTAGGTAAAGTTGAGAACAGAGTTTTTTCAGATGTAGGTTTGAGATTATAAATTTATCAAATTCTTTTTTGTTTTCAGCTCTATGAAGATAGCGGACATATATTTTTCGTCAAAGACACCCGAACAAGGAACACGATGTTTATGCCCAGAAAGTTACCAGAAAGAGCGATACAAATGCGAAAGGTCGTGTACCTGTGTTTTATAGATTACGCAAAGGCGTTCGACAAAGTACGCTTGTGGTGATACCGACCGAGCAAAAGCGATGGACCGGATGTTTGCACTCTAACGGCAAAAAGGCAAATGACCAAAAGTCGTCGTTGCGCATCCGGGATCGCGCAGATGTTCCGGTTGAAAAATAAAAATTAGTCAAATATTAAATTTCCATTTCGCGAGCCTACGCGAGTTTTATTTATCAGCCAATGAGAAGCCCAGAATCAAATACAAGTGTGAAATCCCAAACGAGCTGACCCCAGCAGGCACACTTTAGGAGAAGAGTTTAATCAATATTCCCTTGACTTAAGCCGAGTGGCTACTACACTTGCCTTTTTCCTTTTCCCCTGTCTCAAAACTACTTACTGACCTAAGGAACAACTACATCAAAGACATTCCTCATTTACTGTTCCCCACATTCCTAAGCATTGATTCACTTTCAGCTTATTATTTGCCATGAACATTTTAACCTCCGTTGGACCTATACTTCAAGTTATTACTTTAATTGTAAAAACATTAATTAATATGTGCATAGATAAAATTGTTAATTTTCACCTCAATTTACTTTTCTTGGTTTTATAATCATTTTACGACTCATAGTGGGCTATCTACAACAAGGCCAAATTCCGTTAACCTGCAACAGTATGCAACTACTCTTCACTAGAATGGACTCCCACTACAACCAGGAAAAGGAATAGATAAGCAACCCACTATACGCTACAAAGACTTGTTAGAGATTCTTGGAAACATTGACATATCCAGAAAAAACATTAGAGTTATTAAGAACCTATACTGTTAGAAAACCGTCTGCATACGGACAGGAAATGAATTCAGCAGATAAAAGAAAATAGAAAGGAGTGTAAGACAAGGATGTGTCTTCTCACCAGATCTATTCAATATGTACAGCGAAACAATTCTGAGAAAGCTAGGAGTTCTGCCAGGATTCGTCAATGGCGGCCACAATCAGAACAATATAAGATATGCAGATGATACAGTGCTGAGAGCAGACACGGAACAGAAAATACAGTATTTTCTACAGAAGGTAGCAAGGGAAAGTGAAAAGAAAGAACTACATCTAAACTACAAGAAAACTGAATGCATGATCATAAGCAAAAAGCGTACCCCAAAATACCAACTACAGGTCTGGGATACTAAAATCAAACAGGTGTATAAATTTAAATACCTCGGAAGTGTTTTGACAGAGGATGGAAAGTGTAACACTGACATCCGAAGGTTAGAACGCCTTTACGCACAGGTGGAAGGATAGATCTAGGTTTAAACACAACACGCACGTTAACTTCAAAATAACACCCATGTGAACTTAATGAAATCCGCTTGGCAAAAAATCACACTGATCATACCCAAACACGATATTCGAAGATAGACTGGACATTTTCTAACCGCTGCAGGTTTAGTTTTTTTAAAGTCAGCAATTTTATTTCGATCAACCAATTGAACAATGTCCGAAGGATAGCCATTGTTCACAACGATACTAGTTAAACAACTAATTTCATCTTTCAAGATGTCATCTGAACAAATCATATCGTTCTATGGGTCAAAGTCTTGATAAATTTGATCTTTTATTGTTCAGAACAAAAATAATCCCACCGAGTTCTACACTCGTAAAGATAAGTTTCCGATAGACTGAAGTAATAAAAGAGGAAGGTGTTCTTTGAATCGGAATATCTAAGAAGGGCAAAGAGCAATTGACCTTCTTATCTATCGTAAATTTATGGTCCGTATGAACACCATTGAAGAGGAAGAAGAATTGTTCATCCTTCGATTCATTGTTGAAAATACAAAAAGTATTATCAACATAACGGAAGTAAACCGTGGGCCTAGAAGAACCTAAGAGTAGGCTCTCCTCGTGAAAGACTACGAATATAGTAGCGAAAACAGGGTTTAAAGGGGAACCCATTGCTTTACCATCAATCTGACGATTCATAATATTGTGAAAACTCAAATCGACAGACATGGTGGCAAATTTCATGAGTTCAACGAAAACATCTTCGAGTATAGTCGGGGGAGTTAAATGATTACGATATAATAAATTGCTGAAAATATTGACTGTCTCTGACAAAGGAACACAAGTGAAAAGACTGCAAATGTCAAATGAACACATAAATCCATCGGTGGCATCACAATTCCAAATAAATTGAGAAAAAAATGTTCAATCTGTTATTCGAGATAAGATTGCTGAGTTTAAAAAAATTAAACCTGCAACGGTTAGAAAATGTCCAGTCTATCGTGATTGGGTAGGGTCAGTGAGATTTTTGACAAGAGGATTTCATTAAGTTCACGTGAGTGTTATTTTGCAGCTAACGTGCGTGTTGTGTTTAAAACTAGATCTTTACTTACATCTATGCGTAAACTTGTGCTTGTTCTGTTGTTCTGCTAAAGCATCTTCAGATGTAATAACTCTTAGCTGAATAAAAATTTTCCCTTCAGTTCATTCATGTCACCCAAAACAGATTTGTTTTTCATAATATTTCCCCGTTTATAGTTCTGATGAGTGGGGACGAAACCGGTCGACTGGTGTTTTTGTTTTATTATTTGGCATAGCCGATTTTTTCAAATTTTTTATATACGCAAGTAGGTATCTATGCAGATGACACCGCCATTTACTCCCCTTTCAATAAGAAATCTGGTAAGAAAACCTCATTGTTGCTCTTCGAAAGGGCCTCCAATCTGTGCTGGATTGTGATAAGAAATGACTTGTAGATTTTTACTCCATTAACCACCATAGAAAAACTTCCCTAACTTCCATCAGTATGGAGCTAACTAATCTCCTAGAAAGCAATACACAGCGCCTCCTTGGCCTCATCCTCTCAGTCGACCTCAAGTAGAACGACTACGTAGAATCAATTGCTGCATCTACTGCTACGAAGGTTGGATCACTGCGTCGAACCATTTTGCACATTTATAAATCTACCATTCGTCTGTGCATTGAATACTGTTGCCATATCTGATCAGTAGCTTCTGCTATTCATCTCGAGGTTCTCGACAAAATCCAAAGGAGGGGCTGCAATATAATCGATCCCGATTTGGCAGCTCGACTTCAGTCAATTTTTCATCGACAGGATTTTCTATAAATATTTTCACGGCTTCAGCTCTGACGAGCTTCTCTCCCTGGTGCCTTGACTACACGAAATTACTCTTTCTATTAGATAGGCAACTAGCTACCACCGTTTTACCGTCAAAACAGTGAAATGTAACCTCAACTTCTACTCTTACAAAGGTTTTGCAGTCGACAAAGTCACAAACAAACAACGAGCATGCACGAAATTAAAAAAATAAAATGGCTATAATTATCCATCGCATTCTATATATATATATATATATATATGTTGTAAAGTAGATAGCACCCCTTTAGCACGCTAAACGATGGTCTGGGTCATAGTCTGAAAGAGTCTACGAGCATGTATTTAAAGGGTTGTTTTAATAAGTTGGACAAGCAGATAATTATTTGGACTGATTTACTTTGTCGGCTATTCACCATTTAGACCCTCTACATTTTTGCTCGTAAGTTTTGTTTTGTTAGTAACATATTGTTCTGTATTTTTTGTATATATCCGTTATCACCTGATACTGTGCTGAATAAATATATTAAGCACTCATTCTTCTCTGTGTATCTTGCACCTCGACGATACAATAATATATATATATATATATATTATTTGTTTGAACATTATTTTTAAAGAATACTCGTATTTTAATAGATACACTGTTTTTTATAATCAAACAGTATACTTATATATATCTACCGGTCTGAATATTTGATTAATGTTGTTAAGAAAATACGCATCCTCCAATTCTATGACTCATACAGACCTAGTAGAGGCCATCAATTCATCTAACGTGTCTTAACCACTCGACAACGAAGAAATTTGTAGTTAGACAAAGCCGAATAAATACATGAATTCTTGATTTTTCCTGATATTCATAACTGCTCTGTTTCCGTATCCTAATGTAAACAAGTTTAAAGTTTGTGAAATGTTACGGAAAGTTACAAAATGGATTTGGAATTAACCGACATATATTCAATATATTTGTTTGAAACAAATAAAGTAAATATATGTATGTTAAAAATATGTCGGAAAGAGAGCAGTTATGGATATTACGAAAAATCAGGAATTCATGTATTTATTCGGCTTTGTCTAACTACAAATTCCTTCGAAAGTCAGATTAAAAAATTGACAGCTTTTCGCAAGTTCAAATCCTCTTGGGGGATGCATATTTTCCTAACAACATTTCTCGAATATTCAGGCCGATATATACTGTTTAATTATCAAAGACAGTGTTTCTACTCAAATACGAGTATCCATTAAAAATAATGTTCAATCAAATAAATTAAAAATATGTCGGTTAATTCCATATCCATTTCGTAAAATTTTCTTTGTTTATGTAATTTTGGTAAATATGTCTGTTAAAATGAGATGTCAGTGTTATTTTCATTTTTGCGCAATTTATACGACAACTTATCTATTGCACGCTGTATATTATTCCGTATCCGTCGCTTTGTGAAGTCCCCATTACCTATCCATTTAGTTTCGCATAATTTCCGGAATATCAATGTTGAGTAAATCTCTTTCAAGTTTGACATTTTCCAACTCCGGGTTTCATAAAGTCCGAACACTCCCTATCCTTATTACTATTTTGTTTTTGCTGCAAATAGTAGCTGATGACAGTCACATGAAATGTCTCACACATCTCTCTTCCCTTACCGAGGGAGAAATCAGTGAAAAAAGGAGCATATTGTTTTCCTTTATTTTTGTGTTGTTTGCAGTTATGATTTTTCTTGGGAACACTAGTAAGAGTGGTTTCCCATTAACTTCTCCCACGATGATTTTATTGAGACACCATTTCTAGTTAACTGGCCGCTGACTCATTTGATTTCGTCCGCCCTTTGATAGGTCTTATTATTTATCCTATCGGGTTGCTAACTACCATTTTCACACTCTTTGAAAAGGAGTGGAGAAGTCAGTATAGTTGACGATAACCCGAGACAAAAAATAGTTGAACTGTTTACTTCTTTTTTTTTTTTTTAAACCTTTTCCTCTTCGACAGTTTAATATCTGACTTGAACGGACAAGTCAATAGTAACAATACAAATAAACACCTCAGCAATGTTCACTCTCATTTAGGCCAAATGTTAAAGCTTACCAGAATTACTAAATTTCATTATCTTTAGTATTATGTTAGGTTCGGGTTCTAAAGGATTAGTACAAACGTATAGGGTTGTATTTGACTTCGTGCCGTAAACAGAAGTTGAATGTATTGTTGGTAGACCACACTAAATAAAACGAAGAGTTGAGTAGAAAATGAGTGACCACTCTTTATAGACGCACGTGCGTACAAAGATGCGAATAGAAAGTCTCTATCGCAACATATTCTTGATATGGATGTCTTCCTGCTTTTAATTTTTTTCGTTTTTTTTTTTTTACATCAGATATGTAGATATTCCCTAGTAAATCCTGTAAGATGTGTTTATTTGATATCAACAGAAATTTAATTTAATTATGCTACGCTTATGTGCGCACGTATTTAAACTAATAGACACCCTAGTTTTGGAGTTAAAATTTGGTAAATCTTCTCATAAGCTTCAGAAATCTTTTATTGAATTTTGGGGACTGCAGTGATTTGTTTCCATTCTCAGATTGAAAAGAAAATAAGCAGAATCACTCCTTAAAGTTTATCTGCCTTTAGATAACCTGTTCCGGAAAATTTAGGATATCACCACTGCTTGCATCTATCCGGGGAAAAACACTTAACCCAAATAACAATTTTAATTTCTTTGTAGCCAGTAGTTGCAATGGTAGCTTTTTTCGACATTTTGAGATCGATAACGAAACAGAGCCCTTTATTTAAGTGCAGGTTCATTCGGTAACCCTACTACTGAAGAACAGAAACAAGAAATAAGGGGTGCTAATATTGGTTTACACTGGTAAACCATAGTTTAAATACAGGCTTGAATCTCCAGTTTGCTCCGTGATGAATATTTTATTTCTTATTCTTCAGCTTTTACCTGGTTTCATTATTTTTTATTGTCTTAGAATATGTGGAATATTGTTAATATTCCACATGAGTTATTTGTTTTCTCATTTTTATTTCAAACATTTTTTAAAGTTTTCTGATCAGCTGAAATGTTAAATATCATTTCGATAGAGTAGATTAATGCTATGTTTGACCAAGTATATATAAACACAATGTAATCGCAACTATAGTGGAAAATATTAACTGAAAGAAAGATTCCATTTTGGGGAAAACGGAAACAAAACATTGATAGGTTCTTTTCCTATATGCTGCGTCCCACCAGGGCATAGGTAATCATGGCTCTCCACAACTTCCTACCTCATGTGGCTCTTAGAAAATTTTTCTCCCCTTTCTAAGTCACACCCTACGTGGTATAAACTTTTTTTACGTCTATTCCTTCCAGTTATGGGTTAAATAACAGGACGGATTGGGTTCTGTAGCCTTGGTCGGCAACCAGTCTACCGCAGAAAGCAATGGCAACCTGCTGCGGGATAATCTTCTGCTCAGTCAGTCATGTCTCTTTCGAGACATGATCGCCCAAGCGTGTATCACGTATGGCACTTAACTGACTGACTAAAAAGTTGTAACTTTAAAAATTTATTTTTTTGACAGTATTTATTTATTCCTATTATTATATATATAGTTGATATTTCAGACCGGCCTCGGCCTTTCATCAGAAACAAATGATTTTAAAATTTAAACTAGAAGTGTCTGTCGCGAGATGCGTCCGTCGCGAGATGTTTATATCACGTGATGTAGAAAGCGATAGATTTTTTTGAATATTTTTAAACGTAAACCTAACTGTAATAATACTTTTAAATATTGTTTTAAAGAAAATCTTTTAAGTGTATCTAAAAAGTGTATAACTATTGAAATATTTATAAAGGTTCAAAATACTTAAGTCCCTATTTAAACCTAGCCTATATGTATTTAATTTTAAAATCCAGTATTTTTCTTTCTTTCTGCGTGAGTATGTGGAACTAAAATCGGAATCTATCATTTGCAGTTTTCTAATGTGTGTCCTGGTTGATTGAAGTGTTCAGCTATGGGGGAATAAGGGCTGTTTTGGCGTATGCTTAGTTTATGATTATTAAAACGGAATCTAAAACTGTTTCCAGATTCACTAATATATCCACTATGTGGACATATTGAGCAGAAGAGAAAATATATTATATTTTGGCTGTCACAGGTGAGGCGTGGTGGGTGCATCTTGCGACAGACGCTTCTAGTTTAAATTTTAAAATCATTTGTTTCTGATGAAAGGCCGAGGCCGGTCTGAAATATCAAATATATATATATATATAATAATAGAAATAAATAAATACTGTCAAAAAAATACATTTTTAACTTACAACTTTTTAGTAGTTTTTCCTATACATATTAAGACAGTATACGTGGATTATCACCATGCTATATATATATATATATATACAAAATAGAAATATAGTAATAATATACATATTCACGGGTTAAAATGATCAATATAAGGAATACAGCGTATGCAAATATAAAATTGAATAGGGAGGTCAAGACTAAGCGGTAGTGGTGAGTTTTATGCTTAATTGCAATCAGCTATTTTTTATATGCTGGTTAATGATACCCTATGAGTAAAAGTTCTATTGTATTATCCTAACGGTTATTTTGTGAGTGGTAACGGTCATGTTAAAAATTATCTTCAGCTTATTGAGTATAAATAATTTTGGATCCGAATGCATTTAATTGTAGATCGTCTAATCATAATGCAACATTGTCTAGATGTATAAATAGTCGAATCAAAACAGAAAACACATGACCTGGAGATTGCGTTTAAGAATGTTGATCTCAATGTCCACTATATATATATATATATATATATAAAGGACATTGAGGTCAACATTGAGGTCAACATTCTTAAACGCAATCTCCATATATATATATATATACACACACAGGAAAAAGAAATAGGGTTGTTCCAACAAGAAAAATTCGTATAGAATAAAAAGTGTAAGAGGCCGTGAACGTTTTCTTTAAAGTGTATATTTATTGTTGTTGTTATTATACATGCTATGATACATTAAGTGTCCATAATGGTATTTGTGACGCTACACATGTTTCGAGTCTAAGATTGACGCTCTTCAGGCGAATAAATTTGTGGCTTTACGTATCGAGTTTCTTTTGTTTCTGATGGCCAAGCTGATGTTTTATAAATAAGTAAGTAGAAAAAAATAAGAAAATAAATAAAATCAGTAAAATAAAATAAGATAAAATAAATCAAATGTTGGCATGTTGAATAGTCTGTGTTTTCTCACATCAGCACGTGTATAAATGGATAAACAGATAAATAAACAGATGAATGGATCCAGTGCTTACCCTAATTTGAAATGATTTTGGTTTGGGATTACCTTTTTTGTACGTTAAAATTATCTTCTAGTCGACTTTGCTTATCTATAATCCTTTTCATTGGTCAATTGTTTGTTTTTATTGCTTTGACGGTGTTTTGAATTTGGTGTGTGTGTGTGTGTTTGTGTTTTTGTGTGTGTCTGTGTGTGTGTGTGTGTGCATGTGTGTGTCTGTGTGTGTAAGAGCGTTTTTCATTTCGTTTTTATGTTTTAGAATTGTTTTTTATGGATCATCTGGTTCTTTTTTATTGTTTGGGATTATCTTTTGAATTTGGTGTGTGTGTATGTGTGTGTATGTATGTGTGTGTATGTATGTTTTTCGGTGTGCGTGTTTTTCATGTCGCTTTGTTGAGCGAAGGCTTTTTATTTTTTATGAATGCTCCTCTATTATTAATATTTCGTAATCTCTATTTTGATAATTTTTTTTAATCATATCACCCCAAGCAAGGCCACTGGTGTGCAGGGGGCTACGTAAGAGTGAATAGATTAGAAAAGAGAAAGCCGGAAACCACATCCTAAACAGGGAACAAGGAATGGGCCTCTACACCTGTTCAATAGACGTGGGTGGAGTGTGAACCGGGCGATAGTTCAGTCTATCTACTCCAATTGAAAAAAAATAAAGATAAAAGAAAAGTGAAAAGATTGGAAAAGAGAAAGCCGGAAACCACATCCTAAACAGGTAACAAGGGATGAGCCTCTACACCTGTTCAATAGACGTGGATGGAGTGTGAACTTTGAATTTGCCATCACTACATTCATGCAAATGTTGGGAAACATAATTTTTTGTTATATGATAATCGTATATTGCTTTTATGAAGGAATATTCTATTGTTCAAGCATTGTGTCGCTCCCACGTATATATTTGCGCATTTGTCGCATTTTAGAGCGTAAACTACATTTTTCGAGTTGCAGCTCAGATCCGATTTTATTTCGAATGTAGTTGCGTTTTCGAACTGGAAATGTTTTCCTTCTATCATTATGTTGCATACTCCTCATCGTTTTTTGTTGTATTTTGTGACCCCCTGTGTTGTGTGTTGTTCGTATTTCTATGTGGTTAGGATGTCTTTTAAATTTTGGGGCTGACCTTTGCGATTAATTATTTTGGTTGTCTTTAAGATTTCTTTTATTTTTTCATTATTGTTGAGTAATTCCATCTTTGTGAATAATTATGGATTGCTTTTGTTGTGTGTGAAGACGTTTGCTAGAATGTTTTCTTCTTTTTCATGTTTTTCTTGTTGTTTTTTTTTTTTTTGGATTCCGGAGGGATTCTAATGGTATTTTTTCTGCTAGTTGTAAACCCTTGTCTATTAGTGAGGTGGGATATCCTCTTATTTGTAATGTTTTTCGTAGTTCTTCTAGGCGCATTTTAGGGATGGTTTTGTCAGTTACTATTGTGCAAATTCGTCCTGCTAGGGAATAGGGGATGGATTTTAAACAGCTTTTTGGATGGTGACTCCTGAAGTAGAGGTATTGTTGGGTGTCTGTTGGTTTGTGGTAAATGTCTGTGATGATGTGATTGTTTTCGTTTTTTATGAGTATGTCTAAGAACGGTAATTATTTTTAACTATATTCTAGCGTGAACTTGATTTTGGGGTGCGGGTGATGTAGTATATTGTGTAGTTTGTTTACGTCTCCACATATTGATTTTCAAAAGATAAAACAGTCATCTGAGAATCTCTTCCATGATTTCGTGAATTTTGTTTTTATGTCATATTTATGCCCTATTTGGCTGCATAGGTTTTCTTCTAGATATACTAGGGTGAGTGTTGCATATGTCAGTGCTATTTTTGTTCCCATCGCGGTACCTGTTGTTTGTATATAATTTTTGTTGTTAAATTGGAAGGAATTGTTTTGTAAAATTAGATCTATACTTTGTAAAATAAATTCTTTTGTTAAAAGTGTGGGGAGTGTTTCTGGGTATTTTTCTATCCAAAATGTAATGGCTTGTTTTCCTAGTTCATGGGGTATGTTGCTGTACAGGCTGTTTACGTCAAAAGTCACTAATTGGTTGTAATATTTTATCAATTAAATTGCTCCGTCTGCTTGTAGGGCAGGCTGGTCCTGCTACAATCGGTCTAAATTTAAGGTCACTATATTTCGATTTTTGTTCCTGGATAACTGCTTTAATTGTGTTTGTTTTGCGTAACTTCGGAAGTCCGTAAAAATTACTGGTTTTTGAAGTAAAGTCTGTAAGAAAATCTTTTTCTTTTTTCGTTAATATTCTACTGTGTGTAGGGCAGAGCTTTTTTCATTTTTGATGTGATGTTTTCATCTATATTCTGGTTGATTTTTTTGTAGTTATTTTCGTCTCCTAGCATATCTTGAATATTTGTTTTGTAATAAGTTTTATTCATAATGACTACAGCATCACCTTTGTCTGCTTCCTTTATTATTATTTCGTTGTTCTTACGGATGTTTTCCAGTGCTAGTCTTTGCTTGTGGGTGAGATTGCTACGGGTGTTGTATTTGTTTTGAAAGCCTGTCTCCCATATTTCTTCAAAGAATATGTTTATTTCATTTGAATTGTTGTTTTTGTTAGGGCAATATTTAGATTTATTTTTTTACTACTGAGTTATCGGTAGTGTTGTTGTTGTTGTGTAATGTTTCAAGAAGTCTAAATTTCCGTTCGAATACTTTAAGGTCTTTTTTAGGTCTGTAATGTTCTTTTTGGGAGTGGGACAGAATTTTAGACCTAATTTTAGAAGGTGTATTTCATCTTCTTTTAAAGGGCATCGTTCATATCGTGTTTTGAAATATTCAACTAGTTGTTCTGTTCTTCGTATTCTTGAGTTGTGAGGTGCTTTAATATGAAATCTATTCTTTCGTTTAATTTGAGTATTTCCTCTTTTAGGTTTTTCTGTAGATTCAGGAGAAGGTCCAAGGTTTCGTCATATATATATATATATATATGGTAAAGTAACAAAAAGGAAACGTTTATCAAATATCAAACATGTTTCACTTTTATAAAATCTTCATTAAATTTAATAAAAGTTAAACATGTTAGACTGATAAACGTTTCCTTTTTGTTCTTTATTTTATCATTCTGTTGGATTACTTTCCATATTTAATCTTTTAATCTGTACTTGATCCAAATTCGTATGCATATATATATATATATATATATATATATATATATATATATATATATACTGTTAAATATAAGAGACAATGAATGTCTATTATGTTTAATCATGAGCCGCTCTAAACATCGTATTTTGGCTTTAAGTTTAGTTGAAAATAAAGACAAAAATTTTCTCACATTTGGATAATTTTTTATTAAATTTGTTCTAAGTCTTCGGCTCACATGAGCCATTTTCAGAGGGTTTATAAGGACGATAACACAAAAACACCCACCATCAACGACGATTTTATTTTGTGTTGACGAAAAACTTCGCTAAGCAACTGCAACAATTATCAAAAATAGCAAACGCAGTTCGCAAATTTGCAATGCAGTTCTATGATGTCACAGCGCGTGATAGCTCGAAATTACAACAGAACCATATATTCAAATGCAATGTAATGTGTTATGACCAGATTTGAAAGTGATATTATTAATGTCAACATAAGATAAAATCGTAGCTGATGGTGGATGTTTTTGTGTTACCGTTTTTATAACCTCTGTGAAAATGGCTCATGTGAGCCGAAAGCTTAGAACCAACTTAATAAAAATTATGCAAATGTTGGAGAATTTTTGTCTTTATTTTTAACCGAAATTAAAGCAAAATACAATGTTTAGAACGTCTCATGATTAAACATAATAGACACTCACTGTCTCTTATATTTAACAGTATGTTTAGAAAATTATTCGCTGCCTCAATACATACTAAATACATACTATATATATATATATATATATATATATAATTTATTTGGTTAAACATTATTTTCAGTAGATATGGTATTTGAGTATTGTTTTTAATTAAACATATATAACATATATATTAAACATATATAAATATATATATATATATATATATATATATATATATATATATATATATATATATTCTTACAATATTTTTGAGAAATTTTATTAGGAAAATGTGTGTTATTCGACATGATTCGAACCTCCGACCCCTAACAGTATATGCGAAGCCATCAATTGATCTGATGCGTTTTAACCGCGCGACTAAATTAAGCCTTATAAACATAAATTTTCGATTTCTGTTAAATATTCGTCTCTGTTCTGAATGTGTATCATTATTTAAACAAATGTAAATAGACAATGTTACGGAAAGTTCTGGAGATTAATGAAATGGTTTAACAACCTTCGTATTTAATTTTTTTTTAACTTTATTTTGGATACTTTATTTTAGATAATTTATTTTAGATACTCGTATTTGAGTAGATATTCTGTTTTTAAATATTATATATATATAAAACTCTATCGACACCGTTTCTTACTCTTATGTCGTATGCATGAATGCAAGTAATAAATATTAAAGAGCAAATTAAGAAAGGAATGCAGTGGATGAGGTCACATTAAATAAAGAGTGACTCTGGATTAAAAGAGTAATTACTTTTTTGTTGTGTCGGAACAATACTATATTAGCACATGACACTAAACGCTGTCATTCACAAAATCATATAATTGTTATTTTTACTTGTTACGCTAATAATACTTTAATATTATGAAAGGCTTCTTTTCAGTTATAGTAATTGTTTTTGACATACATTATAGTTTTAATTACTCGAGAGAATCTAGACAATAAATCAACAAAAACAACTTTATTCCCGTCTTTATTACAAGAACGTTAACCTAGAAGCTGTTTATTGGATCCAGTTCCTTGCACGTATTTGTCCTCCTTTATGGCAGTGAATGTTGGACAAACGCATCACAGATGAAAAATAAACTTGAAGCCACAAAAATGTTTCTATAGAAAGATGCTGAGGATGCCATAAACCGAACAAGTGATCAGCGACGAAGTTCTAAAGAAAATGGAAACAAAAGAAGACTTATGCTTACACTTGTAAGATACAAATCCTATATCATCCATCAGCTAACTAAAACATACAAAGTAAAAGTACCCATACGCAAAATTGGATTCAACGACTAAAAGCATTTTGTAAAATCCCCAAAGTAAAATTGCACACCCGCAAAATTGGATTCAAACGACTAAAAGCATTTTGTAAAATCCCAAAAGTAAAATTGCACACCTACAAAATTGGATTCAAACGACTAAAAGGATTTTGGAAAAACCCAAATAAGAAAAATTTTCACAAGTCAGTGTGAAAAGCAAAATTCTGGCTCCTGATTGGATAAGAATTAGAAAATTAATTTATTACGTCAGTCAAACGTTTTTTTAAATCCTAAAGAAGAAAATGCCTATGGGAGCCGGTCACATACCAGAATTAACTACTTAAAGACATTCCGTGACTGGTCAAGACAGTCCGACATGGGAGCGGTTAGCTGACGGACCTCGTGGAAATGTAACGAAAGTAATTTCAAGAAGCCGACCTGAATGTAAGGGACGTCACAGATTCATTCGATCTTTTCTTCCAAGTTTCCTTTTCTTTATTTTCACAGCACGCCCCAAAGAGAGCAACAACAACAACAGAACACGCTGTCTGCACTAAGTACAATTTCTTTGTTTTACCTTTTCTCTCACTCTGACGCCGAAGAGAGAGGAACGTTCCGAGTTGCTATCTAATGCACCACAACGAACATCCTCTTTCTCACATCCATGAAAATACTGAAAACTGATCGGCCGGTCCCGATAACTAAAATGAAACCAAATATCAGAATTTAAAAAAATTAAAAAATCTCTTCTTGGTCAGACTAATATCTTTTGAGAGCTCATCTTGCAACCACATGCGTAATCTTAAACAGAATATAACTTTATAAATATGTTCCTTTATGGAACAACAATGAAATGTTAATAAAGATCAAGGGCGGACCTGAAGCACACTACCACGTTTAATTTCGTTGTTTTTCATTTTTGTTTTTTTTTACTTTTGTCAGCCCAGTCCTATCGATTACCCGCTTAGTTTTACGATTGACAAAAAAATTTTGAAAATTTTCAATATTTAAACATTTTTTGTGGGGGATCAGTTTCTCATACAACGTCATAGTAAACCGAGACTCCATTTTGAAACCAGTCGCCGGTATGACATTACCACCACCTGTAAATTTGTTAATTATCAAACTTTTTGAACTTTTTTCAGTGCGATATTTTCTTTTACACCTTAAACTTTACGAATGACAAAAAAAAAAAAAAAATTGCAAAAGTTTCAATATTTAAACAATTTTAGTGGGTGGGGGGACCAGTTTCTCATACAACCTTATAGTGGGTTGAAAATGGAGGGTCGATTTACTTTAACGTTGTATGAGAAACTGCACCCCCACAAATTTGTTTAAATATTTGAATTTTTCAAAATTATTTCTGTTTATCGGAAAGTTTAAGTAAAAATCGATAGAACTGCACTGAAAAAAGTAAAAAAAAAAAAAGAAATGAAAAACAACGAAATTAACATAAAAAAGCGACACCAACGCGAGTAGATTGAAAATGGAGGATCGATTTACTTTAACATTGTATGAGAAATTGATCCCCCCGTAAATTTGTTTAAATATTGTAATTTTTCAAAACTTCTTTTGACAATCGGAAAGTTCAAGTAACAATCGATAGGACTGCGCTTAAAAAAGTTAAAAAAAAAAAGATGTAAAACAACGAAATTAACCGTGGTGGTAATCTGCTTCAGGTCCACCAGACCATGTTTCTATATAAAATTTAAGAATAAATCATAAAGACTTGAATATAATAAATTTCCAGAGTATGAAGTTACTAAATATTGAAAACTGTAGGCGTAGGTTTCCTGCTCGCAATCTGCTAAAGAGAACTGAATAAAAACATTCGAAGACGAGTTCCAGAATTGAATTAATGTTCAATACATTATTAGATAATAAAAGTATTTTAGGGATGCGAAACATCACTTAACTATATGACGATATGACTTTATTGTATACCCTATTAAAAATTTAAAAGTAAATTATCAAACCGATGAAACTTTGGCTATATACTTATATTTTTATGAAAAATATATAATGTGAAATTCCACTTATAATTTCTATCCTTTATAAAAACATTATTGATAATAACTTGCTTTAACTGTGTCAGCATTTATTATTCAAAGTTCAACATAAATTTATATTCATAAAATTCTTTCAAAACCCTTTCGAATGGCTCTGAAGCTGCTATGACACAACTTCATGTACAACACTTATTTTCAGTTATCGAGTAAGGACTTAATATTCTCCAGTAATTAACTACTTTTTAATTTCATTCTATTTTGACATATATTCTTCATCTGATACAACCAGATCTGATAATGTGGGTGGTCTATGTAAATTTCAAAATTCTAAAAAAATTAATTCTTTATTTTTAGCTACAATTCTGTACTCCTTTTAATTATGTAATTATGTATTTGTACCTCGGCCATCCCGGTGAATAAGTTTCCTATCCCTTCTACGTGTTTTCATGCTTTATTTTTATTCGAATTGAGTCAGGTTCCAGAATTCACCTATAACATCATTTGCAGTATCCTTTCTTCTCATGGAGAACAGTTGCGATTTTGTCATTTCTTCATTCTGGTGGAAATTATTCTGATTTGTTTTGGGTTAGTGATCCTGTTTCAATTTTTACATATTTGTTGATATATCTCGTGTAGGTCACTCCTTCTGTAGATATTCTTTATATGATTTTTATAATAAATTTGGAGTTAAGTGATAACAAGTCATTAAACTGAAATGTGGTTCTACAGAAGGATGATACGGATATCATGAATCGAGCATGTGACGAATGACGAGGTTTTGGAAAGGATGGAGGAAATTAATACTGAGTATCAGGAAGAGAAACTAAAGTTCCTTGGACATGCAATGAGGGCGGAGGGCTTGGAGAACCTGTTACTAACAGACCAGACAGAGAGAAAAAGAGACAGGGGAAAGCAGCAGATAACATATTTGAAGGACCTGATCAAGTGGATGACGGCACGAGGGTTGCGTGGTGCAACAGGAGAAAGCGTGCTAAAACCCACCAGAGGCAGGGAGATGTGGAAAGCCATGATCGCTTACGTCCTGAAGGACATGGCACATAAAAGAAGAAGAATAGGATTTAATCTTTTTATTTTATCATATCTTAGCTTTTAGGTAAATTTTCGTTTTAGGTCCCGAAGGCTTTTCCCCCTTCAAATTTATCAAAAATAGCATTATTTCTGTGCAAATGTATATGCTGAACTCAAATCAACAATTAGTTATTGAAGAAACCTACCTTTTTGATCTGAACGTCCATAAAAAAATCGAACTCTAATGCAGTCATGTAATTAACTGCTGAATGACTTTCTGCGTAGGACAACAAATTTCGGTATATTTTCGGTCGATTTTCTTCCTTTACTGAAACTTCCGGCTATTTACTTCCTGTAATGAAAGTAATACTCTATTGTATTTCGACGCGTATTACTTTCATTACAGGAAGTAAATAGCCGGAAGTTTCAGTAAAGGAAGTAAATCGACCGAAATTTGTTGCCTACGCAGAAAGTCATACTGCAGTTAATTACATGACTTCGTGAGAGTTAAGGGAGAGAAAAAGGGCGAGATATAGTTCGTTTTTTTTTATGGACTTTCAGATAAAAAAATATCGGTTTATTTAATAAGTAATTGTTGATTTAAGTTAAGCATATACATTTTCACAGAAATACTGCTATTATGGATTAATTTGAAGGAGGAAAAGCCTTCGGGACCTAAAACGAAAATTTACCAGCTTTAAGATGATATTTAAATTAAGAGATAAGATCACGAGAAAAAAAAATTCATTCTGGTTCATTCACGTGATCAAAACTACTATTTTAACCATTTAATTCAATTAATTTCAAACTGGACTACAGACTGTTGCCCATCGACGGATATGACGTGATCCGGCTCTGGACAGGCTGTCAGCTCGCCAACACCGTTCAGAAGCCAGTGAACATCGTTATAATCAGGCATATCCGCTTTGAAACCTACGCTGTTGACTGTTCAGAGGCAGCGGATTCCACACTAGTCGGTTGCAGAAACTGGCTCCCAAGACGCATCGGGCAGAGCTTAATATGTAAACCGTCTTATCGAAGGAATCCTAAGTGAAACTCGCTACTATATCTGAATATTTTGTCTTTCTAGTCCATGAATGGATTGGGGAATTTTGGTTCCTTGGTATCAAAGGCATCATACTCCTCACTGACGATGCGGTTTTTCTCTATTTTCTTTTCACATTCAATTTATCAACGTCATTGTTAGGATAAAAGTCATCATCATCATCATCATCATCATCATCATCATCATCATGTATTTGCATGTTCAGACCAAATGTCTTAGATTAGGTCAGGGATTACTCTTTGCTGCTGTTACCATGTAACCCTGTATAACATCTCATATTACTTGAAGAGGAAATGGGCACTACTGTTTAATTATCCTTTTCCTGATAACTGTCACGGAGAGCAGTTACTCAGCACGACACGCCAACAGTTGCATGGGTCATCGGCTGGACAGGAACTGGAACGAGAAGTAGCCAAATAATACTATTTCTATGTAGTCATGTATGGATAACATTATAGAAACGTTTTTAATTTAATTCGATGATGTTTCCCAATTGAACTTCGGGAACATGAATAAAAAATTACGACACAAAGCCTGGGCTATTAATTTGGATAATAATAAAATAATATCGGCCGAAAAACAATCGACCAAATCAGTTGATGATTATGTTCTTTTGTAACTGATATAATGAAAATTTATATTTTACGATATTCCCACCACCATTTCTTGAAGTCATTTCTTTGAAATCGTGCCTCAGAGAAACACACTTCGCTCACATTTGACATTAATTATTGAATGATGAGTAATAAACCTAATATGTTTCTTATATAATTGGCAATCATAAGAGCATTCATGGTGACATCATTATTGACTGATTCCTGAAGAATGGGTTCGCAGATATTTTGTACTACTGCTACGTCAATTATCAAAAATGTTCACGTCCTTCTTTATTAATCATTGCGATATACCAGAGACAAGATTTACTGATGAGAAAACTAAGTGCAGGGAAATGTTAGTTCATGTCTTTCGTAGCGACTTGAGTGTAAAAGTGAACATAAAAAGTCCGAGCCAGAATTCCAATTCAGCTTTTCTAGTTTGTGTTATGGCATAACTGCACCGCCAGATTATATTTCTGGCACGCATTTCAGCAAATATAAAGCAAATGGCATTTCTACTACACTCATTCACGTATTATTTTACTCTCATTTTGAATTCAATTCAACAAACAAACGTATAATATACAGGATATTATATATCCCTTTTAATAAACACAGACGTATACAACATTATTAAACCACTCGAGTACAAGGACAGGAATAGAGTTTCGTGTCGAAATACAGAAAGAAGGAAAAGAAAATGTCTATTTTGTGTATCAGTTTCTTAATAAGACCATAACAATCACAATCCCTACTTTCTCCGTCATTCACGTCCTCCATCTTTCCTCACTTAAGTACACAACAATGACCACGAGACAAGCATGTTTTACGAGCTGCCCTTATATATGGCAGACGTCATCGTTCTCTGCCTTCATAAGGAAGACTCCCCGGGACGTAGTTCACATGATGCTGCCCTTCAGTGGGTAACACTACTGGGTAAAGTCACTTGCATGCCGTCTTTGCTGTCGCCTCGTCCGAATCGACGCAGGGAGGCCAGTTTCATAAATTCCCACAGAAGGTGTAATTACCACACCACCTGCGTGGCTCATCCATCATAGCCATGTGGAGATTGCTGTAGTAGCGTGGCCAACCCCGATGGCAAGTAAAGCAAGGCAATGACAGAGAGCGGCTGAACGGTTGTTAGCCCAGTCTGTCGTCAACAGCATATTGGTGTCCGAATATAATGGTGTTAGGGGTTACCTCAATGGTTTGAGTTGCAGCTGAACTAGAGAACTCTGCCAGTAGCACATTGTCAGAACTTTAATGTGCGCATGCGCGCGGACACACACACACACACACACACACACACACACACACACACACACACACACACGTAATCAAATACATTTAAAGATTTTCATGTATATAACTAGTGAGAATTATTGTTCATAAACGTAGAAAGACAAAAAATATTTCCAGATTAAGTCATTGTGTTTTGGGAAATTTCTCAGTAAGGTTTTCCATATATATATATATATATATATATATATATATATATATATATTATCCCACGTCTATAGTACGAACTGAAGTTTCATGCACTTTGCAATAATCATTATATATATGTGTGTGTACTTACGTGTATATGCACATGTATATTAATTGGTATTCATATTTATACATGTATAATTTGTATTCTTTCGAATGCAAGGTGGAATATTTAGCTGGTATCTTTTGGTTTAACTTGATTGGATAAATAGCCAGAATAAAAAATCAAATGAAGAGGAAGGAAAACGAGATGAGCGAAATGTCACTCAGTGAAACACTGGCAATAAACCCATGAATAGAAGCATGAGAAATTCTTGGCTTGTTGATGATTTGTCTTCCTATATAGAGATGTATACACACACACACACACACACACACACACACACACACATATATATATATATATATAGTGTTGAGCTGTATATACAGACACACAGACACACACACACACACACACACACATATATATATATATATATATATATATAGTGTTTATGAGTAGTGATAATTTTTGGTGCCAAGATTGTTGCTTTTTCAATAGTTTTACTGATAAAAGGCGTTTTGTTAAGCACATTTTTTATTGCAATGTGCTCGATATCGGGGTGGAGAAGTTGTCACTTTAACTGAGCAGGTTCATGCCGACTTCGAAGTTTCGTGAGGACAACATTTTATGTCTTCAGCCATCGGTGTTCTCAGGAAACTTCGAAGTCGGCATGAACCTGTCCAGTTAAAGTGACAAATGTTTTGCACTAAAACTATATATATATATATATATATATATATATATATATATATTTGTGTTTTGGGGGCGTCGCTTATGTATATATATATATATATATATATATATATATATATATAGATAGATAGATAGATAGATAGATAGATAGAGAGAGAGATAGATAAACGACGTCCCTAAACACATAGATACAAACAAATACATATTCTTACATGCATTAATGTTAAGAATATGAATAATGAAGCTCTAAATGATTTATTCATATTAGAGAAGTTATTTCAGGAATTCATTCATTAGATAAGATCAGTCAATACACGCTTGGGTGATCATGTCTCTTCCGAGACATTACTGATTAGACAGAAGATTATCCCCCAGTAGGTTGCCTTTTATTTCTGCGGTAGAAATGAATCAAGGCTAGAGAACCCAATCTGTCCTGTTATTTAACCCATGTATACGTCTGTGTTTATTAAAATGGATATATAATATCCTGTATATTCTACGTTTGTTTGTTGGATTGAATACAAAATGGGAAGAAAATAATACGTGGATGAATGTAGAAGAGTATTATGTGCTTTATATTTCCTTAAATAGATAGATTTATACCTTTCTCAAGAGTACCTGCGCGTAAGTTCGGTGAGATCTTCTTCTTCTATGTGCCCTGTCCCTTCAGGACGTAGGCGATCATGGTTCTCCACGTCTCTCTATCCCTTGTGGATCTTAGTATGTTTGCTCCTGTTGCTCCTGGCAACCCTCGTTCCGTCATCCACATGATCAGACCCTGCGAATATGTTATCCGCTGCCTACCTCTGTCTCTCCCTCCTTCTATCTGACCAGTCAGTATCAGGTTCTCCAGGCTCTCCTTCCTCATTGCATGTCCCAGGAACTTCAGTTGTCTCTTCCTGATGCTCAGCATCAATTTCCTTTTTGTTGCCATTCTTTCCAACACCTCATCGTTGCTTGCATGCTCAGTCCACAATATCCGTAGCATCCTTCTGTAGAACCACATTTCGGCCGCTTCCAGTTTTGTCCTCATTTTCGATGATATTGTCCAGCATTCACTGCCGTATTGAAGAACTGGCATCACGTAGCAGTCTAGCACTCTTTTCTTCGTTTCTATTGAGATTTTCCTGTGTGTTAGTATTTTGCTCATCTTCTGAAACGCGTCCTTTGCCATGCCAATTCGCCTTCGGATCTCCGTGTACGCCAGAAAAGTGAAGATTTTCGACTTTCTGCTAATAGCCAACCGAAAAAGATATTAATCATCCGATAACTGATAAGAAATAGAGCAAAACAATTTAACCCATTTTAGAAGTGATCATAGAAATACAAAAATAGAAAGAGCTTATCAGGACGTTCTGGAAATAAATACAAACGCTTTCACATAATACATTTTAAGTATACAGTAAAATTTTACATCATAGCATCTGTTTTACAAAAAAAATCTTCATTTTTGTCATTGCATGAAATTATTTTTTGTCATCGTCACAACATCTCATTATGCATTTTCGCGACTGATAAACAAGAACTTATTACCACTTGGAAGGCCAATGAATCTTCGCTATTATATATCGGCGACTTCAAACCGTTCATGTCCAACAACAACAGCAACAACAAGCATGTTAAGTGAATCGTTGTTGAAGATAAAAGTCTTATCTCAGCCACAGATTTTTTTTCTGTCAACCAACTATTTAAAAGTCTTTTCTAAACTACACTCTTTTCTGTGTACCAATATACCCAAAGACAAAATCAACTAAAGATCATTTTTACTTCTTTTTTTATTCTTTTGAATTCATATACAGGTGCTTGTAAATACAAATGATTTAACAGGCAAATCCATGTTTACTTGATTTTTATTTTATTATTGTTAAGAATTTAGACGTTCTGAGTTTTAATATAAAAAACCTTGACGAAAGAATTTTGTACAAGCGTGTGACAGACCCGAGAGAATGAATATGAAGTGCGAGTTGTTGATCCAGCCCTTATTTAAGAACCTGTGCGCATAATCGATCTGCATATGTGATCCTTTACTGTCAGCTATATTGCCGATTCGTTGATTACTAAGTAAAGTGAGACTCTAATTCAGGTTGCTGCAATTTTATTTTCCGTCAGTCGATACTAGAAAAATAATTGATAGCCGGCTTAAAATGTTCTTTTTCTGGCCTGCTTCGAGGCTGAGATAGCTATCGTCAATGATTTTTTTTTTTACACTTTTTCTTTTTGTTAGTTCACACGAGCAGATAATAGGATGTATGTTTACATTGTTTCATTTTTTTAATCGGTTACAAATTTTGGAAGAATTAGAAACAAAAACATTAATAATGAGCGGGGATTGAAAAGAGTAATCTGGAAGACAATAGATAGCGATTGACATTGAACTTAAATTTTTGCATAAGCGAGAATTGTGAGAAAAGAAACGCTTAACATAGAGCTTACGCCCACATCTATCCAGTAAATTGATGAGATCTTGACGTCAATCTAGTACTCCGCTTACATTCATAAAATGTAGGTACTATGTTCAAGGACTCATCTGAACAATTATCATGAAAGTATTTATAGAAAAAATCACAGAGACAACCTTACAGCGATGGGAGTGTGATTGAAGCCGAGCCGCCAGATCAGATCCAGTAATATTGCCGACTTTTTTGTGATTTTGAGCGAGTTAATAGTACAGATAGGAAATGTAGCTGATCATTATTTTCTTCTTCCATCGTGAATTGGATCGAAGCAATAACTGAACAGGAAGTAAAAATAAGAACTAGACGACATCTCTAGATGTAGGGAGTGGAACGGGAACAGTCTACTCCTGTAGATTAAATAAAGGGTTCCGTTCAGAATTCCTTATAGGTTATTCAGATCGATATACACCTGAGGAAGGCCGGAGATGATAACAACAAAAATGAGGACCGAACATAAATATTGTAAATAATAATAAATCCTCATCTCCAAAATTTAGATAGATCTGTTCTTGTTTATATGTAATGCAGTCATCGAAACATATAAAACCTAGAAAAGGGCTGTGTATGAAACAGATGTGCACTGAGGCTGAAAATGAACGATCTTTTCTCCTGCCGAAATAAACATGCAAACTCGACGTATGGAAAAATCTAGCAAATCTCGTATTTATTTCCTATGCCAATTGGAACTTCTTATTTCATACAATGAATTGTTCCTATGACTGATAAATATTGTTGGACGGAGAGAAAGTTTTTTCCTTTTGTTTGTTTGTTTGTTTGTGTGTGTGTGTGTGTGTGTGTGTGTGTGTGTGTGGCCAATATAAAGTCGCTTCGTGCGTATAAATTCGAATTAACTCTGGATGAGTCTTTTTCTGTTTGTAACCCTGCTGTTCAAATATAGATGGTCACTGGAATTCTGAAACCTCTAATTAACCGTTTGATTTCCAAGAGGCGTGGCGAGCACGCACCACGAAAATTCAATCACAGTGACTTGTTTTGTAGCGGAGGTTGGACATCAAACCCTAGAAAGATGCAAAGAATGAAATCAATTGAAAATTGTAATTTTCCATTTTACAATTATTTGTTACTTTAAAAGCTTTAAAAATCACGACATTATCATTTTGTTGATCTTTTCTCTTTTTCACAACCATCTCATCTTTGCGATACAGTTTGTCTGAAAAATGTCTGCCATTACTTCCTTATAGTTTATTAATTATGTAATTTTAATTTCTACTCTTAAAATTCAGTAATAACTTATGGCCGTCGAATTATTTCTTCTTTAGTAAGGTAGATTGTTAATTCATTATTGTTGGTTTGTTTTTTCACTAGGTGAGCATCAAATTGAATTGTCGAGGAAGTCCAAAGTTTTCATCTTTTCTCAAAGTGAACATTTTCTTGATTGAATGTAATGAATTCTACCAATCAGTTTGCTTCGTTTATATATTTTGATCAATTATCTTGGTTGTTTTTTTAAACCAGTTCAGTTATCAAATATTCATAAAACCTGTTAGGTCACTTCTGGTGAACTCTAAATCAATCTATTTAGTTTAGTTCTGAGTTACTGGTAAATGGATCGCTTTGTATTGGATCCTTGAATGTCTTTTCTTTTCCAGTATTAATAAAATATAAAATATTAGGACTTTGAATAAGTTATCGCTGTTTTCCAACAGATGTCGTTTCCAGAACTGTGTGCGTGTAGTTTCAGATGGTAACGCATCTATATGCAGGCTTGAAGTTCAGTGTATGTCATTTCGCCGAAGTGTAAACAACTTTGATTTTTATAGCGTTAAACATGTCAGATTTCGTACGAAAGAAAGTGTACTTGCGGGGAATTTTACTGCACTACCTTTTCAAAAAAATATACGCAGCTGAAGTACACGGAATTCTTCCTGAGACTTACGGCGACCATGCTCTGTCGAAAACAACATGCAGATATTAGTTTAGACGCTTCAAAAATGATGATTTTGATGCTGAAGATAAAGAACGCATCGAAAAAGTTTGATGACGAAGAATTGGAGGCATTACCCCATCAAGACTCATGTCAGGCGCAAACTGAACTTGCTGAATCATTAGGAGTTGATTACACATCAGTTTCAAAACGTCTAAAAGCATTAGGAATGATTCAAAATCAAGGACATTGGGTACCGTACTAGTTCAAGCCGTGGGATATCGAACGGCGTCTTGTCACGTGTGAAGGGCTGCTTCAACGGCAGAAAAGGAAAGGTATTTCGCACCGTACTGTGACCATCGATGAGAAGTGGATAAACTACGATAACCCTGATCATAGAAGATCGTGGGGGTAAGCCATGCCATACATCAACATCGGCGGCAAAGCTGAATATCCATGGTTCAAAGCTTCTGCCCTGCATTTAGTGGAATCATCTGGGTTTAGTTTATTGTGAACTGCTTAAACTGTCACGGGAGATCGTTATCGACTACACTTGATGTGTTTGAGTTGAACACTGACGAAAAAACGGCCTCTATACTAACAGAGACATGGCAAAGTGATTTTGCAACATGACAACACTAGGCCACATGTTTCAAAAATGGGTGAAAACCTACTTGGAAATACTTAAATGGGAAGCTCTATCACCTTCCCCGTATTCACAAGACATTGACCTGTCCGGTTATCACTTGTTCTGATAGATGACACATGGCCTGGCTGAGCAGCTCTTTCATTCTTATGAAAATGCCAAAAATGGGTCGACACATGGTTAGCCTTATAAGACGTGTTTTTCCAACGTGAAATTCAAATGCTACCAAAAAGATGGGAAAGCGTAGTGGCTAGTGATGGACAATACTTTTAGTGACAGCATTTCTTATTAATTTTTGCAAATAAAAGCTAAAGATTATTTAGTTTTAAATCGAGCTATATTTCCTTAAATTTTCCCCAGATGTATTCGGTTTGAAATTCTCTGAGGGTTACTCGGGTTGATGGGTACCTGAAGAAGTTCGGAGTGCATAACGACTGAATGAAACGATACTATGACTACTGCAGAGGGTTTAATCATTTATGGTAGTTACAGTCATAAAAATATTCTTTCATTATGTTTTATAATTCTTTATCGACAATTTACGATTAGTTTTTTGTCATCTCAGATTTCTTTCTTTCTTTCTTTCTTTCTTTCTTTCTTCTTCTTCTTTTTCTTCTTCTTCTTCTTATTATATAATGCAGCAACCAGACCCTAATTTGTACTAATAATATATTTATTGGCGCAAAATAATTGTAATGACAAATTGCATTAAGTCACGAATTATAAAAGAAAAAGCAATATTCAAAGCAAGAGAAGAGATAATAAAAAATAATGTACAAAAATCACCATAAAGTCAGTATTATATTTAGTTAAAAATATATGAGACCATCCAAACAACATAAATTTTTCTGTTGCATTCGACTGAAAATATCAGCACATTTTCCTATACGAGAAGTCACTGAAAAGTTTTCCGCCCAAACGAGAAACCCTTCTCAAAAATATTCTGATATTTGATCATTTGGTCAGATTTTGGGAATTGTGTCGAGCTGAGAACTTTTCAACAACCCTTTATAAATTCTACATCAAATTTGCACATTTACGAACAGTAATCGAAATAGACATAGATATCCGACTTCAACAGTAATCGTAATAGACATAGATATCCGACTTCAAGAGTTGGTTTCTTCCTACATGACCAACACCTCATATGAATTGAAATTTGGGCGTTAGTATAAGTTTACCTGCCACTTTATTTTCTCACGAAAACATTAAAGGACATTTGCAGGGTCAGCTGTATTCGGAGAGGAAAATATAATCTGCCAACTTCCATCAAAACAAGTGCAAACAATGCTAGGGACGTAACCTTCATGTCGGTGTGTGGAGAATGATACCCGCTAATTATCACTTCTCACGGACCCTCAATGCAACCCTGTTTTGAAGAAGACAAAAGGCTGTTATGTCTGCCCTCCGACCCTGCTCAATCTGTTCCTATCGGTAAAATATCGAGAGCAGCTGGAAGGAAGCTAATGCAGCAGATAACAAACATTACGTCACCTTATCTGTGTTACGTCCTCTACTCGACCTAAACCTTTTTTTCACTCTCTCTTTTCCACTCATTAAAATCTATATCCTTCCTTAACCCCTTCTTTCTTTCTTTCTTTCTTTCTTTCTTTCTTTCTTTCTTTCTTTCTTTCTTGTTCTGTCTGAAAATTTCATCTTTCTCTTTCGGTGTATATGTCCATTGTTCATTGTTATTGGATAGAAACGGCATAATTTTAATTGAAATTTGCCTCACCACATCCGGGTACGTTTCTTTTGTTCCGTTCATTCTTTTCTGTTCTCTGACTCTATCACATTACTTTCGGTGGTATATTTGATAGCCGTAAAATAAAAACGAAATGATATTGCTACTTCAAAAATTAATGATAAAGCGTCTATTTATGTGACGTCCTTTCTATCTACAGTGGTTTTATTTTTGGAAACGCTTGATGTATTTTCGACCGTATAATGAACTGAGACATAGAGACTAGGTCACTTTAACTAGGTTTTAGATAAATATCTAAGTTGCTACGGTTTCTGGACTTATTGTTAAAGAAATTAAAGCGCGGTTCCTTCTCTTAAACTATGAATGTCATGTTTTCTTTTCTGAGGTTCTCTTAAATAGTAAAGATTTAACTAAAATACAAAATTCAATAATTGTCAAGGTGAGAAAATTTTCGAGATGGAAATGATATGAATAGAAGAAGTGAAAACTAAAGAAATAAGGTGCATATTAAACCTTTAATTCTAATTATTAAAAACTAGCAGTATAGCCCGGCGTTGCTCGGTTGGAATGAAAGCTTTAAAACTAATCCATGGTCATCAAGCTCAGACTCTTTTGACGTTGGCACGAAAGACTAAAAAGCAATAGTTGTTTCCAGTTAAAGCGAAACCATAGACTGAAAGATAAAATGAATGGATGTAAGTCAAATTTTGATTTTCGTCGTAAACTGAATTTTGAAGGCTAAATAAGTCCTCTGAGTAAATGGTATCATGGCTGAGACTAAGAACTACAATTATACCTACTTAGGGCCAAACCCGAAGCAAAAAATAAAATAAAAGGGCTGAAAAAATACAGACATACAGGTAGATAAACAGACACACACACACAAACATCTTGCCTTTTGTATATATATTATCGATTTTCTGCTCTATTGTGAGAACTGCAACCTTGAAACTTCTGAATATCGTCTCTTATGTCTTTGTCTATGAGTGTATCAAATTTGATTAAAATCGGACCACTCCTTCTAAAACCCGATTTTTTCGATTATCGATTTTCGATATTTATCGGAGGTACCTCGTCACAAAATCTAGCTAAGAACACTCACAGACGCTTATAGTACAACTGTGTAAATTTTCAAGAAAATCGGTTCAGCCGTTTCGGAGTCTATACGTAACGGGCACCCCCCCCCCACACACACACACAGAGACAAAGTTCCATTTAGAAATAAGTTTAGATTAGATAAGTAACTTTTTTTTCACAATTTTAGAGCTATTTTGTTCAATATTTTACTGCTGAAACCTTTTCATCTTGTAATAAAAAAAAATCTTTTAAACTTTCACGTAAGCACACACACATGCATTATATTTTTGAAGACAATCATATAAAAACATGCATTATAAATCCGAACAAAATTAATATCAACTTGTTTTAATGTAACTAGTTGCATTAAAGACGAAAACACTAAAAATATAGTTCACAGATACATAACTACTGCAGGTAATAAAAATTACCGAAGAATGATTATATACAACAAAGACATTTCAAATTTTAACCATGTGGTCGAGAATAACATATTTCAACAAAAGTACCTTGTGAAAGTCTCGCTATATGAAAACGCACATATGTTTATATACATAAATATATGCATATAATACATGCATATATGCATAAGCATGTATACACACACACACACACTCTTCTCTCTCGTTTTCACGCGCACACACACACGCATATATATATATATATATATATATATATATGTATATATATATATATATATATATAAACCTAATTATGAATGGAATTTTGTCTGTGTGTGTGTATATATGTGTGTGTGTGTGTATGTCTGTGTGTGCGTGTCCGTTACCTATAGACTCCGAAATGGCTGAACCGATTTTCTTGAAAATGTATACAGTTATACTATAAGCGTCTGCGAGTGTTCTTAGTTAGGTTTTGTGTCGAGGTACCCCCGATAAATATCGAAAATCGATAATCGAAAAAATCGGGTTATAGAAGGAGTGGTTCGATTTTAATCAAATTTGATACACTCATAGACAAAGACAGAAGGAACGATATTCAGAAGTTTCAAAGTTGCAGTTCTTACAATAGTGCAAAAAATCGATAATATATGTATAAAAGCTTTCATTACAGCCGAGTAACGCCGGGTTATACTGGTGGTGTATATATAACTATGAAGCAGAATTTACTAAGCTTAGCCATTTAAAACACAGCCTTACGATAATTTTGCGATGAAGAACACATGGATTAAACCAAACGTAGTATGAACATTTGGTGCAACCTTTTCTGAGCAGTACCAATTGTGAGTGAATGTGTTAAGTCATGAGAAAATTATTTGAAAGAAACGAGTGAAAAATATGTGAAAAAGTAAATAATTTCTTTTTCATGAAAACGTTATCGGATGATAGAAATGTTCGTAGGTATTTACAACAACTAGGATGACAGCTTCCAGGAAGAATCCTTTGTTATAGTGTCAAATTATACTTCGTCTTTCTTCTAAGTTTACACCATTTAACAACACCCTGCTGGCACAGAGTCAAGCCTACATTAATCTTGTCAGATATCCAACCATTATTTATTTTCTTTTTTACTCTTGGTTGTAATTATCAGTAGCATTCTATTACGAATTTGTATTATTTGGGGTCTTTAACAGAAGAATGCGAAGATTGTTCCGAATGATCTGACAATAATGGCAATTAATTCGTATTTCATATTCCATAACATTTGAAGTTCTCGTACAAAATCTCAAGACTTATGTATTTTACCATTCAACATTGAGTTAACTTTATTTTCTATTGGCACCGTTACGTAGATGAAACAGTGTTTATTTCTGTTGGCGATCACGGCTTCCAAACTTTGTATTCCAAATTTTACTCATATCATTTATTTTATGAGGATAAGTTTCCAGGGAAGTGAAGTTTTTGGCAGAACACATTTCCTTTTCTAAAATTTCTGATTTATGCTAGGAAAGTAGTCGGTTCTGTGACAGTTCAGATAGTACCCGATTCCTCATCCTATGATCTATCTATCTTCTTCTTCTATGTGCCCTGTCCCTTCATGACGTAGGCGATCATGGCTTTCGACGTTTCCCTGTCCCTGGTGGCTCTGAGCATGCCTTCTCCTGTTACATCGTGCAATCCTCGTTCTGTCATCCACCTGATTAGGTCCTTCAAATATCTTATCCGTTGCTTTCCTCTGTCTCCTTTCCGCTCTATCTGGCCTGTTAGTATTAGGTTCTCCAAGCCCTCCTTCCTCATTGCGTGTCCCAGAAACTTCAGCTGTCTCTTCCTGATGCTCAGTATTAATTTCCTTTTTATTTCCATCATTTCCAAGACCTCATCATTGCCCACATGCTCGATCGAGGAGATTCTCAGCATCCTTCTGTAGAACCCCATTTCAGTTGCTTCAAGTTTTTCTTTCATCTTTGATGATATTGTCCAGCATTCACTGCCATATTGAAGGACGGACATCACGTAGCAATCCAGTATTCTCTTCCTAGTTTCTAGCGAAATTGTCCTGTTTCTTAATACCTTACTCAACTTCTGGAATGCTTCCTTCACCATGCCAATTTGCCTTCGGATCTCTGTGTCGCACTTTCCGTCTTCTGTTATAATGCTTCCCAGGTATTTAAATTTTTGTACCTGCTTGATTCTGGTATCACCGACCTGTATTTGGCATTTTGGGCTGCCCTTTTTACTGATGACCATGCATTCGGTTTTCGTGCAATTTATTTCTAGTCTTTTTTTGTTACTTTTTCCTGCTACCTTAGGGAGTCAAATCAAAGCAAAAGTACTGCTGCCATATCTGAGAAGATGCTACCCAATACCCCCTTTTCAACCTTAGCAAAGTTCAAAAGCGTTTAAGTGGTTTTGTGGACGAGTGATTATTTTCTTACATATAAAACATCGTAAGCCTGTTAATATTCTATATTTTTTCAATAGTAAATGACTACATTTTTAGTTTTACTAGTTCAGACATTTACAGCTAGGATCATTTATTCCAGGAAGAAAAGGTCAAGTAAGCCTGATTCTCTTCATATTTCATTTGCAAACAGGATGTTCAATTCTGACAACTTCTTTACGAGAAGCGCTAATTTGTAGAACAGACTTTTGAGAGGATACTTTTCAGATTACTACAATATTAACCTGTTCAATTTTACGGTAGACCGCTATCTTTTCTACCTGTTTTTATAATCTTCATTTACTTCTGCCAATTAGATCCATGAAACAATCTCGATCAGTAATCATTTATCTTGATTGGCTCTTTAGTCGTGTATCGGGGAAAATTTAGCAAATAAGTGTATTGTATCTTCGTTAACAAAATAAATATTCTTTTGCCTCTTTTGCATTTGACTAACTGTTAAAAGAATTTAATTTTTATCAATGAAACTTCTCCGAGTTCTGGGTCATTTAGATTAAAGACCTCAAAGATTTTTTTGATGTGGTCATATGATATTACAAATGGAGGTCATTCATCCGCGTATTCGTATTTATTGGTTGATACCAAAATTAACCGAGTTGACTGGCGATGTCAATTGTTGTAGAAATCTGCTTCAGAGCACTCCGTTTACAACAATTCGCTAATCTGACCTGTAAACTATGCCACAAAAACCCAGCAACTCCCGACTGAAGTTATTTTTAACTTCTTATCGGTAAGCCGTTATGATTTTTCCGTTTTTAGCCATTGGCCAGTAAAATTATAACAAAACCATTTTTGTTTACGATAAAAATTAGGTATCTTTCGTTCCGTTTACTCTCTTTATCTTATGTCTTTTGTTGCACACGTAAAACTGACCAATTGAACTTAGCCAACCAGAAAATTATCATGAAAGAAAAGTGACAAAAACCTGGTGATTTTGGAAGAAGACACTGTCAAAAAAAAAAAAAAATGAAAAAAAAAATGAAAAGAAAATGAAGGAAATAAAGTCAGCAAAGAATAATTTAGAAAAATGAGAAGAATATTACATGCAAAAATTCTGCAGTCAAAAAAAATAAAGGAATAAATACCAGTGTCCATCGTGAAGTACATTGATCCTTTCTTGAGGTATGCAAGAGAAGAATGCATAAAACCGGTTCACAAAGCTGAAAAAATAGATATGGCACTACACTTGAGAGGTGGTGTGATTTTTATGTTTATAGAAAGAGGGAATAAAAACTGATCAGCATTGATAATTGCGTCAGTACTCAAGGGTTTATGAGTCAACAAGACAGAGCAATGAAAGGTTACATACAACAGAGAAAATATACACTAAAAAGAATGGAAAAAGTATATAAAACCAGAAAACACAATAATGAAACTAAAAACTGAAAAGGAAAACCATTATATGAACATTCCAGGACAGAAACCGAAGGCAGATAAATAGACATGAACTCAGTTACGAAAGGGAAATCTTAAAAGAGAAAACTGAATCAGGCAGTTGATCCACTGGGATCGCATTTTGAAGAGATAGGCAAATATAATATGTACAAACCAGAATCTGTATCGAGGATAAAATACATCAACTTTTTGGAGATTTGAGATATAAAACTGATGTCACAAGTCAGGTCAGAATTCAGTTAATTGTCATACATGATACATGCTTTGTGTGATCATGTCTCTTTCGAGACATGACTGACTTGGCAGAAGTTTTTCCAGCAGTAGTTTGCCATTACGTTCTGCCGTAGACCGGTTGCCAACCAAGCCTATAGAAACCAATCTGTTCTGCTTATCAAGCCACAGCTGGAGAAAGAAGAGATGGATTAATACCTTTCCCAAGGGTATTTGTTCAAAGTGAATGAAACGAATTCGACTGGAATTCGAACTCGGCTCTCTAGTTTCTCATTCCGAGCGGAATTTTTACTCTCAGGTGAGAAGACTAGATATTAAAATGTTATACAATATCTGACGTTTGACAGGAAATTGTGGGGCAAGATGGTAGCAATCTTCCCAGTTATTAACAAAGCGCCGGCAAATACCTCGAGGCACATAGGAAAAAGCTGGAGGAAAAAGTTGAGGAAAAATTAAAGGTAAAAATGAAACTATGCAAATAAAAAAACACTGCCGAAAACATTTCAAATAGATAGTCATGAGACTGCTGGCGTTTTAAGGAGACTTGGTGGTCCAGTGGATATCGACTCGTAACGAGAAATCGGTAGAGCCGAGTTCGAATTCCAGTTGAATTCGTTGCAATCATATACGCGCAAATAGCCTTGGGAAAGGTATTAATCCGTCTCTTCCTTCCAGTTATGGGTTAAATAACAGGACAGATTGGGTTCTATAGCCTTGGTCGGCAACCAGTCTACCGCAGAAAGCAATGGCAACCTACTGTGGGATAATATTCTACCCAGTCAGTCATGTCTCTTTCGAGACGTGTATCACGTATGGCACTTAACTGACTGACTGTCATTTAAGTTCAACTGTGAGCAACAAGTTACTACTGATGCAAATACTCAATGAGTAAAGAACGAAAGAGTAAAATTATTTAATTTGAATAACTTGCTACTTGAAATGTTACTTCAATATTTCCAAATCATTAATTCTAATCTATAACGTGAAAGAACAAACATTATTCAAAATCTTGTTAATCTGATAAATGTTTGTTAAACTAAATGTTATTAATCGACAATGTTTCTTTATAAACCATAGAATAAAATTCCTCACCCACATTTTAAAATAAAAATCGGCAACAATAAACGCTTAAAAAAATCAAAATAGAAATCAAAAAATAAACAGAGCGTATAAATCTTGTTTTATAAACCAGAGTTAATTAGTTATTAAATGTTCGCTTTGAACTCTGAAGACAACCTTCTATTTTCTCTTAACCTTGTCCTCCGTCACCCCTTCTTTTTGTTGACGACTTTTTGCCGAGCTGACACTTGTCATATGCATAAAAGGAACAAAAAAGTCACTAAGGCATGCACACTATTTTTTTTTGTCTGCAAACAACAGTGACAGTTTTGTAGCACTCAGTTTGGGAGGACAAAACCAGTACACAAACTACTGTATAGCAAGTTGGTGGCCAGTACCACAACAGATAAATATTTTATTCCACTTAAACAAAACAGAACAACAAACATTTTACGAATTCTCCTTTTCATTGTATTTATATGTTTGTTATTGCTCGTCTTTGTGTTACCTTTTATTGCTTGTGCGCGTGCGTGAACTCTATGGACTTGGGTGCAAATGATTTTAACAATGATGCCATTGACTAATGAATAACAACAACTGTGCGATTTAGTTATGCTTCTATTGTTGAATAGTCAAGATATTTTCATTTATACATAAAAATAGATTTAATTTTTTTAAAATTGCACTGTGGATAACGGCATTGTCAAAGATTAAAGATTACTGATCATTTTGAAATAAAACTAGTTATTTGCCGACTGTATTAATATGTATTAATATGTTTCATTTTTGTTTAAGGAGAAGTGAGAGTCTTGATTACAAATAATTACCTTTCACTCTGAATAAGACATGGAAACAATGCTATCTATCTATCTATCTATCTATCTATCTATCTATCTATCTATCTATCTATTTTCAAATTCTTTTCTTGCCTACTTTTTATGTCTTTCTATTCTGGTAATTTACATCTTTCTTATTTTAATCTATCTGTCTGTTTGTCAGAGGCTTCACAATTTTACTAAAGAGTTTTGGGTGGCACTTTGGGAAGCGAAGCGCTTATTTAATGACAAAGCCTCATCCATCATTTTTCTAATTTCCACGGTACGCTCCACTCGTACGCTCACACATTCAGTCTGTCTGTCTGTCTGTCTGTCTCTCTTACACACACATATATATACGCACAGTTCTTTCTGTATTGAGATAATCAACAGAAGCCATTCTTTGGTTCAAATCGACTGACAGGAAGCAGAATAAGAAACTGAGAATCAGCGAACTGCGTGATGGATAGGAGCATCTTGCTGGTGCGAGGTCACTCAAAACTAGTTTGATTGCTTGCTTTGTTTCTTTTGATGCCAGCTTCTTTCCCACATGCCCCACCTCTTCGTCCTTTGGCTCCTATCAAATCCGTCATCTGACCATTTCTTTTCGGAAAATAATTTTCCAACATTATATTCGGTGTGTGTTTATTATGACCCAAGTTTGTTTAAAAAAGACGAATTCTGTCTCGTTGCTAATGTTAATATTCTTATTGGTCAGTTCCCAGTAATTCTCTTTCTTTTGAAAAACGATAAATAAAATTTAAAAAAAGAAAAAATCGCTTGCATATAAAATAAAAAAAATGAAAGAAAAGATCGAAAGAAAAATAAAACCAGATAAATTATCAATAATTCCATCCCGTTAAAGAATAATTTAAACATTTCAGGAAATGTACAACGCCATGTTTCAAGGACAGGTATACGAACGTCACCTATCAATATTGTAATTTATTTATAACTTTAACAATTCAGTCTCAATGATACAATCCTGATGATAATTGTTATTGTCGTTTTTGTTATTATTACTGTTATTATTAAGTTAATAGAAAACCAACAAAATGGCGACCAATGTACCAATAATGACCCCAGTCTGATTAGGTTATACCATGAACATGCATCATAGCTAAATGTGTACGGTAAGATGAAAAGAAGCGCAGTTAGAAATACTTTTAGGTCGCTTAACCCATTCGTAACAATATAAGTTATGCAGATGACACAGTAATTATAGAAGACACGGAAAGGAAACTACAAGACATCCTACAGAAGGTAGAGAAGGAAAGCGAGATGAAAGGCCTAAACAGAAGGTACACGAAAACACAATGCATAGAAGACGCCGTTGAAGTTTCTGGGACACGTAATGAGGAAAGAGGGCTTGATGAATCTGATTATCACAGGGTGGTTAGAGGAAAAACGAGACTGGGGAAAGCAGTGCTTGACATACTTGAAATGGATGGCAGAGCAGAGTTGAGATAAATTTCAGGACAAAATATATTAAAAGCAACAAGGGTCAAGAAGATGTGGAGAGCATGATCGCCTACTTTTTGAAGGGACACGGCACATAAAAGAAGGAGAACCCAATCTACTCACTCTTTCTCCGGTTTCGAGTGTTCCTAAATATGTCTCCCAAGTCGCCTTGACTTCTTCAAGCTTCGAGTGTTGAATCTTCAACACTGGAGCTTAATGCACTCAACTACAGTAGAACTCTATTCCGGTGTCTTGTTTCACTGCTAGCTAAGATCTTCAAGTATTTAAATGCCATGTTAATCGCCTGATTTTTGTTCTCTTATTGTCTGTTTTTTTATCTTTTCTTTTATGTGCCATGTCTTTTAAGGACTTGGGCGATTTTAGCCCTCTACAACTTTCTGAACATTGTATCTCTTAATAAGAGCATTCAGTCTTCTTGTACTATATGTTTAGTCTTTTCTTCTCGCTTTTCTTCGCTACGTTCTTTAAGAGGTTTTGTAGTTTTTATTTCTGTGTCTACTATCTGCTATGTTATCTGCATATCTTATATTGTTAAGATTGTAGCCGCCAATAATGACTTTTAGCAACATTTCTGGCTCTCACAGAATTGCCTCGCTACATGGGTTGAATAAGTCCGGTGAGAAAACACATCCTTGTCTTATATCCTTATTTTATTTTTAAATCTGCTGAACTCATTTCTTGACCCTATGCAGGCGGTTTGCCGATAGTATAAATTCTTGATTATTCTAATGTCTTTCTCGAATATTTCAAGGTTGCTAAGCAACGCTAACAGATGTTTGAGTTGTGCTTTGTCGAACGCCTTTGCGTAATCTAAAACACAGGTACATATTTTTTAGCATTTGTATTGCACTTTCTGATAACATTTTGAGCATAAATACCGCGTTCCTTGTTCCGGTGTTTTTGACGAACCCGCACTGTTCTTGATTTACCTCTGTCCTCATTCTGTTGTGCGCTTTATTCATCAGTATCCGGATGATGAGTAACTAATGTTATGCATCTCATTAGCTTGATTGTTCGCTAGAGTTCACATTAGTTTTCGCCTGGTGTCTTAGGCAATGATATGAAAACAGATCTGCTTAGGTCTTCCGTTATATCACCACTGTTGTAGTTTTCATTTATTATTACTGTAATCTTCTCTATCCCGATATCATTTAAGTCTCTCAGCATCTCTATTACAATTCCGCCTGGCCCTGACAATTTGTTTCTCTTCAATTTTGTCAGTGCAGCTACCACTTCGGTTGCTTTCTTTTGTCGCCGTAGAGATCTCTGATGTATCTCTCTTGTCTCTGAAGTATTTTTCTTTCTGTAATATGAGAGTTTCTTTATTGGATTTTTATGCATCCTCTGGATTAGCATGTCTTTTGTCCTGTTCTCTTTTTTATGCATATCTCTCTTATCTGTGATACTCAATCTTTCTGCGCATTTTTCGTTGAGGTGTTCTTCTTTAATGCACCGATATCCAATGCACCACAATGCACATCCTTCTTAAGGATGTGCGTTGTGGTGCATTGGATCGGAACGAAAAATCGGGGAGCCGAATTCGAATTCCAGTTGAATTCATTGCATTCACTTACGCGCAAATACCCTTGGGAAAGGTATTAATCCGTCTATTTCTTCCAGGTATGGGGTAAATTACAGGACAGATTGGGTTCTATAGCCCTAGTCGGCAACCAGTCTACCGCAGAAAGCAATGGCAACCTACTGCGGGATAATCTTCTGCCCAATTAGTCATGTCTCTCTCGAGACATGATCGCCCAAGCGTGTATCACGTATGGCACTTAACTGACTGATTCTTCTTTAGTCTGTCTGCATTTGTTCCTTATTTCTTTGTGTAGTTTTCCATATTCTATTCCGTGTCATGATGTCATTTTTTGTCTCCTTTACAGCACGTCGAGAACCACATTTGTGATGTATTGTTTTTACTTCTACGCCGATTTTCCTTTGGGATGATGTCGTTTGCTGATGTCAGTAAAACTTATTTCAGTGTTTCCCATTTTGAGTTACTGTTTCCATTTTCTCCCTCGTATCTTCTTTTCACACTATCCATATATTTTTTCATTCAGATTCGGGCCGTTTAAGAGTCTGTTATATTGCCATTTGGGTGCTGCGTTAGGCTTCTTCGAACCGGGTGCTGGTTATTACCTGGTCATTCACCGTGTACCATTAAACCCATTTTTCTCCGCAGTTGTTGCGGGTTTCTAATCCAAATTGGCTAATTCTCCTTCCCTCTCCTTTCCTACTTTGGCATTCAGGTCTCTCATGATAATTATAATTGCTTGTGATTCACACTGAACATTGGCGTTGTTTAGTAGAACGATTCGATTTCTTATTCTGTACTTTGTGTTGTCACTGCATACACGACTATAACAGATATGTTGAAGGGCTTTACTTTAATTTTAACTACAATAATTTTTCAGATAATTAGTAGTATGCCAAACGCTTTTCTTCATTACTTGAGTCAATATCAATCCAACTTTTTTTTACTTTTTCCGTCTAGATATATAATCCTGTGGTTGCTACTGACAAAATCTACGTTGTTTGGTCACCTAGTTTCACACAAACCTAAAATGTTCACATTTAATCTACTCATGTGCTGTTTTACGTTTTCCAGCTGGCCACAGTTGTCTAACGGTCTAACTTTACATATACCGAGAATTGTTTTTGTTTGATGCTAACAGTCGCTGGATGACACTTGTTGCGCGTGTTGTTCCTTACCGAGCGAAGAGTTAATTCTCATAGACTTATCCTCCTCCACACTGTTAGGTTTCATATTTTGTTTGATAATTACCATGGTGTTTCTCTCTTGGAATTACGTGGAGTGGTTTATAGTCACTGCGATTTATTGAGACGCCACCTCTAGTTAACTGGCTGTTGACTCGTCAAAGTTCTTCTGCCCTTGAATGGCTTTTATTGTTCATCCTACTGAGTTGCTAACAATCTGCCTCACTCGCAAGAACATAGAATGGGGTAGCCGACATCTCTACCGTAGCGCTTATGATTACCCATCTTTCTTTCTCTGATTCTACTTTTTCTGACTATTTTATCAAAAAGGGATTTGAAATCGGCTCGTTACATTTTCTTGGTCTTTTTTCAGCCATTTTGGAAGTAACTGCACATTTAAAAGAGAGAGAGAGAGAGAGAGAGAGAGAGAGAGAGAGAGAGAGAGAGAGAGAGAGAGAGAGAGAGAGAGAGTACTAAGCGTTTGAATAACGTTGGTGTCAAATTACACGCTGATATATTATCAGCCTCTAATGAGAGATGGGGAATTTCAAAAATTCTCTTAAACTCCTAAGCTACGTACCTTAAAATATATCATTTTATTTATGTTGAATACAACCGTATAAATTATGAAAAAAGCAAACTCTCTTAATTAGTTTTAAGCATTTTAGAACACTACTTCGTGTTCGATGATTTAATATGAACATTTTTACTTCTTTAGAATTCATCGAAACTGCGAACATTTAATATTTGATTACTTGTTCTGAAACAAGCTACTGAAACTTCAAATGTGTAAATTTGGAAATAAATTCCTTATCTTGTTTCGTTAAAAATAACACGTGTGTTTCCTTGTCGTTATCTCTAGAATAAAGAAATAAATTTAATAAATAAATTGCAAAAATAAAATCTTTCGGTTTAAAGTTCCATTTAATAAAAAAACAAGCATGCACTCATAGGTTGTTTTATAGTCGGAGTCGGAGTCGATGGAAGTCACTCAGAATAACGGAAGAGAGAGGGTAAGAATAAGAAGAAATGTAGAGTCAGACGAAGACAGAATTCTTGTTGGCCTAAGGGAAGATCTCGTTCGTTAGTCTGTCGTAAACTAAGAAAGAATTAGCAGCGAACATGTCATAATTGTCACTTTCCTACCCCTAGACGATGTCATGTGAATGCATGAATAAAGAACTGTTTCTCGTGACGGCCGTTTTCGAGATATTTCTTCACGTGTCATATCTTGCTTTTAGTTGTTGAACGTTCACCGAACTTCTCATAGTCGTGTTCACACCTTCGCAAACAGGAATCGAAGAAGAGTCGGTGAAAAACTGTTTGAGGAACCTGGCCAATGTCTACAGATCAAAACAACATTATGAAGTCTCTTAGTTCGCGCTGTCAGTATTACATGACTAAATATTCTGTGTTGTCACAATCGTGAAAATATATATTAATTTTCACTTGCGTATGGGTTTTGCCACCTGAATTGCCAAAATACAAAATTAAATGTGGAATTAATTTTCTATGACAATCATCAAAATATAAGAAAGTATATTTTGTACGTTCAGTCAGTTAAGTGCCATACGTGATACACGCTTTGGGCAATCATGTTTCAAAAGAGACATGACTGACTTGGGCAGAAGATTATCCCGCAGTAGGTTACCATTGCTTTCTGCGGTAGACTGGTCGCCAGAAAAGGCTATAGAACCCAGTCTGTCCTATTATTTAACCCATAAATGGAGGGAAGAGACGGAATAATACCTTTCCCAAGGGTATTTGTGCGCAAGTGAATGCAATGAATTCAACTGGAATTCGAACTCGGCTCTCAGATTCGTTCCGAGCCGATATCCACTGCACCACAACGCACCGATCATTAAAAGTAAACACGAAATTTGTTTTCGATATAAGTGAGTTCGCTGTCGTTAAAACAAGTTTGCTTTCAAACTATAGCGATGCTGGTTAATTAATTTAGAACTAGAATATGGAGTTTAATTTTAATATGGAAATTTAACTTTATCATGTTTGATCCGTGCGATTAATATTCATAATTAATTCCATTAGCAAAAAAGAAAATTATGTTGAAAGATAAACAGATTTTGCGTAAAATAATTGCTTTTTCATTATTAGGCTGAAGTAAATGTGATGTACGATTGATGTAATGAATAAGTAATGAATACGTATACACTTTGGTTCCCTCTCACTTGAATGTGATTTGTTAGTGTCAGCCATAAATATAGACTAAGGCGAGGACGTCCAGAGGTCTTCCTCTAGAGATCTACCGCTAGAGGTCTTCGACTAGAGATTTACGTCTATTGACTGCGCCTACGTCTACTGCATTACGATGAGTACCGTCAATTACGTCTACGTACTAGATTGTTCTGCCCGGTTACATTTGCCTAAACCACTTTACTATCTCGAATTATATATACATATATATCCCATTCCAGGACATATCAACTTTATAGATATTTCTGCATTACTAGATTGTTCTGCCCGGTTACATTTGACTTTACACTTTACTCCCTCTAATGATATATATATATATATATATATATATATATATATATATATATATATATATATCCCCTTCCAGGTCATATTAACTATATAGGTATTTCTGCATTACTAGATTGTTCTACCCGATTACATTTGCCTACACCACTTAACTACCTCGAGTGATATATATATATCCCCTTCTGGAACATATCAACTATATAGCTATTTCCGCATTTATATACACCTGCATGAATATCTATCGATGTGTGCATGTGTATACGGGTATGTTATCATGTCTGTGGCTTATATGCAGGCCCATCTATTTTTATTTTGTATTTTTCTACCACTATATTTAGAATACGATAGAATTAAGATGTGAACACTGAATCTTTCGTTATGCACATCACAGACGTGCGCAAAATGATTTTTCAAATTTTCGATGGGAGAAAATCTTTATATATATTTCAGTCAATTGATAATGTAAGCTGTCATCTCAGAAACAAAACAAAAAGTAAAAGTTTGCTGTTGCACTTGATTTTGAAATAATTTTTCTTCATTTCACTATGTCACGAAACACACGAGCACGCACGCACATATTGATTGATTTGTTTTCTACAGTTTAGTAAACTTTTGCAGGTTATTTAAGGACAGCAATTATTTTTGCATATTTGTGAAAAGTTACTTTACATTATTTTGGTTGAATTAATAGAAAAGATTCTCTAAATTAATGATACTTATAAGTTCTCTAAATTAATCAAGAGTTACTCACTGACTCGTGAGATTAAAAACATTTCTTTATTGTGATGTACTGGAAAGCTTTATTCTTGATCGTATTTCGGGTTTCATGTTCCTAAAAACATCAACCTTTTTCTCCAGGTAACCCAAGCAGAAACAATAATATTTAGGTTAGCTTTCTGGTATATCTTGGTTGAATCTACGGAATTTGCCATGATCTTTCCTTCTTCTTGCTCGAATTTATGATGCAGATGTTATCATTATTTACATGATTTACATTTGGACTATTTTCATCAACTTTATTGTCGTCATCAAAAAAAATCAGTTGTTGTGACCTTCCTTTTTCATCAGGCGTTGGTCGACCTGGGTAAACTTGAGGGAATTTCGAATTGATTTTTAACAATCTAAGCAATAGATCAATTTATCTGCCGTATATTAAATAAAGGGTTTAGTTCGAATGTTATTCGGATCAACTAGTAATTGATGATGACAGAGGGTACAACGGTCTAAACGTTGTGACAATACCAACAAAAATGAGGAAAATAGTCTAAGTGCAAATAATGGGTTGATTCTTTTTGAAATTCAGCCAATGAAAATTGGTTTTGCAGTTGCTGCGTTCTTTGTTTATCTATTAAATGCCGATGAAATTTTCCCGCCAACCATTTTGCACTTGGTGGGTTAGTCGCTTTGTCTTTTGTTGAATTATTTTCATGTTAATATTTTTTGTGGCATATATTAATTGTTGTATTATTTATATATACAAAACAAAAAATAGCAGAAAATATGCAACAGTAACATCCTTTCAGGTGATGTGCTTTTAATATATGTAAAATATCTTGTAATAACTAGATTTATATTCTTCAATATTTGTTTATATTTCTGAAATGAGATATTGTAACATCTACGCTATTTACATTGTTCAGACTGTTGACCTCGTCAACCCTGTTGAAAAAAAAAATAAAGTGTTCAGTTCAAAATTCTAGTCACCTGAAAAAATGCAGAAACTTGTAAATGATTCAAGAATTATTAATATACATTTTCCTGGATTTTTTAGTCATGTTAATAACTGTCTATGATTTGAGTGGTGTTTTGCGTGAATTCGCCATACAATTTTAAATAGTATATTTATTCAGGAAAAAACGCCTGGCGATTGTGTTTTAATATCTTTGTAAGGCGTTCATATTAATGAAGATAAACTACTAAAATATGTGTTTAGTAAAATATAATAAATAAATAATATAGATAAATAGACCGTTTTATTCATATCTACTGCAATGTTCGTCCAAAATTTCCGATGTTTCCGTTTTTGTTGTCCCTTTATTTCAAATATTGATTAATGTTGTCCTTAAAGATTTACCTACAGATTTTCTGTACCCGACTTCTATCGTTAGGCACTAGATTTGCCACCTTGTGATTTTGTACTGCTTACTTTCAGGTATTTACTAAGTTTTCCCTCTTGAGGTGGTAGTATGCTCTACTCCTTCTTGTTACAGTTTATATATTAGCAGTTTCCTGATGACATTTGAGAAAATTATATCTGGGCAAAGAGCAGTTCCGATAAGTTGTTCTGCAAATTTCAACGACTTGCTCAGATTCTTTTTAATTTACCAATCAGGTGCAATATTAGGTCGGTGCAAAAATTTTTGCCAGTTTGTAAAAGGGGCATTTTAAATCATTGTAATTTATTTTATGCATATTGTTATTATTTAACATATCACCATGATTAATTTATAACTTTTTCTTTCAGATTATTAAAGCATCATTCATATTTTTCTGCAATATTCTCACCCATGTTCTCCAGAGAACCTGCGACAACGTGTTTCTTGTTGCAAATCTTTGCTCTCACAACACCTTCAGACACCATTTTTGTCACAGGTGATGAAAAGTGGATTCTCTACCATAATGTTAAACGTCGGCGATCGTGGATAAATCGAGGAGAAAAACCAGTTCGGCATCCGAGAACAGGACTCCATCCCAAAAAGATCATGTTGAGCAGATGAAATCAAGTTATAGAGAGAAAAGGTCGTTATTGTTATGAATAAAGATTAAAAATAAACAAACAGTTTTTCATTTTCAAGATGAAACTTTAAATCGGCAAAAACGTTTGCACCGACCTGATACTTAGCACATTTGAATTTCCTTTTGAACAATTTGTCTTTTCTATCAATCTTTCACAATTTATCTTTTCTTGGTTGATATCTCTTATGTATTTTATACTGCCAATGAAATGCAATACAGTGTAGTAGGTAGTACGTCATAAAGAGCTTTTATCGTAAATTTGATGCGGTTGTATTCGTGTCGCTAACAATCTGACCAAATTATTTTCCGCCGTATGACATCACACCTTGTGCATGTTTCATACTGACTTATTCTTACTAGCTTATTCTGTTTTCTTCATTTGCGGTGCGCATTTTTTCTGGAAGAGATGGTCATTTCGTTCTTTTCATTTTGCTGTATTGTAGGCTTCCGAGGTACCTATGTCCAGTACATCTCTTTCGAGGTACCTCTGTCCAGCACGTCTCTTCGCTACAATATTTTTATTCGTACTTTATATCTTAATCTTTCAGCATTTACCAATTCTTTTTTCGGTCTTTGGATGTTATGGAGAGAATGAACACTCTTGTTCTTGCTATCTTAAACCCTTCTTTGAGGCTATTTAAGGGTAGCTGCAATGCAACTACCGTTATACTATTGTACTATACAATGTTATACAGTTTAAATTTCTTATTACTCTCAACCATCTTCGAATATATACGTTTATTACCTTTCCCATCTTTTACCCCCGTTCTACTTGTATTTTCATACAGTTCATATATCCGTGTGTGTGTGTGTGTGCTTATTGTGGGGGCACAATAATCTAGGTAAAATAGTAGATCCATGTGATGGATAAAACTGGTGACACTGGTTTTTGTTTTGGTTAGCAAATATTACAAGTCATTGTCTATTACTGTTTGATCACACACTATGGTGAAATATTTTCCTTAACATTTTCCTGTATTCTTTCAGTGATTGTCGGAATTAATATCTTCCCAAATTTGAAGCAAACATTTTTTTTCGAGAAATGTAACCATCTTTCTTTTTGGTGACACTTCTTATAACAGTTTTCTGATTCTAGTTAATAATACCTTTGTACATTACGTTTACGTTGTCGAAGAAATGTATTCCTTTTATTTCATTCATTGAGTTTTTGGACCAGTAGCTAGTGACGGTTTATTTCACTGGTTGAGTGATAGCAAGTTTCAATATTCCAACACGCACCTCAGTATTGACCTCTTCAGTAAGGTCAATGTTTGAATGGTTTCAATTCTTCCTCGCATTCCCTTAAAATCTTCTGCATTTACTATTCTGTTGTTTGTTTTATCTTGACCTTTATTATTATTATTATTATTATTATTATTATTATTATTAATAGTAGTACTAATATAACTGAATTTAATCAGAGTGGCTTCACTGTCGTCTTGCATACCAAATGAAGGTTGTCATGCATAGTTCTTTTCTTCGCAGCTACTCGGAGCCAATCAGACTAGAAAAGGTGGACTGCAGACAGTTGGCTAAGATCTTGGCTAACAATTTCAACTCTCTGTTTAACATCGAAAGTCAAAGTCCGAAAATTTCAGGGACACATAACGAAGATATAGAACCTAGAGAATAAAACACAGGACGTATTATAAGTAAGAGAATCAGTAAAAATGATCATATATGTAGGGAGAAAGGTGATCACCGTCCCCTTTGCAAGGAAGTTGAAATAATTGATGGAGAACACCACTGAAAACTACGTAAACTTAAGGAATCATCGCATATTCTAGGCCACTAAAATATGCTAGCCGGCCAAGCATAGAAATTGATACAATATAGGAACTAGTAATGCAGAGTGCTAAAGAAAATCATTAGCTTCAAAGATTGCAATATGAGCTTTGTAAAAAATGGTTACTGATCATTAGGTTTATAAGTGCCAAAAATTCATGCACTGATGTCCTCAAGGACACATGGCCCAGTGGATATAGGTGTTGGTTATTTCCAGTGACTTGACCCAAAGAGTCATGAGTTCAATAATTGACTGTGGTGAACAAATATCTTAGAGTGTTGAGTTAGAATGATATACTCCAGTGATCGAAATATAGGCCTGAACGTACAAAATCCAAAACATCGTAAAGCTGAGATATGCTTACAGTGTATGTAATATAAATACTACCTCATCTCAGAAGACAAATAGTGAAAATGAGATTGTATATAGATGTTGGTACAACTTTCTGGATATATTTATATGATTAATATATTGTATAATGTTTAAAAATATTGATAATAAATTGCTTTTTTAAGTGTCAGAAGTTATTATGCCAACATACTAAGAGCAACATAAATTTTTATTTACATATATATTCAATGATAAAGGCCAAAGAAATATATTTATACACACTATTCCAGATTTCTGGCATAAAATAATGTTTTATTAGTTTAGATATGTTATTTATTATATTTAATTTTACCCATTATATAACCATCATAATTTTTATCCATTGGTTTTTACTTTTCTGTTGTCTCGGCTTTAACATGACTTACAACAGTTTTTATTACTTCATAGAGGTCTTTGCTTGAATATTGTTTTCCATTCTCATATAAATCACTTTTAATGATGGATCACAAGTTTTGTAATATTTGAAGAGAATGGGTGCCATTGTATTTATTTGGCGTTTTTTATTTTTTTATTTTTTTTTGTGAGGTAAGCAGTAGTTTACTTTACAGAATGAGAATAATAAGTGGTTCGCATGAACATGACATTTTAGCATTAAGCTTTTCTGTTGCTACTTGTATCTCTAAATGAAACATTTCGTTAAGGAACATCTTAATTCCTGTTCTTTTATTGTTCTCTATTTTTAATGTTTTTCTTTTTCTAATATTCTTTCACATTGCTTAGTGGCTTTATTGCCTTGCTTGGCAAGAGACTATTTAAAAACTTCGAATAATGGCTTGCATTTATGTTGACAGCATCTTCAAATTAGTAGGTACTTATAAATTGACTGGTTACAATACAAGACTAAAATATTAGTCCATCTTTCTACTCTTAGCTTCTCATTCTTATCCGTTGAATGCTTCTCTGAAAGACCCAATCACTATCTCAGCCTTCTGTTTCATCCAGTGTGTTTTTACATTCATCACGAAGCATAACTCTTTATAAATCACTTTCTATCTACTTCTTTTGATCAACGTTGACATGTTTCTTTGTGTTGTGTATTTAAAGGTGGTAATTTGTTGTTTTTTTTTTCATATTTCTACCTATTATTAATCCTAATCGACTTCTTTTCTCTCTGTTTACATTTGCAAAACCGACTTCTTAAATGTTTTTTACTGATCAATTCGTTTTTCATTCTTATTCAGTCATTTAAGTGCCATACGTGATACACACTTAGGCGATCATGTCTCGAAAGAAACATGACTGACTTGGCAGGAAACTATCCCGCAGTAGATTGCCATTACTTTTTGCGGTAGATTGGTCGCCAGCCAAGTCTATAGAACCCAATCTATCCTGTTATGAAACCCATAACTGGAGGGAAGAGATTAATACCTTTTCCAAAGGTATTTGCACATAAGTGAATGCACAGAATTACAACTGGCATTCGAACTCGACTCCCCGATTTCTCGTTCCGAGCCGATATCCACTGCACCACAACGCACACCCTTGCACCACAACGCCTTTAATTTTTCATTATATAATTCGCATGCTTTTTATTTTTCTGGTTCTTATGTTGACAATGTTTTCACCTTCAATTTTAATTTTTCTGTAACCTCTTCATCCTTTTTACAGTTTCTAACGTTACGTTCATGTCACGCCATTAACTTACAAATTTCATTTTTTTCGGTTACATCTATCTTTATCGCAATTTTATAAACATCGGAAATTAAAATACATATCCATTCCTATATTATTACTATTTCTTCTTATAACCGTTATTTTTATTGGGTATACGTGGTTGACTTATTACCTATATTTTTTTTATTTTTCTTAATCAGTGAAATGAATAAAAACCAGCCTAGATCTAGAAATTTTAGTAATCTTAATCAAGTCTAAGCTGTTATTAACTTCACTATTTAATAAAAAAAAGGCAAAAACTGGGATAGCAACTCAAATTCTTATAGTCAGTAGAAATAACATTGATAGAAGAAATAATGTTAGATTTTTAAAGATCCATTTAAATTATTACTATTATATATATTTATTTACAATTTTATGAAAAAGCTTTACATAAAATCCCAAGCTATCAAATAATATGTTGCAAATATTTCTAATAAAAACATATGCTATAAGCTGAGAATCCCATGGTATATTTACTATATAAACATAAAATATATCAGTAACTTCTTACCAGAAACTTCTTAATACCAATATTATTGGGAAAACATTGACTTTGACGATGTCGTTGTAATTTTCTGTATTCAAATCATCTATATTTCTTCATTTTTTTGTAATTTTTTGTTACTGGTGATTAACGATTTTTACCAGTTTTATTCCATCAATTGAATTCAAGACACTGTTTCTTTCAGTTCATTAGTTTTCCTCCGAGATGCCAACTCGGACGTATCATTTTATTGTTAATACGTCCTTTCCACTCAGGCAAAGAGAACAAACTTTTTTTTTCTTCTTCGCTTAGGGCATTTACTTCGCTGTTCTTGGCTTTAAACCATGCAAATCGATCATCTGCACAATACTTCAAATATGAACGCTGGGCGTGAAGGTCTTAAAGGAAAGCGAATCAACGTAACCCAGTTACGTCTTCATCCTTTTCTTTAAAAAATATCCTGTTCAACATTAAAACAATGAATGTTTATTGAAAATGTCACATATGGATATTTCTCTGTCATATACTTTCATTCATTCATTGCTAAGTTTTCTGTCAAACCCCGCCTGAGTAAAAACTGACATTGCAAGAAAAAAATATTCAACTCCCTCATGCAGAGAATTCATCTTTTTACTTTTATGTTTCGTTTCTAAATATCTTTTCTTCTTATCTATCTTTCTGTTTTCATTTTAGCTGTAAATCTTTACATATTCGTTCTGACAATGTACAGAATAATGACAGAATAATTGAAAAAAGTAAAGCGGTGAAAATTAGAATGGATGTCTCCTATAATAAATAAGTACTAAATTAAAAACATATTGATGATTTTTCTTTTTGGTCTTAACCCAAAGGGTTTTAAGTTTTGTTTTGTCGTTTTCGCAGGAATTTGTCAACTCATTGGGAATGATATCATTTTTTTCATAGATTTTAACATTTTTTCTAGGTGATATTTCGAAAATACTGTTTTATGGACTGTATTTATGACTTGTTAAACCCTTTCTTCCAGTTTTTTAACCACTCGCAACAACAGAGAAATGTTTAGCAAGCTCCTCGTGTATGAACAAACGTAGCAGAATCTAATAAATCATTCTTATTCTATGTCCTGTACTTCTTAGTAAAAGTATTAACACAATTTCTTTTGGCATCAGAAATAAACGTCACTAGTTAGAAATCTGTATAATGAATGCTAAATTTTAATAGAGAATAAGAGACGTGTTTATTAAGAATCACGTATGGCCAATGAGTAGTATGAAATTCATTGTCTAATCAATTATAATATGGCGCGACGAAGTAAAATTTTATTTGAATTCAATTAAGAAAAATGTTTAATGCTTTATAATCTAACTACTTGTTTTGAAAAATAATGGAGGTTTAGAAAAGCAGCGTTTAAGATATAGAAAATATGCTTTCAAATTACGCTTGATTATATTTGTTTTAAGAAATATAAACGCATAAAAGCAATACATTTTCATTGTCGACTGCTTTTGTATCTTTTTTTTCCACACCAGACAAACCTATATTCTTACATATGTACCTCCATAGAGACGGTCATGTAAAAATTGCTTGAGATCATATGCATTTGTGTACATCTGTCTTCAATCTATCTACGTAGACACACAGACAGATATGTATCAGTCAGTCAGTTAAGTGCCATACATGATACACGCTTGGGTGATCATGTCTCGAAAGAGACATGACTGAATGAGCAGAAGATTATCCTGCAGAAGGTTGCCATTACATTCTGCGGTAGACTGGTTGCCAGCCAAGGCTATGGAACCCAATCTGTCCTGTTATTTAACCCATAATTTGAGGGAAGAGAAGGATTAAAACATTTCCCAAGGGTATTTGTGCGTAAGTGAATTCACAGAATTATAACTGGAATTCGAACTAGGCTCCCCAAATTCTCGTTCCGAGCAGATATCCACTGCACCACAACGCACATCAGCGTATGTATAAGTAATCTATTCATGTTTTTCCACTACTTTTGCTTTTTTTGTCAATATGTTATCTGTGTGTGCATATGTGAATAAATTATTTACACATACATCAACGTACACGCACAGATATGTATCGATAAATATATGTATATATTTATACATATTCTTAAATATATAAATGAATACATATATTACTGAATAACTTTTTGCTGAAACGAAATAAGGTATTCAAACGAGACACACACACACACACACACACACACACACACACACATATATATATATATATGCCAAGATTGACTAGCCCTAAATATAACAATATAATATAATAATAATAATACCAAATCTGCTACTCAAACGTTTTTATGTAATGACCATCATATATATATATATATATATATATATATATATGTGTGTGTGTGTGTGTGTGTGTGCATATTTGTTTATTCTTCTATCGAACTCTGAAGAGAGACAAAAACAAAATTCAGTCTTTTTTTCTTTTCTTTCTCTTTCTCTTTCTGACTACAGTTCACTTTATTATACTTTCTTGTCCTCTTTCTCTCACTAAGTATGTCTGTTTTAGTAACAATAATAACATTTTTGTGCCCAAAAGAAAATCGTTTTATATATATATATGAACTGAGGGATAAGTAACAATAAAGTTAATGAAGAGGAATCTCTTTATGATTAATCGAATAGAAAGAAAAGAGTAAAAAAATCTCCGCTAAAATAAAAATTGAAGAATGAAAGGTGAGAACACAAAACGTTCTAATGGTGAGTGTCACCGGAAGCGCTGCCATATTCTTTCCGATTCCCTAATCTTTTCGTCGAGTTGATTAAGATATTTGTGTAGAAGTCAGTAATGTCTAGAAAAGAGGCGTAATTGATATCATTAATCTGGATTAAAGAATATTTGAACTTCCCACAGATGATGGCGCTGCTTGTGAACTTTCCGGCTGTAGATCAATGGGGATTATCAGAGTATCGCTTAGTTGATTTTAACCCTGCTTCTCTCGATATTAATTTAACAAAATCAAAAGAAAATGGAGTTCTTCTTTTCTATGCTTCATTAGGCGACTCGCTTGATAGCGATTATAAAAGTATATACTTTTTACTCTTTTACAAAATTGAAAGACCATTAATAAACCTGGTTCCTCCTGAGTTTGCTATAGACCGCATATCCTATTATAAACTTATTCTTTTTATGTTTTTGCGTTTCTTCATTCTAAATAGGAAAATAGCAAATTATATAAACTTAAAATCTTCTGTAAGCATATAATGTCGTATGTTAGAGTATATTGTCTACAATATAATACTATAATATCTAGTTTTAGTATTTTAGTTTTCTTTACAAAAAAAAAATACTGTTAATGTATTTTTTGTGAGTGACAGGAAGTACTTTCTAGAGATCGGCAGATGGGATTTTTCGAGGTCTCTGCCCAGCCTATCAAATTAACCATAAATACTGAACATGATTTGAAAGTACTTAACTCGTATTCGTTTGATTAATATTATAAATAGTTAACTAAATAAGTTTGAATATATTATATATTGTTCAACATAATCTTCCTAGTTAATACACTTAATTTAGTAGAGCACATTAATTACGTACTTCAAACATAAGACAATGGAAATGCCAAACTCAAAATGTAGATAATCACTACGCGTCAATTTGGGGCTGTATTTGTGAACCTGATAATTCATATGGTTATTTCAAATATAAATATCGTTTATGCAGTTAGCACTTTTTGCACAGCTGTAGTCACCATCTCATAACTGCGGTCCAAGGCAAAGTAGTGGAATGGATTATTGGTTCTTTCGTACCTTGAGTGTTGAGGTTACTCCATAGCTCCTCTCAGAAGTTAAAGTGGAGGAACCTACAAGACAACAGGTGGTTTGAATCCAGAATTTTCTTTTTTCTAGACTGGTTGCCAACCATGAATACAGAGCAAAGTGTGTCCTGATATTTTCTCGTAGCTTGGTGGGAGACATAGATTCATTCTAATAAGAGACGGATTATGTGCTAATACCTTTGGAAAGGTTATTAGATTCTTTTTCTTTATTTGTGAAATGATATGACTTGTTAGAAAACAGTAGTGGTTTCCAATACATTTTAATCAATTCATCTCATGCAAGGCGATAATACCACTATGATACAAAGTGTTACTAGGACTAAAAGAGGATAAGATTTTAGAAGGAACCGAAAACCCAATCCTAAAAAGAAAATAACGTATAAACCTCTACTACTGTTCAATAGATGAAGGAGGAATGTAAACCATAGGCGAACATTTACGGCTTGGAATTCAGAGTTATCCTTCTCTTTGACTGACTGCTATCACAAACTATCCTACACATAAGTCATAGCAATGGCATTGGTGCGAAAGTAAACGCAACAGACTCTCCCGAAATTGGAACACTGTTTGCCGATATCTATTACACTACTTTCATATCCAAAGGAGAATATTGAATATTTAGTTATTATGACCAATCAAATTGCTACAGTAGAGATACAATAAAGCGCACACTTAAGTCAAACTTACGAATTTAATAAGTATGCCAGTCTCATAATTCAGAGATATTTTTATTACTTATTGCTACAAGCTCTGAATTATGGGACTGGCATTACTACCTAAAAGTAGAAAATATTAAGTTCGAATGATGATTAAACTTTAGATTTCTCTAACAATTCTGTTTGTGTGAAATCATGTATAATCAAAGAATCAACATAATTACTTGTTTTTATCATAATGTTGCATGCAGTTAAATATTTACAAAATAATCAAATTAATTGATTATTTATTGATTACTTCATTAATAAACAATAAAATATAAATGTATTAAATTGTACATTTCTTGATATGTGTGAAGTATTAATAAAGA
>JBBBDQ010000191.1:2897500-2992500 GCA_037127315.1 Ascarosepion bandense
TGTGTCTTAGTGACATTATCGCCTTGCTTGGTGTAAATTGATTATATATATATATATATATATATATATATATATATATATATATATATAATGAAAACACGTGTCCAACGAATTGATACCTACATATCTTATACCAACCTTAATCTTATGAACTATGAGTGTAGGCTTATGCGGTTATACTATAGAAATGTAGATGCTCACATTCACTATGTATATATAAGTGTACTTTCTTATTTTACACAGTCTAATAGATACATATTCTGGTCGTAATAACAAAGTGAATACATATATGTACGTATGCGCATATATATATATATATATATATATATATATATATATATATATATATATATATATATATAAAATCTGGAACATTTTTACACGGATCTTATCACAGATTTGAAGAATAATAAATACGTATTTATACAGTACCTTAACCTTAAGAGAAGACAAATGCATTCATACACAAATATCCTAAGTCATATAGGTGCACATACATACTTAAGCCATATAGGTGCAAATACATAGATATCCCTCCACTAATGTCTATCTATCTAGCTATCTACCTATCCTTATATATATATATATATATATATATAAAGTGTGTGTGTGTGTGTATGTTCGTCTGTGTATATTTCTATATGAATGTTCATATATGTAGATGAGCATATGCGCACAGTTTCTTAGACCGATTCATACAACCTGTGTCAGCGTATAAGTGCATATTGAAATTGCCAGACGAAACCCAATCCCTACACAGAAAGCTTCCCAGGTGGTTTATGACTTTGGGACCTTTTTGATCTTACCTCCGTGTTCCCATCTCCGTTACCCCTTCACAATATAATTGATGTGATTTATGTCTCTGACAACACAATATTTGTCACCAGCCCAAGTCGAAAAATCGACAGGGTCCATTGTCGCGTCACACACCTGCTGCAACATTTTAATATCATTTAATGGAGTCTAAAGGAAAGCATCGATAAACATGTCGAATGCTGCAGTGACAAGCCCACCAAATTGGAATTTATACTTATGAATAAAAGACTTAATGAAGAAGTATTTTCTTTATATTTGCAGCAAATATCTGTGGGAATTTCATGGTGCCTTTTCTTGGTGTATAACGATTTGAAAGAACAACAAAGATAAGAGGATAAAAAGTCCGAAATTTAGAACTGTCAATAAATTTATCTTCTTCTTCTTCTTCTTCTTCTTCTTCTTCTTCTTCTTCTTCTTCTTCTTCTATGTGCGCTGTCCTTTCAGGACGTAGGTGATCATGGCTTTACACGTCTCCCTTTAGCTGGTATGTTTTCTCCTGTTACACCTCGCAACCCCCGTTCCGTCATCCACCTGTTCAGGCTCTTCAAATATGTTGTCAGCTGCCTTTCTCTGTCTCTTTTTCCTTCTATCTGGCCTGTCAGTATCAGGTTCTCCAAGCACTCCTTCCTCATTGCATGTCCCAGGAACTTTAGCTGTCTTTTCCTTATGCTCACTATTAATTTTCTTTTTGTTGCCATTCTTTCCAGCAGCTCATCATTGTTCACATGCTCGGTCCATGATATCTGCAGCATCCTTCTGTAGAACCACATTTCCGCTGTTTCAAGTTTTTTCCTCATCTTTGATGATATTGTCCAGCATTCATTGTCGTACTGAAGAACTGACATCACATAGCAATCTAGCACTCTCTTCTTTGTTTCTAGTGAAATTTTACTGTGTCTTAGTATTTTACTCAGCTTCTGAAACGCGTCCTTCGCCATGCCAATTCACCTTCGGATCTCTCATCAGCAAAAGAGCAACCAAAAATGCCAAATACAGGTGGGGGATACTAGAATCAAGCAAGTACAAAAATTTAAATAAATTTCTATCAATCTTTAATACTGAGTGAAATATCAAAGATAATTTCTTGCTTTGTTAAAGCCTAAATGACGCAATCGTGGTCGTGCAGGCAACAATTGAAATGATTAATTTCAATAACATATGGAATATTATAAAATTTAAGAGCTATTGAATTAACAAAGTATATAAATTGTATCAAAGAAGGCCGGAGCATCAAACGGTCGAAACATCGTGAAGTTGACAATAAAAATAAAGATAACAGTTTGAACAATATAAATAGTATAAATAGTTAAAATATTTAATATCAGAAATACAATATAGACATATTGTTTTTTCATATTTAATTTTTTAAAATTATAAATTCACTTTTTAACAATTGGTTTTTAATTGGACTTTTCAAAATACAAACCTTTTTAACATATAACATTTGTATTTTTCCCACCTGAATCTATTCTGCACATATACAAATCTACCATCTGCCCGTGTATTGAATATTGCTGTCATATCTGGTCGGATGCCCCTGCTGCTCTCCTTGGGCTTCTTGACAAAATACAAAGGAGGATCTCTAACGTGGTTGATACTGACTTGGCAGACCGGCTGCAGCCGCTCTCTCACCGGCGTGATGTGGCTTCCCTGTGCCTCTTCTACAAGTACTTTCATGGCTTCTGCTCCGCTGAGCTTAGATCACTGGTGCCGCCTAAGCACGAATTTACACGAGATACTAGATTAGCAACTAGATCCCACCCTTTTACAGTTAAACAAATAAGATGTAACCGTAAATTCTACTCCAACAGCTTCTTTTCTCGCGCTTCCCGCCTGTGGAACTCCCTTCCACAAGTCTGCTTTCCCGACAGTTACAATCTCCAGGTGTTTAAATGTAGGGTCAATAGACACCTCCTATCACACTAACTCCCAATTATTCTCAGAACACTCTCATCTACCCAACCCTCATTCTCGGTATCCTTACCCGCCTATCACCCACCCTCTGACATTTCCTATATTTAATCATCCTTTCTCCACTCTACGTAGCCCCCTGCGCAGTAGTGGCAGTGACATGCCTTGCTCGGGGTGAAACGCTTATAAAAAAAAAAAAAAATTAAACCAGAACGAACACTCAAGACCTATGTAACAAAAAATTAAGAACAAAATAATAGATCTATAATATTTTCATGGAGTGTTTGAAGACTCTTCATTATTAATCTTGTGACATTGCTTCAACGTACTAATATGGGGCTAAAAAAGTATTTAAAGGTTCTTAATACATAAAATTTCAGTCTATGAACGAGCCTGTAAACGTTTGACTTGTATCCAATTTATTAGTGTAAATTTATCTGTAAATTTTAAAATAGTTTATTATTATAACCTAGATGCATTCGAATTGACTCATTCCTTTTCAAGTATCCGTGTGTTTCGTTAGTGCGATTACGGCTTGAATAAACTAGTAGTACATTCCTGCACACATTTTGTCAGCGGGTAACTGTGCGAAAATTAGCTTGAATATTTAAACAGTTATGAGTTCAATCCACACCGTGTTCATAAGCTGATAGCTCTGTTCAAAACTAAGCAGAATAGATTTTCATAAATATGTATCAAAGAAACAATAACACGCAAAATAAGTTTCTCAACATAAACTGCAAAATTAATTTGCAAAACAAAGGAAAATATACTTTGGCGTGGTTGTTAGGTATTAATACTGTAATATGTTTTTTTGGAAAAAACTGACTCAGTAAAAAAAAATATTTGAATATTAAATTCAGCGAATCATGATAAATGTACTTACCTCCCAGCATTTTATTTTTTAAAATATATTTCCTTTTGGCTATATCTTGGAATTTTAACTACAAGAAATAAGTTATTAATAAATAAAGAATAAAATAAAAAGTATATAGTATCTATAATATGCAAATACACCATAATATTCTCGAAAATCTGTTTTTCTATATAGTTAAAAATGAATACGCAAAATATTCATATACATTAATATAAGCACACACATATAATCTTCGATCTCGATGGATGAGTATCTGACAGTTCGGTTTTAGACTGACAGTTCGGTTTTAGACATATGGTTTAATTGTAGTGATAAATGTTTGTAAAACATTGGAGACATTATTAATAAAAAAGAAAAAAGAAAGACTCAATAATATCAGCTATGAACCCGATCACAATGTGCTGACCGTGTTTAGAAAATAAACATTTCTATAACTCTAGATACACAGATAATACAATATGTACATTTAGTTAAAAGTAAAATAAAATTCATTCTTGGTAATAGCGAAATGTATAGCCAAAAGTGGTTGTTTAAATAAAATATTTGGACAATTTTCATATGATTTATCTACTGAAAAAAAAGTATAAGATCACATGAAAATTATATAAAAAACTTAACGACAGCAAATTGTCTGTCAATTTTAATGAAACTTGGATAAAAGAGGAATTTCTATCTAAATACACAATATATGTATATAGTGCTGAGTTGTGATGATACTTAGTGCCAAGATTGTTGTTTTTCGGTAATTTACTGATAAAAAGGTATTTTGACAAGCAGGATTTTGTCAAAAGTGTTCGATATCGAGATAGAGTGTTAATAGAATATAAAAAAGCCCTGAAGAGTCACAAAACTTCGAAGTCGATATGACTCTGTTCAGTTATTTGCCAACCTTCTCTAGATTAATTCTAATTATATATATATATATATATATATATATATATATATATATATATATATATATGTATATATATAATAAAAAATAGTTCCCTGAAAAAATTATAATGATAATAGTTATTGGTTCCACACATGGTAAACCGAAACATTTAATTTGTTAGTCATTTCAACTAAAATTCATATTCAATATTATGTAATATGCTAATGTTTTCATCTCCAGCAATGAGAAAAACATAGAAAGAATAATACTTATTTGAAGGTCTAAAGTAGCCTTCTATTGACAAAATGACTGTTGTAGAACAAACTGACTCTTGCTGACATTGAATTTGATTTTATCAATATGTTCATCAGTGCCACCTGAAACAAGAGAAGATGATTCTGGAGAAACACTCTATCCAAGGAGAGAGAGAGAAAAAAAGATTCATTATAACAAATCTTGTAACAAAGAGAACACCAACTGAATAAAAGTCACCAAGAAATCTGTTTAAGAATGAATTGTTGATAAAAAACAGATTTGCATTTTACTGAGGATTCCCAAATGTTTTTATGAATCATAATTACTTTTTGGTTAGTTTTTCACGAAAATTTTACTTCATACATTAAAAATAATATTTTATTTTTTATTTAGTCTTACTCTCATCTACCCAACCCTCATTCTCGGTATCCTTACCCGCCTATCTCCCACCCTCTGACATTTCCTATATTTAACCATCCTTTCTCCACTCTCTGTAGCCCCCTGCGCAATAGTGGCAGTGAAATGCCTTGCTCGGGGTGAAACGCTTATAAAAAAAATCAGTCAGGTTAGTGCCATACGTGTTACATGCTTTGGCGATCGTGTCTTGAAAAAAATTTTCCCGCATTAGGTTGCCATTACTTTCTGTGGTAGACTGGTTGTCAATTAAGGCTATAGAACACAATCTGTACTCCTATTTGACGCATATCTGGAGGGAGAAGCGACGGATAAATACCTTTCTCAGGTGTATTTGCACGTAAGTGAATCCAACGAATTCAAATAGAATTTGAACTCGGCTCTCCCATTTCTCTCCGATTTAATTTGTACCGAGCTTAACTAATTTTTAAAAAGCTTCAAGTATTACTAAACAATGCCGCACGTAATGAACGACCCAAATTTCTAATTCTACAGCTGCGTTAACTTTTAATAAGCATAATTAGGAAATCTAACAAAATAAATACATGATATTTTAACTACAATCTCGATTCGTAAAATCTAGTGTAAATACATAAATTTCTAACCAGGTACGATGATGGCAGAACGTTGTTTGAAATGGTGGCTCTAAACTTAAATGATTTCGATATGAATTCGCCCTTTATGACTGAATAGACCGTAGAAAGCTGTGAAGAATTCCAAGCAAAATTTATGTTTTTTATGGGCTATGCTAAAAAAGAGATATTACAAAAACATCACACGCATATGAAAGAGTCGAACAAATAAATGCTTTTTAAATATTCAGGATGCGCTGATTATTATATTTGTGCGTGTTCAATTAAGTCAAACTGGACACGGTAAATGGCGATCATTTTGCTATTTTATTATATAAATGAAAAACATCTGTCTATCTGACTTGTATATGACGAACAAACAAGGATTAAGAGCTTAAGGTTCCATGGCACATGATTTATAACGTTTGTCCTTACAGCTAATCACTTTTTCTTATGATCCACTGACTACAGGTGAGCATAAATGATGTTTTATGAACGCTATTAGATGGCGTCACTAATAACCTTTTGTGAGTCGTATGTTTAGGCGCGTATTTCGAAATTTATATGTACGTATATATACGCATAGGTACACACACACAAACACACACACACACACACACACACACGCATATATATATATATATATATATATATATAGAGAGAGAGAGAGAGAGAGAGAATGTGTGAGTGACAGAGAATGTGTGAGTGACAGAGGGAGAAAGCAAAAATCTTATTTGAAAGGTGACAGGAACAGCATTACCTTGGTTATCTGGGTTTTGCTTTGTATGTGTGTTTTAATGCATGCGTATATACATAGATAAATAATAACTTTTAATGTGTGTGCGTGATTATCTGTGCGTATATATTTTTGTTTTTGTTTTCAAACTCGTTTACCCGTACTACAAAAAAAAAAAAAAAAAAAATTAAAAATAAGTAAAAAAACATGGCTGCATTTAAACACATTTGCAGTTGAACGGATTATATTTTCTGCTTGGACAATTCAGAATTTTTATCTGTAGAAATAACTTTAATATCTCATTGTAAGAAACGATTCTGCTTTTGAAATCACTGAAAGTAAAAATATTCAAATAAAGCTAAAAAAAAAAAAAAAAAAAACAACAACAAAAAGCAATATATTTGCAGTTTCATCATTGACCCCAAAATAATTAGCTTCCCTATTCTTCTTAGTCTCTTTTCGTATCACTGTTCTTGAAAACCAGAACAAAAACGATGCTGCTTACTAAGGAAAGCAGCAAAACTTATTACGGTCGGATTTGCCCGCGTTTTTTTTAATTTCTTAGATGCATTAGACAGCCACACACACACACACACACACACACACACACACACACACACACACACACACACACACACATATACTGGTTTCCAAGGGTGGCAAGATAGTCCCTGTTACAGATACCCGTTCAGCACATTCGTTTTTCTGTACCAGCCACAGATATGTGATTGATACTGCAGCTATGCGGACTAGACCTTAGATACTGTTTCAGGGAGAGAACAAAGACTGACGTGAACAGTCGTTAAGCAAGCACCGTGCGTACTCAAAGCTTCGGTCACAATGACTTGTGACTTCATGCTATGCTAATCATTGACGTCTTCAAAGCAGTTTCATCAATTCAATTTCATTCATTAAGCTTGAGTCATCCTGTGCTATACCTTTAGGAACCCCTTCCCCCATATATATATATATATATATATATATATATATATATATATATATATATATATGTGCGCATGTGCGTGCGTGAGTGTGTGTGTGTGTGTGTGTGTGTGTGCGGGTACGCACAGATAGATAAATATATAGCTAATATATAGCCTGATTGACAATATTTACGTCGACTGATACTTTAATGGGAATATAAATATATTCTCTGTGGTTATTATACATAGTCGATGTTATTTTTCTATACGAAAATGTACGCGCTCACGAGCACGAGGAGCTTTTCCAAATTATTTATTTCCACAAAAACTACATCAGATGTATGGAGCGCAATAACACAGTTGGATAGACTACGATTTTAGTTACAATGCACAAATTACATTGTCAGGTAAAGCCTGCGTACCCGACATTTCGTTGGCCCCTTAATATAACTTGTTACACACATCTGTCACTACTGCTGAAACATATCACACACTGCCTAACTGTACTCATATCCATTGTTTCTTTTCTGTAAAGGTTCAGTAAACGTTGATGAATGTAAACAGGTGTAAATTTCTTCGTACACACATTGATGTGATACTATTTTGCTAGACTGCCGTTCAATTTCTATCTGTAAGAAGGATAAACATGTGAATTATTGGCGTAAAGATTCAACATCTTCTGTCATAGCACAAGCATCAGTCTTTGGCGTTTTGGAGCAACGTTAAAATTGCAAGCGTTACTTTCGGAGGGACCCTCGTGCATATATGCAAATCCATATTTTAGAATTCTTACATTTTCATAGAAAAATAATCACGGTGAGTTATTTTCCTGCAACAGAAACACACAATATGTCATTCCGTAGTAATATGCTACTACTGTGTGTGTGTGCGTGTGTGTCTATTTTGTCAGCAAACTTTTCTAATACGTTTAACTGACTGTGCTAAGATTTCATGTTTTCCTTGTATGTGAACAAGTGACTTCAATTATTTTGACGGAGGGTTTTGTCAGTGCGTAGAAACTGTCTAAACGATTGTTAGTTCCGTGTGCTTTCGGTTAATTTATTAACCATTTTCAAGAATTTGGGTTGTTCTGCTGTCGATGGTATGAAAGTTACGGAAAGACATATTTTTAATTTCTGAATACAGTCAGTATATTGTGTCCCTAGATGATGCTATTAAGTGTTGCTTTTTGTTTGATGATAAAAGCTTCAATTATTTTTAGAAGCTTTCTGCAATGTTCATATCACATTTATGTTCTCAACGTGAAAACCACCTCTGACTGCAGAAGTGGTGAGAGTCAAATATTTTAGAAACCACATTTTCTATTTCTATACAGCCTATTTTGTCTATGAAATTAATATGAACATATTTAACATCCGATGTTATCAGTTCTCAACTAGATATTTATGTAGATGACACAACTATTTACTCCTGTTCTAATGTCCGACAGATCTGACAGAGTAAAACTAACAACTACTCTCGGAAGGGATCCCTATCAGTGGTTAACTGTTATAAGAAAGGGCTGATACATTCTAACGCTTCCACACCAAGACTGCTATCTTTTTAGCTCCACAAAGGACTTTTGTGTCTGCCATCAGCATGGCTCATGCTAAACTGCATAAGTACTTTGACTTCTTCGACTTAAGTTTGCCACTGACATGAAGTAATGAGATTATATTGAATCAACTGCTAAGAAAATAAAGTTCGTTCACTCTGTCGTACCAGACAGTTCTTTTCGTCAGAACCCATCTTGCATATTTATAAATCTACCGTGCATTGAATATAGCTGTCATATTATGGCCTGGTGCTTTTGCTGTATATCTTGATATTCTTGATAAAATTCAAGGAAGGGTCTATTATGCAATCGACACTGACCTAGCATCTCGACTTCAATCTCTTTCGCACCTTCGTGACGTCGCTTCCCTCTTTATTTTCTACAAATATTTTCAGGGCAATTGTTCTGATGAGCTGTTCCCTGTAGTGCTTTGACTTCTTGAATATAAGTGCATTGGCACAGAGGTCAAACTGTTTTACTATCCAACTAGCTATATGCTTCTTTATTATCCTTTTCCTCACTTCATTAACATCTTCTCACTCTCTTTCACTCCTTGTCACCTCTTACATTCTCGTGGCATAATGTAGTTGGGAAGAAATGATTACCCCCCCCAAAAAAAAAACCAAAAAAAAAAACCAAAAAAAAACAAAACAAAGCAAAACAACAAAACAAAAACTAATAGTTATAATTATCATCTTGTTTTAAATATTTCCCCATTTGGTTATACGAAAATAATTAAGCAAGCCAAAATCAGGCGGGCATTTATTAACCTATTTCTACGTTGGCATGAGTGAATCATGTTAACTTAATTTAAGAAAACACTTGATTTGGGTCATAAAATTATTGAAAATGATTATAGGTTGGGTAAAGCTTTGATTTTACAAGAATCCAAGAACAGGCCCCGCGAATTTCTTTAACTATAGCTAACAGTTTTCGTGAATCAGTTTGACCCTTTTTGAATCACACCCGGCATATTTCCTATAAACTGATATTAGATCTTTTCGAAAAAGAGGCGGAAAGCCTGACATGTCTTATTTGTGGCTGCGATATAGATCATAGGATGAAAGATAAAAAAGTGAAAAATACGTGGTCCTAGGACAGGAACTGTGTGACTTGAAACTAAAATCGTACCAATAATAATTAATGCATTTTAGGCCAGGATAGAACTGGTAAGTCGAGATTGGATAAATGAAAAATTCGGAGACATATTGAAACTCTTCCAAACAATGTGTTGCAGGATCTGCAAGGATACTGGCAAGGCTACTGTAGATTTGAGAAAAAAATGCAGTGACTCAGTATCCATTAATCACGAGGAATATGATGTTAACGCACAAATGCGTCATAATAATAATAATGATAACAATAATAATAATAATAATAATAATCATTTTTTCTAGTAGTGATAGGATTTTTTAAAAAACCTTTTTCTTTAAAGTAGTGTGGAACGACAGAATATTCATTATGTCATTAATTCCTCTTCTAGTTAAATATGCTATCCATTTTAACTGTTACTACAACTGAACATCTTCTAATGATGTGGCTTCTGTTATTTGGTACGGATCTTTGTGATTCTGTAGCGACAGTCTACAAGATCCGACAAAGGATACTTCTCTTCAAGATCCACAGGTTTAATACGCTTGAATCCATTTTTTATTTTGAGAAAACAGTTGTTGACATTTCTGAATTAGATGGACGACATGCATGGCATCCATATGACTCTTGCTATAAGAAAGCTATTTCAGAACACGGCTCGAGGTTAATGATTTGCTTTGTAGAATCGTGTAATGTTAGACAAAACTAGCCCTAGTACGGCATGTTCAGTTTCCTTATTTTCGATATTGAATTGGTTATAACTGATCCACAGACCGTGGAATTTATTTCGTATTCATTAATTCCATGTTCTGAAACTTTATGATTGATTCAGAATATGTGCTGTCAATTTTTCATTCCAATTCCAGTTAAGGTAAGGGAATACTTGTTAATATGTTTGGCGCACTTTGAACAGACTCTTGAACGCTAGAGACGAGATTGGAAGAACTGGATGCTCTAAGAAATAAACTACCCTGGCCGACTGCAATACTAGCGTAGAAGGTGCTGATGAGACTCAGTACTCAAAACATATAACCATACAATGTAAACATTCAAATGCGTGAAATAATAATAAAATAATCATCATTATTGTCTTCTTTAATGTTATTATAATACTTTATTATATATGTCAAAATTACCATCATTCAATAATTATGGAACTTCAAAGTGATATTCCTTCTCAACGGTTCATCCGATTTTATTTTATTAGACCTCTTACTCGTCGTTACGGTTCTTGTTAGAACACCTTGTTCTTTTTAGCCTTTGTAAGTTTTCATCAGTTTAAATGTTCATTCCAAATATGACAACGACTGAAATCTCAAATTGGCATGGATACAAACGATAACTGAGGAAACGATAAATAGAATACATTCATTTATATTTTGAAACAAAAAATAAAATAAAAAGTACTTGAGAAATGTGAAGAAGAATAAAATAAAATGAAGCAACATCTGGCAATAGACAGCAATCTTTACCGAAAAAAAAAAAAAGAAAAGAAAAGAACTCTTGCTAACCCAAACTCCAAATACTATACGTCACTAAAAGAAAAACTGACTCATGTCAATCGGTAACCTATTGACTTTAGGCATTTTAACTGGATGTGCTTTCAAGCTGGAGAACAAAATTATTTGGATCGTGGAGAAAACTCCTCTGTCCACATATGGCTTAATAGATAAGCGATTTGATAAGTTTATCACGAAACCTATTTCGGTTCAGTTATCCCAAGACAACTTTGATTATACACGTACTTATACACACACTTAAATTAATATCTGCACATATGTGTGTACATATGGTCGTTTATTTTTGCTGAGTTAGTAAATGAATACGCGCGAGTGTGTGAAAAAGACGCCAAATTAGGCAACATTGTTAGAAATCATTATTTAGCAGATTTTATTGCAATGGCACATCTGTGATGGAATGCTGTGCAGACATAACTGACTCATAAGTCAGGATCATTTGCCTTGAAGTACGACAAATATTTTGCTTCACTAATCAAAGCAGATGATTGAAAGTGCCTTAAGTGTATTGCAAATGTACAATGCAAACCATTGGAAATTATACCAATGTTTTAGTTGAATTATTAGTATCTACTATTAAAACAACCACGAGAACGTAATCATATCAAGTAAGACATAAAATATGCATGAAGAATAGAAGACGCTATTTTTATGCATTTTAATGGTATGTGGATATCGGCTCGGAACGAGAAAACGGGGAGCCGAGTTCGAATTCCAGTTGAATCCATTGTATTCACTTACGTGCAAATACCCTTGGGAAAGGTATTAATCCGTCTCTTCCTTCCAGTTATGGGTTAAATAGCAGGACATATTGGGTTCTATATCCTTGGTCGGCAACCAGTCTACCGCAGAAAGCAATGGCAACCTGCTGCGGGATAATCTTCTGCCCAATCAGTCATGTCTCTTTCGAGACATGATCGCCCAAGCGTATTTCACGTATAGCACTTAACTGACTGAATGGTATACGTAATCAGTTCTAAATGCAGGATTGATTTTATTGGCAGTTTCGAAAAATTTGATTTTTTATAAAGCTTCTTTCAGAACAGTATGATTTGGTTTGTTCGCTTTTACATTTATATTCTTTCATTTATTTCTTATCTTTTTGAATATCTTTAATGTGTAATACTAAATCTCTTGTGTGCATAAATAAGCAAATGGCTAGAAATAAATTGATAGAAAGGCACATTAGTTAATTTGCATTCCCTACACTGTCTCACATCTATTAACAGTGAAACCATCTGAAATATAATTATATATGCGTGCTTACTGTTTGTTGCGTTCATTTTCGCACAAATACTTATGAAAATAATACGAATACACCCCTCCTACTCCCAGCTATAGGCTTAATAGATAGTCAAGCCGACTAGGCTCTCTAATCTTGGTTGGTGATCAGCCTGGGAGTAGAAAATCACTGAATTCAGTACCAGTTGATTATGCGTCTGACAACTCCACTCCGTAAAAATAAACTTGTTATGGAAACAACGACAGTAAAATTTTACGTGGAGGCACTACAGGAAAAAAAATGAAGAGAAAACGAGAAATATGAAAACAATTGCGCATAGTTGTCTGTTGTTAAATCTCTAAAATGCTTGTTCTTTTGTTCCATTTCATGACCCATTTCATGCTTTTATTGCTACAAGTGAGTTTTGTTCCTTAGAATGTGATGCATTCTGAGTTATAATTCTAAATCCAAACGGTCTTCTTGAAAGATAATCTTCAATACATGACGTGATTTTTTAATCAAAGCATTTTGCTTTCCGCCGATCTTTCGGGTGTAATATTTGTTCGTCTAAGACTCGATCGATCTCTTCATTGGTCAATTTCCTTTTTTTTAAAAAATCATCTAAGAATAATAACAAAAACATTCTTTAAATTTATGCACCATCTTTGGAACGTACCTCAAGAGTTGTTTTTGTTGTTTTCATTAGATTTCTGTTTTCTTAATTCTTTAGCGGCGTAAAGGAAGGGACACTGTACAGACATTGGTCATAAATGTGGACAAACGTTTGGCAACTTCAACCTCAAATAGCCTGATAAAGAAGTCCTTAAAAATCCCTTCATGGTGAAATTCATTGACAAAAGTATACAGTTAAAAACTGATCATACACTAATCAAGATTTTTTTTTTATAACGCTTTCACAGTGTATTTGTATTTATCCACTTGGAAATAAATCATATTAGAATATAATTTATTTCCAAGTGGATAAATACAAATGCAAATTGATGTCACTTGCATATATCATTTACATTTACATTCATACATCCTATCTTCGCGAATTAAAAATAACGAATACGGAACCAGTGGGTCTCTGTGATCTAATCAGTAAAGCAGCTGTCACACCATGGTAAGCTCCCCATTCCCCAAAAGTGAAGCAAATTTGAGTTTCAGAGGCGACTCATTCTTTATTTCTGTTGTTTCAATTGTGTGAAATTTATATCAAAATATAATTGAAATTAGGGTGAAGGAAACACGTGTCCAAAAAAGCAATAATAAATTTAATTTTAGTACTATTAATTTTAGTATATATATATATATATATATATATATATGTGTGTGTGTGTGAATGAAATTTGTTAATACACTATATACGTTATGTTCATGGATAATCGTATATTCGTGAATATCCCCTGTTGTTTAACAACAAACAGACGTATATTTTATTTTAATAAAAAATATACATTTTGACAGGAATTAAATCATCATTCCATTATCTTAGGAAATCACCTTTATCTATCAATTACTATATATATATATATATATATATATATATATTGTTTTGCGCGTATCAAAACATTGTCAGTATCAAGGCATACGACAATATTTCCTTTCCCGATGACTGCAGAAGAAAAGCAGATGTAGACTATGCGGAACTCGAGACGAGTCGTGTAAATTCAACAAGTTGACTAAAAAATAGTAAAACTAGTTATGATTGGATAGGAAGGACAACGCACTAGGAACTGTACAAATGACTATGATACAACGATAAAAAAAGACAAGATATGCTGGATAAATATGTGAAGTTGGCGAGTAAACTTTGAATTGATACCAGTCGTTTTTCGTGCTGGGAACAATCCCGGTAAACATTGTGAAAAGCTGGATGTAAGTGGCAACCCGAAGAAGAATGGAAACCCCCAAAAAACGGAATTAATAATAGCAGCTAGTATCCGGAAGTGAGTGCTGGAGTATTGAGATTTGGTGAAAGTCACCAGTTTATATTGATGTGAAAAAAATCTTAGTAAAATGATGAATAGTAAAAATGTCATAACATAATTTTCTCCTAGGATAGAGTTTGAAACATTTAACAGAAAAGTGATTTTCTACACATTTTCTTTTGTTTTTTCAAAAACAGGGGCGGAAATCTTTTACACTGCAAAGCGTAGACTTGTGCAAATAAACTTCGAAAATATGACATCTCAATGATTACAAAAACCTACATTCAAACTTATGCCTGTATTTACTATAAGGTCATAAAACAGGGCTTGAACTCGACATTATCTACTCTCTCCCTGAGAGAAAGTTCAAGCTTACAGCCTAATGACTGAACCAGTTTTCTTGTGACTTTATTGTTAGTGAAAACATTGATTACCATTAGGTGAATGGCTGATATGGCGTGTCTTGCGCTTAGCGTGAAAATCCGATTATTATTTCTACTCTTGTACTTGTATTGTTTTCACTGCGCCCCACCCTTTTAGTTTTAGCTAATTTATTGTGAGATATGTCTTTTGTGCTTTTTATTCTTAAATGCTCAAGAGAAGAGAGACTGGTGGTAAAGCTTGCGGTTATAATAGGAGAATTGCGTGATGATGGTTGCGGAAACCAGTTTATTTATTATTCCTTTTATTGCAATGCAAATATTCTTACCAGTACTTTTCTTTTTCCTTCCTATTCTACTAATGCTTTTCTTCTTATTACTACTTTTGAAACCATTGCTAATACTATTGTTCAAAGTAATCGTACTCGTAATAATACCAGTATTAATAATAATAATTCTAGTATAGAACTAACTTAGAGTTGATACACCAGTTCTTCACATTTTTTAACACCAAAAGCTTGGTTTATACTTAAATACATTTGGCTGAGTGTTTCAGAGGATATTTACAATAAAGATGATCAGCAAGATTTAATCATCGAGAACTTTTTTTAGTCTTCCACAAAAGAAAACAAAAAACAAAAACAAGCCGAAATCTGCAGTCACCGTAGTTGACCTTCCTTGCAATTTAAGCCACTTATAACAGGGAGAAGTTCCAATATCGAAAGAGGTCATATAACCTTGCCCAATGAACCAGTTATCTCATTTCCCGATCTTGAATCGAACCTTGACCTTTGCTGTTAACAGAGTGTCAGTCAATATACACTTATTCTAATCATACCTTATAATGTCTTATGAGATCTTTCTTGCATTGAATTCTTTTGCTTTTTTTGCTTTTATTTTTTTATAAAGAAGGATGGTTGCTCTTTAACCGGCAGTACTCTTGAGAAAAAATGTTGTCATAATATTGCTGAGATAATGAAAAAATCAGATATAATGAATTCAATATGTCTGATGATTAAAAAATAATGATCAAACAATAAAAACAAAGCATTTATAGTGATAATAATGATGCGTTTAAAAGAAATTAATCTTGCTATACACATCTGGACTGAAATTATTATTCCATATCGTTTGAATGATCGTTAATAATGATACTGTGAAAGGTTCTGACGCACAGAAGTATTCTTGGCATCATGCCTTTTGCTATGTTCATCAGAGAATTATGGTGAATCAGTTTCTCTGTCGTCTAGTAATCGGAATAGCACTAAGTAGTAGAAGTACTATTAAAAACCAAAACCATCAATATTACTAAAAATAATCATGATGCCGCAACAACAATAATAAACAAAATTATCAATACTAATAATGATTACTTTCACAATAATAATAATAATAGTAATAATAATAATAATAATAATAATAATAATAATAAAACTGTACTTAGTTCTGAGCTGATGAATGAAGATTAATGTACGAGCTGACAAAAAACAAGAAAACAAAAAAACAAAAACAAACAAACAAACAAAAAAACAACAACAAAAAACAAACAAACAAAAAACTCTAGTTAATGACCACACCGTGTTGTGGAGTACTGGCCAAGAACGGTGGAAATTTTTTCTCCCCTATGACTGATGATTATGTCTTTACATGTGAGTTATTCATTGTTAGTGCTTTTGTTTTCTTTACTGACGTGTTGGTGTGCACGTATGCGATGCTTAGACAAGCACGAATCAATGAAAATGAATCTTATAACCCGGCGGACGTATAACTTTGCAGCTTACCTCATACACAAATGTATTGTTACCGCTATAGCAGGTGTATGTGGTTATGTGTTACAGAGCTGGTTGTAAAGTTGTGCGTATATTTGCACTGGATGATGATGGAGTGTGTGTGTGCAGGAGACAGGCAAAATGAAAGAGGCGGAAGGCATGTGTTCATTTTGACTTGGGCAAAAGGTAATCCAAAGACTGCTCACTCAGTTGGATCCGGTTCCCGAACGTGTTATATTGCGGGATATGGTTTTGTTCTATTCCATCCGATTTAACCTGAGGCGCCATTGATACGAGCCCAAGTAAAATAAGCAATAAAAACTAACGTAGAACGCTTGCTAAAAAAAATTCTATATGGCTACAAAAAAAAAAAAAAAAAAAAGGAAAGAGAAAAAGGAAAAGTATAAAATTAATGCTAGGAAAGTATAAAGGAAAAGTGTGAAAAAAGATAAAAAAAAACAACAAACAAACCACAAAAGTTAAACAAAACAAAGTGCGAACCCCAAAACAGAAATAAAATAGATAACACAAAAAAAAGGAACAGAGAAAGTCATGCAAACATAAATAGCGTCAGAACAGCCATCCACGAGAAACATGAAAAAAAGTAAGCGATAAAAAACAAAGGACCAAAAGATACAACAAATCCAACCTCTCACCGAGAAAAAAGGATTAAATAAAAGCTAAATAAAATCATCCAAACAAAAATAACCAGAAAGACAAAATACGAAAGAATCAGAGAAAAAAAGTCAAAACAGATCAAAGTTTGACTATTTGTTCTTGATTATGTTCTTATATTAAGGCGTACAACAAAGTCAATTATCTGAAAGTCACTCCCCACTCCATTTTATTGTTTTCTTTGTTGCTTTCAGCTTCGATTACCTACTTCCTGTCCATTACTGCAGTCAAACATTGCTTTTTTTTTTTTACTGTGCAGTCATTTGTCGTTTGACAAGTGGTTATTTTGTTACAGACTTCTGCTAATTTGTACGAAGAGACGTGATACACAGAAATTAGAGGTTCCATAATTGTCTGCCCATACACAATAAGTGGGCGTTTTTCTTGGTTTAACGTTAGCCTTTTTAAAGTTTAATAACACAAAGATGAATGGTGCACGTCGAGGCATAGCTGGGTGTATACCAGAAAAAAAAACGAATAAAATAATAAAAAAAAAACTTGCGTAAGGTTTCATTTCTGTGCGGCAAAATATTAATTCATTTAGAAGGTTAAGGAATATGATCTTTTCTTCAGTGTTTAATCTTGATTTTATGAATCCATGGCAACCATTGGATAGAAACAACAAAAATCTGTTTTTTTGTTAAATTTAAAACATGCACTCAAATAACTTTAACGTTTTCAAACATCAGATTCTACCCATTCTCTATAATTCAAATTTCTAATATATTTTGTTTTTGTTTTCAACAATGTGACACCTGGTGAATAATAAAACTAAAAAAAGTTATCCAGAGAGGGCTGGCTAACATTCGCTTTGTTTGTCCTATTCATTTGATTGTAATCTTGATATTAGGTTACTGGTTAAAATTGGATGTAGTGTAGCGGTTATCGGCACGAACAGAGGAAACGGTGAGTCGAGTTCTTCCAAGGATATTATGTTTACTGTTGCACAAACATCGTTTGGAAGGCTATGAATCCGTTTCTTCTCCCACCTATGAGCTAAATAGCAGGTAAAACTGGGTACTCTAGCAGTTTATGTCAACAAAAAATTGTGAATTTAAAACCGTTCTGGCGTGAGGGTAGCAACTCATTCCTAGAAAATTTACTTGCTAGGGAAACCTAAGCAACAGTAATGTCTATATTCCACCGAGAATCTGTAATTTAAAAAAACGGACAGATGCCAACATTAGATTAATTAAAAAAAGCTATCATCCGTGAGAATTCTTTCATATTAAATACTGACATCCAGCCCAAAGGAGTAGTGAAGTAATATCCAGAAACGAAGTTGATCTTTTAAATAAGCCTTTTAATGTAACCACAAACAGTGATAGATGAACTCAAATTTAATACTTCTTTCCTATATTAGTTCCAGAAAATTATATTATCCAGCCATATATATATATATATATATATATATATATATATATATTAGTGTCCCTGGAGATTGCTGTCCAATTTTATCATGCAGTTTTAAAAAATATTTCACTCCTAGCAAGATAAAAGACCCACCAAGACGCAAGGAGTGTTAGAGAATATGAGGAAAAAAGAATACAGTTAAAGACAAAGGCCAATAAAAGAACAAGAATTATGAAGACAGAAGATAATGATTGATATTGCATTTAAATTAAAATTCAAAGTTGACTGGGAAGCAAGAAGTAGAAAGAGATTTTCACAAGCTAGAAGTGAGATAGAAGAAACTATTAGCATGTAACTTACGATTACATCTAGCAATTTCAACTGTGCAAATGATGCTATCTTGCCGCCAATCTAGTACTACTCTTAGATTTAAAAGGTTTGGGTTCTATAGTGGAAAGTTTATTAGAATAATTGCCCTGAAAGTATTTATAGAAAAAGCACTAAGGAACTACGTTACGGAAGTGAGAAAGGCTCTGAAACGGAGATGCCAGGTCAGGATCAATAACATTGCATATTCTTTTGAGTTCATAAAAAAAAACTCTAAATATATAACAGGAGCATCAGACCAGATGTAGCTGCAGTATTCAAAGCAAAGATTTATAAATTTTTAAAGTATTTTCTGACGAGAAAAATTGTTTAGCTCGACGTAGTGAACCAATGTTTTAGCCACAGAGTTAGCAATATACTCTTTCTACCCTTTCCTTAATTCAATATACTCTTTCTATTTCGTGTCAGTTAAATACGTTAGTCCTAAAACGGGCAACGAGTCGTTCTACTGAAGATTAGCAATAGCTATGCTGATGGAAGCAATTGTTCTCTTCGATGATTAAAATGAATAGTTTCGTTTTTGACGTATTAAAATAAACAAGCTGCCTCTTGCTTGCTCTAGTTAACACATTTTAGGTAATTTTCAGATCAGCTGCCAATTTGACGTTATCGAACCGATCAGACTTACTATTAAGGCAGGAGAAAATATCAGTTTAGGTCCTGAATTGAAAACTGATGACACCAGGAAGAACATTTACGAAAATTAGAAACAACGTAGGTCCAAGGATAGAGACTTGGGGAACACCTGTATTTTATACAAAAAGATTTAGAAAAGTTGCAATTCAAGATTACTTTTATTTCCTGATTTGATAAGAAAGACTGAATCAGTTTAAAATTTCTACCAGAAATACCACAGATGGGGTGACTATATTGCTGATCTCTTCCAAGACAAGAGAGAGCAACTAATAATACACAAAAATACAGATAAACCAGAAATATTACAAACCAAAGTGGAATCAGCAATGGCCAACTTGAACAGAAATAAAGCAGCAGGATCCGATGGGATTGTACTAGAGATGTTGACGCCTAGAAGATTTGGCATAGACAGGCTCTAATAAAAGAAATAATAAACGAAATTTACAACAGCGGCAATATACCAGAGGACCTAAGCAGATCAATTTTCATAGCACTACCTAAGAAGCCAAGTGCAAAGAATGTGAACTCCGCCGAACAATCAGCTTAATGTTTGATTTGGTTTGGTCGAGTTTTACTACATATCAGCTTTGGAAGGTTATCTAAAAGCGGACAACACTTAGAAAGCAAGTCCAATGAACATCTTTCTTATCAGAGGCATCTCTGCAAAGAGGCTCTTGCACCACTTTGCAAAGATAGACTTTGCTGAAGTATAAAAATTGGAGAATATTAAATTTGGGGATGGAAATGGTTTTAAGTGAGCTGCTACTGCAAGAAAATTAAACAAAAATTTGAACATCAATTTTTTTGATGAAATTTATTGTATAATTTAGATCGATATTCTCGAAAAGGTTTTTCAAGTTATCCGACTTAAAATATTTGTTTCGGATTTGTTTTAGATTACGGCAATTTAAAAGTAAGCGTTCAGTCGTAAATTGTTCCTGGCATGGGATGTGTTTTGGAGCTTCCTTATTTTTTAGAAGATGTTGATGGGTTATATATGTTTAACCGATTCGAAGTCTGGTTGGTATCACTTCCTCTCTTCCTATTGTACTTGAATTTGCGGTTTTTCGCTGATGATGGAGAAAATGTTAACAGATTTATTATTTGTACAGGTGTTCAATAATTTCTGAGATTTTTCTTTAATAGCCCTGTTGATTCTGGTTCTAAATTCAGTGTATGCAATCTTACGTTAAAATGTGTCATGTTCAGTGATTCCTTTGCCATTTTGTCCACGTCGCCATTTCCTTGAATGTCACTGCGACTTGGTATCCAGCATAGTACTACTTTTGCATCATTTTACCTATAAATAAGGTCAAGTCTGTTTGATAATTTATTTACTAAAGGATTTCTCATGTTTTTATTCTTCAGGGCTGGGAACACGAATAACGGATCTGAGAAGATGATACATCTGTCTGACTTATTAGATTCTATAATATTTAAAGCTAACTGAGTGGCTATGGTTTCTGCGCTAGAGACTGAGTCATAGTTAGGTAATTGTTTTTGTTTTGTTATGTTGTTAAGGAAAGCAGAACATCCAAATCTTTCTAACCTTTTAGATCCGTTGGTGTATATATACTTTTGATTTGGGTAAGCTCGGAGAACCTTGTGGATCTCTTCTATGGAATTGGTTCGAATTACTTTGTTTGAATAGGTGTAGCAAAGTCGTGGGATACTTTATTAGACAGAAAGAATTTTTGAAATTGTGTATTTCAGTATCCGGGTTGGTTTTATTATAATTTCGTTGATCAATTTTTCCATATAAAGTTTAAAATGTTTGATGACATTTTCTTTTTTGTCAAACAGAAATTTATATTTAGGATTAAAGATACAGTTGATAGGCAGTTAGATGAATTGGATTTGAGTTTTATATAATATCGTAATGCTAATTTTTCACGTCTTAGTTTTAACGGTGCCTCATGAGCTTTGGACTTTCTATGGGTGACGTTTTGAAGGCACCCAGAGCAAGTCTTATTCCTATATGGTAGATGGGATCAAGGATATTTAGGTAAGATTTAAGGGTCATACCATATATGCAACATCCGTAGTCCAGTTGAGATCTTATTAGTGCTCTATATAATTTTAGTAATGATATGTAATCTGCTCCCCAGTCTGTGCTTTCCACAACTCGTAATGTTTTGAAGCATTTCCATTTTATGTATTTCAAGTGGGGGATGAATGTAAATTTTTATCAAAATTGATTCCCAGAAATTTGTGTTGGTCAGTCATTTCTATTTCAGTTCCTTCTAGATTAAGGGTTGGATCATTTTGCATTTTCCTATGATTACATAAATTAATACACTTTGTTTTAGTTGGAGAGAATTTGAAACCATTTTCAATAGTCCAGTGACTTAATTTATTTAGATACATCTGCAATTGACGTTCTACTGTGTGCGTGTTTTTTGATCTGTGACAAATCAGAAGGTCATCTACATATAAGGAACCATCAACTTCTTGATTCAGGTAGTTTATGATGTTGTTAATTTTTATATTTAAAAAGGTGACAGACAAGATACATCCTTGTGGAACCCTTCTTCTTGTATTTTGGGTCTGAGAGTGTTGATCAACTTCTTACCTTGAAGCTTATATTGGATAAAATGTTCTTTATCAAATTTGATAATTTGCCTTTTAGACCAAAATTGTATAAATCTTTCATTAATCCTTGTTTCCATGTTGTTTTGTAAGCCTTTTCTAAATAAAAAAAAAAGATGGCCATTGCATATTTTTTTATGAAAGCCTCTCTAATGAAAGTTTCGAAGCTAATTATGTTGTCAATTGTGCCTCTTTTATTTCGAAATCCGCTCTGTAAATTGGCAATTAAATTATTTGATTCTAACTACCAATTCAGTCTTTTATTTACTATTCTTTCGAAGGTTTTGCATATGCAACTTGTTAATGTTTTTGGTCAAAATGTTTTAGGGTCAGATTTTTATTTCTCTGGTTTTGGTATAGGAATCAAAATGGCCTGTTTCCAACTATTATGTAATTTTTCCTGAAATCATATTTCGTTAAAAATATTTAATAGGTATTTTATTGATTTTGAGAAATTTGTTTCAAACATCCGTAATGAATTTCATCTGGTCCAGTAGCTGAGTTGTGTGATTTGCTTATAGCATTAAAGAAGTTCGTTCAATGTAAAAGGATGGTTGTAGTTTTCTTTGTTATTTGAGTTAAAGTTCAGTTTATGTTTATTTTTCTCTGGATCTTGTCTAATTTTTTGGAAAGGCTGTCTATAGTTATTGCTAGAGGAATTATCTTTTAAGGTTTCTTTAAGAAGATTTGCTATATCTTTTATCCTCATTATTTTTCTGTTATTTTGTGAGAGGTGATTTAGAGAGGAGATAGATTTTTGCCCACTATTTTCCTTATCATATTCCATACTATTGTTTTGGTTTTGTATTGTATTTTTTTTACTTATATAATCTTTCCAGGATTTTCTTTTTAGCTTCTTTGATGACTCTACATGCTAATGCTCTTTTCTGTTTGAATAGATTTAAATTATAGGTCGTAGGTTGAAAATTAAATTTTCTTAAAGCCGCTCTGCGTTGTCTTATTGCCTTTTTGCCCTCATTGTCAAACCACGGTCTTTGTTGTTTGTTTGATGCCCTGCTTTTCGGTATACATTCTCTTGTGATAGTTGTTAATGTTTCTGTGAAATATTCAATAGATATTTTGTGTTTTCTTTTTCTGTAAGTTTATGATGGCATTAGTTTTTATAAATCCGCTTTGTTTAGTTTCTGCTGAACATTTCATGAACCGTCAAGAACGTTCCAATTATAGTCCATGAAAATAGAAGGGTCACATAGAAATGTCAACAGTTGAATATGTGCCACATAACCAAACCCATCATCCGGATTCTGATGAACAGAGCGCACAGCAGAATTGACACAGAGATATAACAAGAACAGCGTAGCTTCGTTAAAGATATCGGAACGAGGAATGCCATATTCATGCTCAGAATGTTCTCTGAAAGATCAGTAGAAATGCAGAATGATCACTATCTGCGCTTTATAGACTATGCAAAGGCATTTGACAAAGTACGCCACAAAGATTGTATAGAGATGCTCGATAACCTCCACATTTTCGGAAAAGACGTTAAGATAATCAAGAATATATATTGGCAGCAAACCGCTTGCGTACGGATAGAAAGTGAAGTCAGCAGGTATACAAAGATAGAAAGGCGCGTAAGACAAGGATATATTTTCTCACCGGATCTATCCAACCTATACAGCGAAACAATTCCGAGAGAAATAAAACCCTTACCAGGACTTGTCATTGGTGGCTACAATCTCAACAGTGTAAGATACGCAGATTACACAGTGCTGACAGCAGACACAGAAAGGAGAATGCAGGACTTCCTACAGAGGGTACCAAAAGAAAGCGAGAAGAAAGGACTAAGCATAAGCTTCAAGAAAACTTAATGTATGGTCATCAGCAAAAAGAAGACGACAAAATGCCAACTACAGGTCGGAGAAACTAAAATTACACAAGTAAAGACATTTATATACCTGGGAAGTGTGCTGACAGAAGATTGAAAGTGCGATGTTGAATTTCAAAGACGCATTGGCATGGTCAACGATGCATTTGAAATGCTAACCAAAATACAGAATGACAGGAAAATCTCATTGGAAACAAAGTAGAGAGCGATGGATTTCTCTGCGATATCTGTTCATATGCATGGCAGTGAATGTTGGACGATTTCATCAAGGATGAAAGAGAGGCTTGAGACAATAGAAATGTGGTGTGACAGAAAGATGCTGAGGATACCATGGAATGAGCACGTTACTAACGAGGTGGTGTTGGAGAGGATGGACACGAGGAGAAAACTCATACTTAATATAAGGAAGAGACAGATGAGATTTCTGGGACATTTAATGAGGAAGGAAGCCCAGGAGAATTTAATACTCACAGGACGGCCAGAGAGCAAGAGAGACAGAGGAAATCAGCGTAATACCTACTTGATAGATCTGAGCAAATAGATGGCAGAGCAGAGTTTGGAAGAAATACTAAGAGGAAGAATTTTGAGAGGACCAAGTGACAAAGCCAAGTGGAATTCCATGATCGCTTACGCCCTAAAGGGACACAGCATATAAAGAAAAAGAAAGTATGCCAAACCTTGTCAAATTTCTTAGACATATCCAAAGCAACAGTCCGATCTTTGCCATTCTTATCTAAAGCTTGATAGACACTTTCAGCAATAATCGTTATCACACCAGCAGTTGACCTAGAGAAGCGAAAACCATATTGCATATCTGAAAGGAAACCCTGCAATGTGAGATGCTTAATCAATTCAGAGTTAATTTCCTAAAAGAGATAGAAGGTTAATAAACCGACAGAAGGATCAGATGGTTTTGCTGAGTTTTTACAGGTCGAAATTGCAGAAAAGGATTTCGAACCCACAGAAAGAAGCAGCAATATATTTATTGTAGGTTAGAGAACACAGGAGGCAGTTAAAAATCATATTCTGCTCTATCAGCAGAAGATGTTAAGACCGCACATTGAGTAAAGAGAGTGAAATAAAAAAAACATTTCTATTTAATACACTATTACAGAGCCGCCAGCAGTCCCGAGGATTAAACTTGTTAGAGGCTATACGGTGCGTCCTTTTAACAGCAAACAAAGACTTAGCCACTTTGAGGACACATTTACAACTATTTCGTGCAGTCACACATAGGCGTTTGTTGTGATCGGAATTATCATAATATTACACCCGTAAAAAATAATTCCCATGGGTAATAGTGTCTGCACAGGCTGGTGAGATACAGGAGAAGATTGTCGTTATATCTGATATTTGCGAGAATCTACAAGAGCATCAATGATGTCTTTAATCGAAGAAGAAAACTCTGTGGTACAATTCTCAATAAAAAAGTTAAGAATATATTCCAAGAGGCGTCTCGAGTACAGTCACGAAATGAATCCTAATTAGTACCCTGATAACAGGAAGAAGTCTTGTAAATAGAAGGTTCCTTTCCAATAGACAACTCAAAAAAAAAAAAAGAGATACTACAGCGTAATCCGAATTTGCCAAGAGGGCAGAGTTGTGATGCTTGACAAGAGCTAAGAGAGGAGGTAAGGAACAAACCAAGTAAAGAAGAATGTTGAACAGATTTTTTCGGGAAACGAGTAGAGAAATCCACTATTTGACCGAGACACTGAGCAATGAAAGTCAGAGTATTGGCAATATCAGTAACATTAGAACATTTTGACGCGATGAGCATTAAAATCACCAAACATATTTGGAAATGGATGTAGAAAAAGAGCGATTTTTATATTATCAGAAATGTCGTTTAATATATTAAAGTCCGACGAAGGGGAAAAAGATAGCTAACAGAGTGCAATAATGAAAATGGAAAGCTCTTGAAAAAATTGTAACTCAAGAGATAATTCCTTTGCAATTAGGTGATTTTCCCGAATATAGGCACCGACACTATGCATATGTATGTTAGAATCTTTTCGGCAAAGAGGAAGATAGAATAGAACAAATAATGCATTATTAACATTAGAAAAAATTAAATTAGTTTTATAAAATGCGAACATAATGAAGACCGTTTCATCAGAAAAGATTTAAAAAAAATTAGAACTAATGCCTCGAATATTGTAAAATAAAATGTTGAGGATTAGGTGATTATCTTGATTTACTGGTTTACACGTATTTATTTTCATTGTTTTTGTCATGAGAAGATTTGTTCTAAGAAGAAAAAAATAACCAAATAATTCTCAATATCATTTATGGGAATACAAACTGGCCAGAAGGGGGCTAATACTAAAACATGATGTGACCTAATAGCTGTCCACCGGAAATACACGCATGGGCAACTAAACATGTGCGACATGTCACTATCCATGCGCCGATATTATGAGACTGTTGATCAGTGCAGCCACTCTAATCGCTACCAACATTTACGGACAGGTAACGATCTCAGTAGATTTGCAAAGATAGAAAGAGGCGTAAGACAAGGATGTGTTTTTCACCGGATTTGTTCAACCTGTACAGCGAGAATATTTTGCGGACCCTAGACGACACGCCAGGATTTGCTATTGGAGGCCACAACTTGAACAACATAACGTATGCAGATGATACAGTGCTGATTGCAGACACGGAAAGGAAACTGCAGGACCTACTACAGAAGGTAGCGGTGGAGAGTGACAAAAAAGGACTACAAAGAAACTTTAAGAAAACCGAATGCATGGTCATCAGCAAAAGGTGCAACCCAAAATGCCAAATACAGGTGGGGGATACCAGAATAAAGCAGGTGCAAAAATTTAAATATCTAGGAAGTGTTCTAACAGGAGATGGAAAGTGCGACACAGAGATCAGAAGGCGAATTGGCATGGCAAAGGGCGCGTTCCAGAAGCTGAGCAAAGTACTAACACACAGGAAAATTTCACTAGAAACAAAGAAAAGAGTGCTAGATTGCTATGTGATGCCAGTTCTTCAATACGGTAGTGAGTGCTGGACAATATCATCGAAAATGAGGACAAAACTGGAAGCAGCGGAAATGTGGTTCTACAGAAGGATGCTGCGGATATCGTGGACTGAACATGCAAGCAACGATGAGGTGTTGGAAAGAATGGCAACTAAAAGGAAATTAATACCCAGCATCAGGAAGAGACAACTGAAGTTCCTGGGACACGCAATGAGGAAGGAGAGTTTGGAGAACCTGATACTGACTGGCCAGGTAGAGGGAAAGAGAGACAGAGGAAGGCAGCGGATAACATATTTGCAGGGCCTGGTCGGTTGGATGACGGAACGGGGGTTACCAGGAGTAACGGGAACAAACATGCTGAGGGCCACAAGGGATAGGGAGACGTGGAGGGCCATGATCGCCTACTTCCTGAAGGGACAGGGCACATAGAAGAAGAAGAAGAAGAAGAAGAAGAAGAAGACTACTAGTCAGATGAAGAGACTAAAAAACTGCCAATCCTGTACCCTCATAATGAAAAGTCGCAGTCACTGATAAGCAAAGAATTAAGACAGTTAAATCAGCATAGGCGAAAGAACCAGTAAACCATATCCTAAACAAGAATCAATGAATAAGCTTCTATTTCTGCCAAGAAAATATGAAAGCAATACTTGCACAGTGACAAGAAAAATATATAACAAAATTCAATTAACTAAATTTAACACTAGGTTATATGATATATATTGTTGAAAATGTCTCTGTATATACAGAAGCTTAGCAAATGAAACCTATTCTCTGTTTTGATTCGAACAAGGACCGGAAAAACAGGTAAAAAATCACCAGTGATGTAAAGCTGAAAGCGTAAGTAGTTCTAATAGACTGCAAAATTTGCAAGAAGCTAATATATTCTGTAAAATTATAGTTTACATAAAAATACTTTTCTTAATGCAAAGAAAAACAGCTGTGTTCATTTTATTTCTTTTTCGGTTTGTTGTCTGCAACTATTTGTAAATTTGCACTGATTTGGCACCAAAATGACTCGTCTTAATTCTTCCCTACAACCGAAAGGTTTAAAATGGGATAGCTTTTTGAATAGTTCGTACATCCTATCATGCGATGCTTTCTCATCAGATGAAAGAACATCTTTAATAATACCGCCGACGCTATCGCCATCTTCATTATCACCTTCAATAACGATAAGAATTTAAAAAACAAAAATGAAAGACATAAAAAAAGTCGCTTTCTTTGCGTGAACGCCATTAGACGGTCTGTAGTATAAGGAATGCCAACGAAAGTCTCGCTAATATTTGATGATGAGGGAGTCATTTGGGGAAATTCTTTAGCATGATCAGAACATATGAGTACTTACGCAAATATGAATGTCTGAAGATCATTGATTTTGTTTTGATTTGTATATTTTTGCACATTTTATCTCTTTCTTAGTGTTTTCTTTTTTACACGCGAGATAATAACTGATGGTTACTTTGTAGTAAACTATCTTTTATCTTCCTCTCAGTATTTCTCATTTTGTTCTTATTTCTATTCATTAGCTACCAATTAACCTATCTATATTTATTTATATGCTTCAGTATATTTTGTCGGTTTTCAGTCTTATTACTGTACATTTATTCCTTTGTTTTACATTTGCATATCCTAGGTACATCAGTAATTCAACAGCTTAAGGATAAAAGAGTATTTTATAAAAAATACTTAATTTTCCACAATCTCTTTCCTTGTCAATGGACTTGACTCAGTATTGAATATTGATCGCACAGAGCGAATATTATACAGTAAACATTTCAGATAAAAATTTAGTTAATTACTCTATATCAAATTATAGATTTACATAATTACTAATACAGTTTATTAATCACTTACTAGTTAGTACTATTTCACCTTTTGTATCACCAGGCTGTAAAATTAAAATTGTAATAGTTAAAAAATTGATTATTGAGATATTAAGTTTATAAGTCACCAAAATTCATACATTGATGTCCTTAAAGACACATGGCCCGTTGGTTGGATCCAGTGATTTGATTAAAATTGTAATAGTTAAAAAATTGATTATTGAGATATTAAGTTTATAAGTCACCAAAATTCATACATTGATGTCCTTAAAGACATATGGCCCGTTGGTTGGATCCAGTGACTTGATTAAAATTGTAATAGTTAAAAAATTGATTATTGAGATATTAAGTTTATAAGTCACCAAAATTCATACATTGATGTCCTTAAAGACACATGGCCCGTTGGTTGGATCCAGTGACTTGATTAAAATTGTAATAGTTAAAAAATTGATTATTGAGATATTAAGTTTATAAGTCACCAAAATTCATACATTGATGTCCTTAAAGACATATGGCCCGTTGGTTGGATCCAGTGACTTGATTAAAATTGTAATAGTTAAAAAATTGATTATTGAGATATTATGTTTATAAGCGAAAAATTGATTATTGAGACAAAGTTATTGTTGTTAAGTCACCAAATTCACATTACGTCCTCCAGTTATATGGCCCGTTGGTTGGATCCAGTGACTGATTAAAACGGTAATAGTGTTAAAAAAATTATCGAGACATATGCTTATAAGTCACCAAAATTCACATTGATGTCCTTAAAGACACATGGCCCGTTACGGATCCAGTGACTTGATTAAAATTGTAATAGTTAAAAAATTGATTATTGAGATATTAAGTTATAAGTCATCAAAATTCATACATTGATGTCCTCGAAAGCACATATCGGTTGGTTGGATCCAGACTGACTAAAACGAAGAAGTTAAAAAATTGATTACTGAGATATTAAGTTTACAAGTCAACAAATTCAACAAGTACATTGATGTCCCAAAAGACACATGGCCCGTTGGTTGATCCACTGACGAAATTAATAGTTAAAAAATTGATTATTGATATTAAGTTTTATAAGTCACCAAAAATCTATATTGATGTCCTTAAAAAGACACATGGCCCGTTGGTTGGATCCACTTGATATTAAAATTAATAATAGTTAAAAAATTTGATTATTGAGATATGTTTATAAGTCACCAAAATCCATGCAGATGATGTCCTTGAAGACATGGCCCAAGTTGGTTGGTCCAGTGACTTGATTGTAAACTAAAATAGTTAAAAAATTGATTATTGATGTTTATGTAAGTCACTCGTAAATTTGCCACATTGATTATCCTTGTACACATGGCCTAAGCATATGGATCCAGTGACTTGATTAAAATTGTAATAAGTAAAATTGATGATGAGATATTGCTTATAAGTCACCAAAATTCATACATTGATGTCCTTAGCACATGGCCCGTTAAGGATCCAGTGACTAGATTAAAATTGTAATAGTTAAAAAAATTGATTATTGAGATATTAAGTTTATAAGTCACCAAAATTCATACATTGATAACTTTAAAGAGACACATGGCCAGTTGGTTGGATCCAGTGACTGATTAAAATTGTACATAAAAATTGATTATTGAGATATTAAGTTTATAAGTCACCAAAATTCATATTGGAGTGTCCTGTTGTTACATGGCCCGTTGGTTGGATCCAGTGGACTTGATTACAATTGTAATAGTTAAAAAATTGATTATTGAGATATTAAGTTTATAAGTCGTACCAAAATTCATACATTGATGTCCTTAAAGACATATGGCCCCAAGTTGGTTGATCCGTGGACGGATTAAAATTGTAATAGTTAAAAAATTGATTATTGAGATATTAAGTTTATAAGTCACCAAAATTACATACATTGATGTCCTTGAAGACATGGCCCGTTGGTTGGATCCAGTGACTTGATTAAAATTGTAATAGTTAAAAATTCGATTATTGAGATATTGCCGAGAGGTCACCAAAATTCATACATTGATGTCCTTAAAGAAGTGCTCGTTGGTTGGATCCAGTGACTTGATCGAAAGAGTTGTGAATTCAATGTGAACAAAAAACTTACAGAGCTGAGTTAAAGGGAGATAACTAATACCGCAAACAGTCGTGGAACAATCTACCCCGATGAAGAAAATAAAATTCCAAATTCCAGTCTTGAAGGAGGTGAGAGCGTACAACGACCAAAACTATGACGGCAGTCCAAACAATGTAAAGAGTGTAAATATATCTATCTCTATATCTGTCCATTCCTGTAGAGATGGAGATATCTCTATCTCTATATGTACCCCTCTGTATATATCGAGCTGTATATAGATATGTCTCTATAACAATGTATAGCGAGATATATAGATGTCTATATGTATCTCTATCAGCTCTATTTATACATTTATATTTATTACTCTCTATCAATCTATCTCTGTATCTGTTCCTATCTGTCTCTATCCCTATCTATATCTATTTATATATCTTTCTTTATGTATATCTTATCTCTATCTATCTCTATCGATACATCAATATATCTTTATCGCTATATGTTTATCTATCTCTCTGCATCTCTATTTAGCTTTCTCTCTACCTCCCACTCTCTCTTTCTGTATCTCTGTATCTTTATCTTTCTATATATCTATCACTATATTTCTATATTTCGATATCTTATTCTCTCTCTCTCTACATACATACATACATACATACATACATACATACATACATACATACATACGGCTATCTATCTATCTATCTATCTATCTATCTATCTATCTATCTATCTATCTATCTATCTATTTATATCTTTATCTATCTATAACTATTTATATATCTCTATGTACCAGTATAAATATTTATCTACCAATATCTATATATCTGTATCTATCTTTATTTCTATTCCTCTCTTTCACTCTGTTTCTATCTATCTATCTATCTATCTATCTATCTATCTATCTATCTATCTCTATGGCAAGCTATCTCTCTCCATATCTCTTTCTCTCTCTCTTTCTCTCTCTATCTATCTCTATTTCTATCTCTTTCATCTACCAAAAGGAAGTCGGTTTAATTTATACAATCTTTTGTGAGTGTTTATAGTTGTTAACTGTGAACATTCTTCTTCTACTTGTATTTGTAAATACGCTTCAGAAAGATTTAGCTTCAAAAAAACGTTTCCACCGTTTAACTTCGCAAAAATTTCCCCTGGACTTGCCAATAGGTTGTGGGGTTCTAAACACTTGTTTAACCTTGTCGAAAATTTCTCATAAACACGGACTTTATTATTTTTTCCTTTACATACACTTAGATACATCTCAGGTGCTGCCCATTTTGAATGGTTAATCGTTTCAATTGCACCTTTTTTCAGGTCTGTCTAATTCTTCGTTGACTTGATCCAATGCTGTGAATATTACAACTCCGTTTAAATACTGGTACGAACCCTTTTTTTCAGTTGAAATTTCGCTTTGAATTTGGAACACTGACCCAACTCACCCGGCAGAACACCCAGAAAACACCCAGAAAACATTTTTTCCATTCTTCCGTTATACTTTCACACTTTTTTGTTTTAATAGGTTTATACTTTCACACTTTTTTGTTTTAATCCCTTACTTTATTTTGCAATAAACGTTTATAGGCAAATCCCAAAACTTCAATAATTCCATCCAGCCAGTACCAAATAATTTCGTAGTACTTTTTAACGCATAAGCCTTAACGTTTACAATTATTTTAGATTGAGATATTATAAATCATTTCTCCATCAAAAAATAATTTGTCGAAATCCCTTTTTAATTTTGTTTTTCCGATTTCTTTCCAGTTGGCTTCACTGATTATTGTGATATCATTACCAGTATCTAGTAGCATTTTCATATTCACAATTTTATTATTTTTTGAGAATTTTTTCCGTCACAATACTGTGTATAATTTCTTTTTCGTGTGAGAACTTTTTCTTGGTTTACTTTTACAGTGTGACTTTATATGTACTACTTTACCAAACTTTTATCATTTAGAATACTTAAAGGGATTGTCATCTCCGAGATGTAATCCTCCGCATCAGACATATGGACATTTTGTGCATTTTTCTTTTGCTTATATCCATGCACATTCTTTTTCCTGAATTTCTTCAGCATCGTGACTCAGACTTAGAAGTCTGACATTCATTTGATATTTTCTATAGTGTAAGATTATTATTTTGTTCAAGTTTCGTTTTTTTTTTTCAGAATTATTTCCATTAACTTTTGCTGCTGTTTCTGCAGTTCCCATAACGGTTGCTGTTGGTGTTGTTGAGTTTTTACAACCTGAACTGAGTATTTCACTTTATTCTACAAACACACACAAAAAAAGGAAACCAATGTAGGCCCAAATTCTCGTCGTCACTGGTATCCTGTGTGCCAAAGCCACAAGTATTTTTCTGTTTATTATGCCCGGTATGAGTTTCAATATCCTTGACACTCCTGTTATAGGATTTCGATTCCTTGTCACATCTGTTATAGCACGTACGAGTTTCGATCCTTGTCATCACTGTTATAACTCGTTTTCTAGAGGTTTCATGTAAGTCTTGCAAGAAATATTTGGAAGACTGATTTCAACGATTTTTCAAACACACGAACGTTCTTTATTTGTGACTCAAGACTAGTTCGTTTGAGTCACCGGTGTGGTATTATTTACTCAACAGCAATATCTATTTTTATCGATCTTTATCTAAACTTATTTATAAATGGAACTTTGTGTGTGTATGTGTGTGTTTGTGTCTGTGTGCGTGTGTGTGTCCGTTAGCTACAGACTCCGAAACGGCTGAACCGATTTTCTGGAAAATTTGCACAGTTGTACTCTAAGCGTCTGCGAGTGTTCTTAGCTAGGTTTTGTGTTGAGGTACCCCTGATAAATATCGAAAATCGATAATAAAAAAAATCGGGTTATAGAAGGAGTGGTCCAATTTTAATCAAATTCAATACACTAATAGACAAAGGCATAAGAAACGTTATTCAGAATTTTTTAGCTTGCAGTTCCTACAATAGTGCAGCAAATCGATAATATATATATATATAAAAGGCAAGATGTTTGTGTCTGTTTATCTGCCCGTATGTCTGTATTTTTTTTCAGCCCTTTTATTTTAGTTTTTGCTTCGGGTTTGGCTCTAATTAGGTATAATTGTAGTTCTTAGTCTCAGCCATGATACCATTTACTCATAGGACTTATTTAACTTTCAAAATTCAGTTTACGACGAAAAAAACTTATTCGATATCGATACCAGGAAATCAAAATTTCACTTACATACATTCATTTTTCTTTCAGTCTACGGTTTCGCTTTAAGTGGAAAGAACTATTGCTTTTTAGTCTTTCGTGCCAACGTCCAAAGAGTCTTAGCTCCAGGACCATGGATTAGTTTTAAAGCTTTCATTACACCCGAGCAACGCCGGGCTATACTGCTAGTTTCTATATATTTGTACTTATCTATCTATCTATCTATCTATCTATCTATCTATCTATCTATCTATCATTATATAGCATTATATCTATCTTTATATATCGTTGTCTCTATCTTTATCTATTATCATATTTTTTTATATATCATTGTCTCTATATTTATATCTATCTGTGTTTATCTATCTCTATCTATCTATCTATCTATCTATCTATCTATCTATCATTATATATATCATTATATAGCATTATATCTATCTTTATATATCGTTGTCTCTATCTTTATCTATTATCATATTTTTTTATATATCATTGTCTCTATATTTATATCTATCTGTGTTTATCTATCTCTATCTATCTATCTATCTATCTATCTATCATTATATATATCATTATATAGCATTATATCTATCTTTATATATCGTTGTCTCTATCTTTATCTATTATCATATTTTTTTATATATCATTATCTCTATTTTTATATCTATCTGTGTTTATCTATCTCTATCATTATCTCTATCCATCTATCTATCTATCTATCTATCTATCTATCTATCTATCTATCTATCTATCATTATATATATCATTATATAGCATTATATCTATCTTTATATATCGTTGTCTCTATCTTTATCTATTATCATATTTTTTTATATATCATTGTCTCTATATTTATATCTATCTGTGTTTATCTATCTCTATCATTATCTCTATCTGTCTTTTTCTCTGTCTATTTTTATTTTAATTACTATTTATCTTTATCGTTATCTCTATCTATCCCAATATCAATCACTCTCTCTGTCTATCTTTATCTTTATCTTTACTTCTATTTATCTCTATCTCTATCTATCGCTATCTTTATTTCTACCTTTATATCTCCCGATCTCTACCTTTATCTCTATCTATCTTTATCTCCCCCTCTCTCTCTCATATATATATATATATCCCTCTCTGTCTCTCATATACATATATAAAGATACATTAAATAAAATACATTATATATATATATATATATATATATATATATATATATATATCCGAGTGAGTATAGAATGAGGAGAGAAAAAAGAAAAATTTTTTCCGTCCAAAACATTAATTTAAAACAGTGCTCGATATGTGATGTATAGAGCAGTGAATATTTATTATAAATTATGTTTTAGAACATGTACATAATTTCTTCTATAGAAGAAATTATGAACATGTTCTAAAACATAATTTATAATATATATATATATATGTGTGTGTGTATATATATATATATATATATATATATATATATATATATATAATGTATTTTATTTAATGTATCTCAATCTCTATCTATCATCTATCGTTATCAGTATCTATCTTTATCTACCTCTATCTGTATCTATCTTTATCTCTCCCCCCTCTCTCTCTCTTATATATATATATATATATATATATATATATATATATATATATATATATGATGTAGTTTATTTAAAGGTATGTGTATGTATTTTATATCTACTTGCACATATGTTCATATGGAAGAGTATGTTTTTAAATTATGGGTTTAGGGAAATAAGGAAAGACGAAGTCAGATTGTGTATGCCATGCCAAAATATACGCATGGGGATACGTATTTTCTTTAACTGCCGTATTAATAAACATCTACATGTACTTATAATCACGCATACACATATAATGATACGTAGGTAATTGTAAGCAGAAAGAGGACTGCTTGAACGTACCATTAAGTGCATTTTTGCTGTTAAGAGTTACCTAATACATGGCAATTTCATTCGTCCCTTCTTCTCCATACTCACTCTTTATGTATTTTCTGTATATAGGAATTTGCGTGTATCCTTGTACATGCATGCTTGAGTGTTTATTTTCTCGTTGTGATTCTTATAAATAATTAGTTGTGGAATATTTTTCCCAAATGTACAATTTCAAATAATGTTTTTAGAAAAATGAATTAGAAGATTTTTTTTTTTGGAAAAGTATCCAAGTATATGTATTTCTTGCTTTAAGTTCTTTAACTAATTTTGTATTTGATGTTACAGGCTTGGATGAAAATGGTCTGATATGACTGAGCGATCCTGGTAATATTTCTTTTAATATTATTCCCAATTTATTCACACACACTGTTTGCTGCTATTATAGGCTTGTTTCAGGGAAGAAAGACAGTGAAGACTTAAAAACCCAGATAGATTTTTTATTTTATCAGCACATAAACCACACACAAAAAATAAAATTAAGTAAAGATATACCGATTTAGATTAAAATTAGAGAATTAAAAGGCTATTTCCCTACATCTTGCAAGTTCTTACATAAAACTTTCATATTTGACGACCAAAAAATGACACAAAGCAGCAGCAGCAAATTATAAGGATAGAATTCACATTTAATAGTTTTCAAAAAGTGAATAGTAACCACCCTCCCTGCGATATACTCCCGAATGAGTACTATATAAGCAGATAAATTTACTAACCAAATATTTATATATTTCAGCTGGAATTAACGTTGTTAGAAATAGTCATATTTCATAGCTTAGACCTCGAATGTCTCCAAATAATTACTCGAATGATATCCAGTATTTGACCATATAGGTTTTACTTTCAAGAAATTTCAAGATGGTGGGGGGGATAGGCTTTGACAAGCAATGTTTTTATTTGATTGTCATTCATGGAGGAAATATAAAAGACGTTCAATATATAGAGAATATATATTTATTTAAATTTATTTGTTTGAACATTATTTTATAATTTAAATAAATATGTCGGTTAATTTCGTTATATATATATATGTATGTATTCTTCATTTGTAAACAAGTTATTACGCGATCTAGATTTCTACCATGTGGTGGTTTCAGGCGATTTGCAGTAACTGATTTTACCGTTTACCGTTCTTTTTTTTTAAATGCTCACGTAACGGTAATTTTTTTGAACGCTCTCGTAAAAAACGTGGAATCTTGTAATTTCAAAAACTGTGCGTTCAAAAATTCCGTCACGTGATGTGCGTTGTGGTACAGTGGATATCAGCTCGGAACGAGAAACCAGAGAGCGGAGTTCGAATTCCAGTTGAATCCATTGTATTCACTTACGCGCAAATACCCTTGGGAAAGGTATTAATCCGTCTCTTCCTTCCAGTTATGGGTTAAATAGCAGGACAGATTGGGTTCCAGTTATGGGTTAAATAGCAGGACAGATTGTGTTGCCTTGGTCGGCAACCAGTCTACCGCAGAAAGCAATGGCAAGCTACTGCGGGATAATCTTCTGCTTAATCAGTCATGTCTCTTTCGAGACATGATCGCCCAAGCGTGTATCACGTATGGCACTTTAATTGACTGAGTGTTAAAAAAATCACCTTGAAACCTAGGTCGCATTATAACTCGTTTACCAATGAAGAATATTAAAAAATTCTACAATATGATTGTCTTGAACTTTTTAATACAAATGTGCACTGGCCAAAAACTAAGTAATTAAACAATTTATACATACATATGTTTTTATTTTGATTGCGGATGACTATATATATATATATATATATATACAAATGTGTGTCTTATAGTGCAGTGTCTTGTAATGTCATAGAATCTTCCAGCAGCCACCCTGTTTACTCAGTGCAACACTAGTCCTCATGGCGCTCGACGTAGGTTTCCGTATTGAGTCTGAAGCCCTGTGGGAAGATGAATAGAGGTATAACGTCGTTATCACTAGTGATCACTGCAAACACCATTCTAATTGTATTCACTATTAGACTCATCTTACCCTTTCCGAATCCTCTGCATCGTCCTCAGATTGACAGCCAAACACCCGGAAGTGTTCGTATTGAAGCTTCTTGTGTAAACAACAAACAGAAAACATGCCTTTTTCAAATTACTGGCGGATGTAATTGCGTCATGGTGCTCTTTCTTACAGACGGTCCTTAAGTGAACTACTACACCGTGCAGTTCTCAAAATCAAACAACGTGCATGTGCGATATTAAAAATATCATTTACAATTTACCTTTCGCAACCTGTGTGTATGTACATAGAAACAATACTAAAAAACTATTAGAAATGTGTATTTTCAATAAACAGTACCAAATGAGACTTAAATAAGCATTATTTGAGGGATAGAATACTTTGGTGGAAGTCATTAAAATAATTACGGACAAAAAATAATTAATATTCTTTTTTATTTATTATAAATCCATGAGTGAAACTATTTTTAATGGTGAATATTACCAAATCAAATTCGAAATGCTTCATTGGGCAAATTCGAAAAAGGATATAGACGTCAAATAATTTAGCGTACAAGTGGGTACATGATATGTGTATGTAAAATGTATATGCGAACAGTGTAAGATTTCGTACAAATACATTCTATTTAGCTTCAACTACAGATTAAACAGCAGTGTAGAAAATATATAGATGTATGCTATTTCTGCATTTATAATGGCTTAATTTATTAAATGCAATAAGTTTAAAATAATTATTTTTTGAAAATATTATGCAAAAATCAAAACGCACACACACATATTCTTAACGGGAATTCGATAAATATTCTCAAACATTTCTTTATATTTTGGGCATAAACTTCAGCGTTCCTAAAGATAAAGACGCCGATCCAAATTAAATTTTCGATTTTCTTTTTTGATAGAAAAATAAAATAATTTATTAACAATACTTTTCTACTGGAATTGAATTTGTTGTAACTGCTGAGAAAATAATATTTTGAAAATTGTTGTTTATATCATCATAAGTACGGGCAACACAATCTTTCGTTGTTTCCATTGAATCAGATTTAGGCATCTGAAAGAATCCTCCATACAAAAGAATATGTACGAGGGTCGGTCGTTACTGGCATTTCTTTTAAAATTTAAGATTATTCGGAATTTCAATTTTTTTCTTAACTATAAGCCATAAAATTTATAGAGGTTCAGCGGAGAAATCTGCGGAGTTACCTTCTCTTCTTTCACATTGTTTGTCTATCCGGACACACTCAGTAATCAATTAACTGTCATAGACACCCTCTTTTAGAAGGCGAAAGATCTATAAACTTTCACAGAAAGATAGTGACTGTTAATGAAGATGTTGCCCCTTATGTAAGCAAAAAAAAAAAAGAAAAAAAAAGATGAATCCGTGTAATTAATGGCAATCTCAGAGAGAAAGGAGAAGCTGACTTTAGTGACAGGTTCCGCAGTGGGAGACCAACTGCTTCTGTGAATGAGGATAAATCCACACAGATCGATACTGGCATTATTGCTGACAGAAGAGCCCTTTTGTAAAATTTTGTGAATGACTGCATTTTAGTGTGCTCATTTGATTACCTAAAAAATTAACTTACCAGAATGATAACAAACACCATGAAGGTGTATAAGTGTATGTTTAAGCTCGTGAAGGAGGTGGTAAGAAGGTAGCGGTTTTCTATTGATGATGACCAAGAAGCGACTCGCACAAGGCTAATTAAGTTAACCTAAGATTTTCCAGGAGACTCTGTAGAAGACTAGATGTAGGATCCTAGGATTCTTGTGTTCAGTTTGATAACCAAATGTTCTAACTACACGGACATGTAAAAGCAATATATATAGTTTTTATGTTATACTTTTCTGCCTTAATAAAAACGTCGATTGCGTAAAATGTCTGAATTGACCATGAAATGAACTCATTTGGTAACGAAGTAGAAGTGACACACATTTTTATACAAGGATTATTAACTGAATCGTTAATTGGCTCAAATATTTTATCCCTTATTGCACTGGTTTCTCTCTCTCTCTCTCTCTCTCTCTCTCTCTCTATATATATATATATATATATATATATATATATAAATATTGTTTAATTACTTAGTTTTTAGTCATAATAAAATTAGACCAGTGCACATTTATACTAAAAAGTGTTCAACACAATTATTGTAGAACTTTTGAAAATTCTTCATTTGTAAACGACTTATTACGCGATCTAGGTTTCTACCATAGGGTATCTTCAGGCGATTTTCAATAATTATTGCAATCGCCTGAAAACACCACATAGTAGAAACCTAGGTCGCGTAATAACTCGTTTACAAATGAAGAATATATATATATATATATATATATATATATGTGTGTGTGTGTGTGTGTGTGTGTGTGTGTGTGTATTTCTGAATTAATGAGTGTACACAAGATATCTTAAAAGGATAAAATAAATTATGAAAATACCCTTAAACTAACAGACACTGATATTTTCTGTAGACTCACATATGTAGGACGCCTTTTTCTCCTACTGATGTGTTCTTTTTTTATTTGCTTATAATGATAGGGGCTGGCAATATCGATGACGCGGTGACCAACATTTGGAGATTTGGGGAACGAATACACGGTGGCAGAGTCAAAGTTTAGTGGCTTATTTCTCGGAAGATGTCCAAAACAGTAATTACATCTTCTTCTTCCCAACTTCTTAATCTTAGACAAAAAAGATGAAATCCTGGGGACATATTTGGTAGTTGCCAATGAAGGTCTCAGGTGACAGTTTTGAAGTTTTCCTTTTGGAAATATTAGATTTGCGATTTTGCCAAAAAAAGAAAAAAAAGAGACAGGGCTTTGAAAATTTTTTTTTTACCTCACTATAAAAGAGTTTTGTGCTATTGATATGGCTTCTACACTCACGTACAATTCTTTTCCCTTTCGACTTATATCTTTATATGCGTGCCTATCTCGTTATCAATCGAGAATTGTATCTATGAAAAAATTTTATATAATGTGTATATTATATATGTATTAATATTTTAAGTATTTTCGTGTGGCTGTGAACGAAGCCCGATCGACTTTTATTTATGCAGAGTTCCATTGTGCTTATACCTTATTTATAAATGTTTCATTGTGTAAGTGTGCTTGTATGGAAATTGTGTTCGTGCATACGAAATTACCTTTTATACTCAAGTTATTTTATATTAAATCAAAACAATACTGAATTCATGATTAATATATATATATATATATATATGTGTGTGTGTGTGTGTGTGTGTGTGTGCGATGTATGAATTGTCGCCTAAATTACGCAAAAATGAAAATAACATTGATATCTCATTTTAACCGATATATATGCTAAATTACACAAAATATCTTGAAATACTAAAGAGTAGATTTATTAAATAAAATCGTCATTGGCTTCAACCACGGCCTCCAGACGACTTCGAAATTTCCTGCAATTCTTCTAGACGGTCTCCTTGATTAAATAGGTGAATGCTGCCATAATCATTGCTTCAGTTACAAGGAATTTTGTTGATCTTTTGTTCAACTGCGCCTCACACATAATAATCAAGGGGGTTACAGTCTGGGGAGTTAGGTGGCCAGATGTAAGGGGTGATGTCGTCACAGTAAGTGTGTGACAGCCATGTTTAGGTTCTCCTGCTTGTGTGGTATGGTGCAGAGTCCCGTTTCCAGACATAGGGCAGCGCTCAATGTACTTGATGTAGGTTCTCCGTGTTGATTATTAGACCCTGCGGGAAGATGAAGTGTAGCATAACGTCGTGATCAAGAGTGATCAACCAAAACAGTATAGTGTTGACTGGATATCATCCAAGGCTTTCTAAAACTATTTGAAATAATTGCATTGGAACTTCTGACGCAAATGCCAAGTAGTATAGCATACCATTTCCAAATTTCTGGTGTAGTGATTGCGTCATGATGCTCTTTTTTCTCCTATATAGTGTCTAACTGACCCTACTGTCAATCGATAGTGTCAATCGATAAAATGAAAAACAAACAACCTGCATACATTAAATTAGAATATAAAATGGATACAATTTACCCATCGCACCCTGTATAAGTAAGTTAAGTGCCATACGTGATACACGCTTGGGCGATCATGTCTCGAAAGAGACATGACTAACTGAGCAGAACATTATCCCGCAGTAGGTTGCTTTCTGCGGTAGACTGATTGCCGACCAAGGCTATAGAACCCAATCTGTCCTGCTATTTAACCCATAACTGGAAGTAAGAGGCGGATAAATACCTTTCCCAAGGGTATTTGCGCGTAAGTGAATACAATGGATTCAACTGGAATTCGAACTCGGCTCCCCGGTTTCTCGTTCCGAGCCGATATCCACTGTACCACAACGCACATCCATTACTTCAAACATAATTATTAGTGGATATTCGTATTTAAAACAAATACGCCGTTTTATTCTTACTTTAAACAGTGGGAATTACGTCTATTCTCAGCAGTATTTGAACCCCTATCCTTCTTGGCTGGAGTAAATAAAGTTAGATCTGTCATGCTTTTACCGACTTATCTGTGGAGTAGGTCAAATGAATATACTGCTTAATAAATAAACGGAGAAACTACTCAAATATAGGCATCTACTAAAAATAAGCTTCAAGTAATAAATTACTTGATCAGCGACACACTCCCTACCTAAGTCTGTAAATGCCAATCGGATCTACGACGATATCATTTGCAAAAGAACGCAAATTTCTACTGCATTGGATGCAGTTTCGAATCCTGCCGAAGAGAACATATTATCTGTAATATGATTTATCTTCTATTCAGGCCGATAGAGAAAAATAAATAAGTGTACTGTATAATAAATAAACTGAGCATGTACACAAATATGGGTATCAACTAAAAATAAAGTTTACACACACACACACACACACACACACACACACACACACACACACACACATATATATATATATATATATATATATATATATGGATGGGGCGTGAGGGTGTTTGTGTGTGCATGAATGTGCACGTATGAATTATAATCTTAAGAATATATTTGTTGATTGATATTTTTAGGAATTCTTTTTTTTCCAGCGCCTTGAAACGAGCTTTTCAGACTTAAAGTATTTGCACATTTCACATAAAATCAGTTTGTGAATCATCGACAACAGCAATTGACCTTTCTGTATTACATGCATTCCTCCTTCACTGCTGACGGACATTTGAACGTGGTGTAATGGTAGCAAGCTTATTACACTGGTACCTATTACAACTGAGTAGTGAGTTCGGTTCTCACTGGGTACCCCAATAAATTCACCCTTGTGCCACATCTAAGCTGCGCTTATGAAAATCAACATTTTCACCGTTGAAATTACTACGAGTAACCATAACTTCTAATAGTTTCTTCTCTCGCACTTCGCTATTGTGGAAATCTTCCTGCTTTCATGTCAAGTACGATCTTTAAACATTTTAAAGTGACTTATTGTACATATTTTCAGTCTTATCGAGCCTTTTACCGCAAGTCAACATTCAACGGTCAATACTTCAACTCCCACCACACATACAATGTAAAAAAAGGGATCATCCGCTGCTTGCAACATCGAGCAAAAGTTATAAATGCGGTATATATAAACGAGAAATGGTCAATATAAGCAACTTAACATCTACCCAAGTGCGGATGTGCGTTGTGGATATCGGCTCGGAACGAGAAATCGGGGAGCCGAGTTCGAATTCCAGCCGAATTCATTGCATTCACTTACGCGCAAATAACCTTGGGAAAGGTATTAATCCGTCTATTCCTTCCAGTTATGGGTTAAATAACAGGACAAATTGGGTTCTATAGCCTTGGTCGGCAACCAGTCTATTGCAGAAAGCAATGGCAACCTACTGCGGGATAATCTTCTGCCCAGTCAGTCATGTCTCTTTCGAGCGTGTATCACGTATAGCAATTAACTAACTGACTGAACATCTACCCTGACACCGCCAAATTGGGACAGAAGAATGGAGTGTATAAAACACTCAGAAAACAGCCTTGGTCTGCCTACCCTATGTCAAGGGATTATCGAAAACTACAAAAGATCGGTGATCCATATAACATCAGGACGACCTTCAAAATTGGTTCTACATTTCGGAGACACCTCTTCCGACTGTAACCTTTCATAGAAGAGAACATGTCTAAGGTCTGTGCATACGACATCCCATGTAGCAAGAAATTTAAAAGAAACAGGATGCGCTGGAGATAGGTGGCAAAAGCACGTGGTTAAATAGTAAAATCAGGCTTAGATGATCACATATTAAGGGAAAAGTGAAATCATCGCCCCTGTGGGATGTGGTTGAAATAACAGACAGAGAACGTCATTAGAAAATACTAAAACGTGAGCAATCAACGCATATAGGTCAAGAAAATCAAAAGCTAGCCAAGCATAGAGAAAAACAATAAGAACAAAATTGTAATATGAGCTCTGGTAAAAAGTGATTCTGCGACACTAGGTTTATAAATGCCAAAAATTCATACCCTGATGTCCTCGAAGATACATGGATAAAAGCATTGATTGAATTCAGTGACTTGACTCAAAGAGATGTGAGTTCACTACCTGGTGACAGTAGTGGCGAACAGAACAAAACTTGGTGACTTGAAAGAGATAACTGATACTGAAACATCCAGAAGAGGCATGGCACGTGGAACTAGAACAATCCACAAGGTGGACAAAATAAAGGGTTCAGTACGAAATTGTAATCACCTGAATCCTAATCGTCGTGAATATAGCAACGAAGATGAAAACTACAGTCCGAACAACGTAAATAGTGTAAACAATAACAATAGCTCATCTCAGAAATATAGACAAATCCTTCATAAAAAATAATCCATATTAATACAAAAGTAATAATATGGAAAGAACGAAAAATTTTAATAATATATGTATATTATTTGGAATGCACTTTTTAAAGTCGGACAATTTTGCAAGGAGGTGGAAGGAATGACATTCTGACATATTTAGAAAATGGTGCCTTGGACAAAAGTGTTTGCGAACCACTGTCAAAAACAAAACAGATTTACGTGTCATTTCTTTTTAAATCGTGTGTAGTTATTTTTAATTTTATCGTACGACCATAAATGTTTAGAACAAGGATTTATATTTACTGTTTAAATCTGGTTAAGAGTTTTAAATGATAATGTTGCTAAACAATATGAATTACTTCAACTACATTACACAACATGGATTATTTTTGGTTGCTGGAAAAATTTAATTGATATTTAGGAGATTTTCTAAGTGCAGCTTGTGATATGATGTAGAAAGTATGGAGGACATAGTGAGGATCGAGCGCACTACACTAGGGTAATGATTCTATCGAGACAAACTTGCTATTCATTACACCTCATCAGGTGCTTAAATTAATTTATATCAGTCAGTTAAGTGGCATACGTGATACACGCTTGGGCGATCATCTCTCGACTTGGCAGAACATTATCCCGCAGTAGGTTGCCATTGCTTTCTGCGGTAGACTGGTTGCCGACCAAGGCTATAGAACCCAATCTGTCCTGCTATTTAATTCCATAACTGGAAGTAAGAGACGGACGAATATCTTTCCCAAGGGTATTTGCGCGTAAGTGCATACAATGGATTCAACTGGAATTCGAACTCGGCTCCCCGGTTTCTCGTTCCGAGCCGATATCCACTGTACCACAACGCCACAGCTCACCAGTACGTTTAGACTCCGATTGCTTTTTTTACCCAGGGTTGAAACCCGACCGAAATGGCGTCAGTCGGCGACTCTACCCCTGAGCTATGGGCGTAAATTTTGGATCGGAAAACTAACAGTTTAAATGTATCCGGCTATATTCTACAGACATTAAAGTTGCAACCATGTTCATACATTTTATTAGAATAGGGATAAAATAATTGTTACAAAAATATTTTTTCGGTCAATGAAATTCATATTTTGTAATTTTAAGATTAAGATTCTCTGATACAGAAATTTCAAAACTTTTGATGGGTACGTCTTTCGCTTTTTTATTTTTATTTATTTTTCGATTGTTTTAATAGATGAGAGATTGGAATGTTACGCATCTCTAAGCTAAGTAGTATATTCACTCAGCCTTGGAAACTGGGGTTTAACTCATAAAATCAACAAAAACAATAATTGACACAGCCAGAATATTTGTACTTCATCGAGAATAGTTTCATGCTATATGTAATGTTTATTTGATGTTTAAGAAAATCAGCTAAAATGACTAATTTAGAATATTGCTTTTCCTGATAATTGATTGTTTTTGGCATCAATTAGTAATGAAAGCGTCAGTTTTTATTCCCAAACAAAACCCGAGAAAATGTTGGATTTTAATCAATTGCCAAATCGAAATATGTTACCTGTTATAAAGTGAAGCAATGTTTTATCAAACACTAAATGAGAACAAGAGAACAATATCAATAAAGAGCTGATGCTGAGGCTATAATATCATCTGGGGATATTTATTAAGTTTTTTTTTTATAAATTTTATATTTTAATCATTCTGAAATAGTCCGCCTAAAATGTTTGCAACGAAATTTCCTAAGATTCATCTGCCTTTGTAATACAAATTCATAACGTTGAAGAAAATCTGCATTTGAATGTAAGTATTATTTACAGTTATATGTGATTCCGTCAACTGTTTTAAAACAATTTTTATTTGATATTAAATTATATAATTTTATACTAACCAAAATGAGTTGTGTATTTATATTCAATCAGGTAGAAACTATACAAGGTCTTTATTATATGATCAAAACCTATTTCTAAATTGTAAGACACTCTGTACATCTCTGTAGAAATTTTATATATTGGTAAAGATTTGAAACTTTGAAACGGCTTTATGTTAAGTAACGTGTTTTGCTTTGTACAGTTGTTTTAGTTTTAATGATTTAAACATTTCATTTTTCGGACTTATAATTTCATAGTTATTACTTTCTAAAGGTTCTATGATAAGGGATTTTATCTTGTCTATGTTTTAACAATTCATTTCTTTGAAGAGAAAATTCCATTTCATTGAGAAAAATATTAAGTTAAGATTTCCATTTTAAAGTAATTTGAAAAAAGCATATTTACATTTAAACCTTGTATTAAATCCCTATTCAAATTATATATACTTTAAAATCTTTAATGTTATTGCAATCATTATTTTTCTTGTGACTTCATTTTGAGTTTTAAACAGAATGTTATTTTATAAAAGTAAGTGGTCATATTTTCCCTTCGAGAGTTAAAATATAAGTCACAGAAAACTGTACGAAAGACAGCTTGTTAGAGGGTATGTAAGTCATTAAATAAAAAAAATGATTTAAAATGCCCAGAGTGTATAACAATTTAAATTTTAATCAAACATTTAATACGCTTTTAAGACGGCGAATGAACATTTCTGTACAAGGAAGTTATTTCACTCATAACAGAAAATAACATTCATTCATGAAATGTAAGAATATGAGCATTTAAATTTGCTATTTTTACCATCTTTTCATAAAAAGTATGGATAATATTGCAAGCGCATGAACATATCTGTCTTAGGCTTTCGCTGTCTATCTTTATGTTTCTATGAATTTTGATGTAGTTGCGTTTTCACTCTCGTTCTCGCTCTCTCTCTCTCTCTCTCTCCATCACACACACACACACACACACACACACACATTGACGCAAACGTCTATAGAAACGAAGAAATTAAATAAAAAAGAGGAACGTATGCAATTCTTTTTTTTAAAAAAAGAAAATAGATGACTATAACGTTTGCTTATTTTTCAATAAAATTATTAAAATATAATTATTGATCGCAACATTTAATTTATAAAAATACTATTTTCTGCTGGTATAAATGCAGAATCCAAAGTGTTCGTGTGGTTATATATATATATATATATATATATACCGGCTGATATGTATACATTGTCTAAATTATGCAAACATAATAACACTGACACCCCATTTTAACAGATATATTTACCAAAATTCGCAAAACTATCTTGAAATATTAAAGGCTAAATTAATTTAATAAAATATTAAAGAGTAAATTAACTTAATAAAATATTAAAGGATAAAGTAATTTAATAAGAACAAAAATATAATATTAAAGGGTAAATTAATTTAATAAAATCAATCACTTCCTCCAGATCACTTCGAAATCTCCATCAACTCTTCTGGACGGTCTCCTTGTTTAAGTTGGTGAATGCTGTAATAATCCTTGCCTTCAGTTCAGAACTTTTGTTGGTCTCTCACACAGCTTCGCCCTACACATAGTAATCAATGGTGTTGCAGTCTGAGGATTAGGAGACCAGGTGTAAGGAGTGATATGGTTGCGGAAATTGTTTGACAACCATGTCTGGGTTCTCCTGCTGGTGTAGCATGGTGCAGAGTCCTGTTTACATAGAGTCTTTCAGCAGACACCTTATTTACCCAGGGCAGGATATCTTGCTGTAGACCTCCATGCTGAATGTGTTGCCCCGCGAGAAGATGAATGGAAGCTCAATGTCACCATTACTCTAACCAGATTCTTAATCATTATTAGACTTATCCAACTCTTTCTAAGTTCTCTAGACTGTCATCAGATTAACACCCAAACACTGAATTGTTCGTATTGGAGTTTCTGGCGCAAATTCCAAGTAGCCAAGCATGCCATTTCCAAATTTCTGGCGGAGTGATTTGCGTCATAGCATCTTTTTCTCACAGACTGTGTCCAACTCACTTACTATACTGTGCAGACGACAAAATCAAATCAAACAATGCGCATGTACAAAATTAAAAATATAAATGGTGACAATTTAGCCATTGCACCACACACACACACACACACACACACACACACACACACACACACACACACACACATATATATATATATTTGTTTGCATACACACAATCATACTAACACATACATATTTATTCAGTCAGCCGTAGACACATATATACACATGAATATTTGAATATGCAGCGAACATTTTGTATGATTAAATTTTAATTTCACTGGCATTTTACTTTTTAGGCATTTTTCGCAATTAAATAGGATAATATATCAAACAATTTCAAAAGGATTTTTATGTGGAAAATTTAGCGTAATTTGTTAAAAGGAAGAGAATAAGAAACGAAATAAAATTCATCTGAAATATTCAATCAAATCAAAATGTCAATTTTAATAATTTAAACTCATTTAAATACGTCCATTACAAAATTAGGTAATTAAAAAATGTTACATAATCTACCCACATCTAATGCATTCGTTTTAAGTGTATCATACAAATATGCGTGTGTATGTATGCAAAAACCATATGTATGCACATAAGTGCATGAACTCAGGCACATGTTTTTATCTATACATTTATAAATATGTCGTTATATGGTCAGATGAACATTTAAACATGTGCATACATTCTGACATTTTGACTTTGTGTGCGTAGGTGTTGTTATGCGCATATTTTGTTCGTTTGGGGAAATGACTATTAAAACTTGAATCTCTTATCTCCTCGACCAATTTACGACGAGGTAGTGCTTTGTAAGCTACTTTCAAAATTCTTTTGTTAGAGAGTTCGTTTATCAATGCGTTCTCTTCCAGCAATGTATATTAGCAAATAATTATCCATAAATCTTTATACTTGGATCTGTGTAAACATGTGTATATTTATATTAAATTTCTTACCATTCATGTCATAATAACCCATTGCTTTTCTCTGTGCCGAAAAAGGCACAGGTTGTATTTGAGGGTGAAAATATCTCTGAGGGAATACATTTGTCTTATTCTAAGTAGATTCATTCGAAATAGTATCCTAATCCTTTTATTCATTACATTTCTTAAGGTGTAACAAAAATAAATTTTAAATCTTTTGAAACGGAATCCTTTGTTTTTTTGAAAACTTTTACCCTTGCTAACCCCCCTGCCTGTATTGTGAAGATCAGAATACTAGATACTAATATTTCATAACCTGAAGACATTACTGCGTACAAAATGTTTCACATGTATTTAAATAATATTCAAGCATATATGAATATATTCGTAAATGTGGAACTATTTATTTACTCGCTTACATTGAATAAGTATTTCGCTTTTTAATGTATGCGTATATATATCGATGACTGGAGTATATGTTCACCAAGCGTCTGCAGTCATAAAATTTTTCAGGTTATTATCTTTATTCTTAGGTTTTATGTTCTATTGATTTATAAATAATCATCTGAAACCTTCTCTTCTCGCAAGTAAGCAGCTTTTAAATCGTTGATCAATCAATAATATTCATATTTTCGTCTTTATTTAATTTTTAATTTCTTAAAATAATAATAAAAAACTATACACAATTTCGCTAAAAGTTGTGTATTTGAAGATATTTTTTTTTCATTTGGAATGAATTAAAATATTTCTATACGGAGATAAATTTATGGAAAATTATTTTTTCAAAAAAAGAGTAAAAACATGAAAATGTAAAATATCTTTAAAATGTTAAATGGATGTCTTTTACAAAAGGTTTGCTTTACTGATTCGGGGAATCATTATGTAGTTGAGGGATATTTTCGCAGTAAATCTCTCTTTTATCTTATTCCTGGCTTAATTTTATTTTTAATCTGTATTTTCTATTGTGCCAGTTATTTTTTTACTTGGCATTCGCGAGTGCATTTTGAGTTTATGTAAAATGACTAACAGACAAATATAAGTGGATGCTTTCAAAAATCTACATCCATTGGTATTTTGAACTCTCATTATGTAGAAAATATTGACAGTTGAATGAAAACTTTACTACATGATAAGCAAGATTTTTTTCGTGTTTTTTCTCTTTATCTCTTTTTTCTTTCATATGCTATTTTCTCGGGATATTTATCAACCTTTTATCAGTATAAATATCTATAATTTCTGATCTTTTACATAAAACTCTATACTATGAGTGCGAGTATATATATATATATATATATATATATATATATATATATTTTTTTTTTTAATCATATCACCCCAAGCAAGGCGGTAACGCCACTGATGCACAGGGGGCTACGTAAGGGTAAAAAGAATGAATGGAAAAGAGAAAGCCGGAAACCACATCCTAAACAGGAAACAAGGGATGAGCCTCTTCACCTGTTCAATAGATGTGGGTGGAGTGTGAACCGGGCAATAGTTTAGTCTATCTACTCCAATTGAAAAAAAAAAATAAAAAAGGAAAAGAGTGAAAAGATTGGAAAAGAGAAAACCGGAAACCGCATCCAAAACAGGAAACAAGGGATGAGCCTCTTCACCTGTTCAATAGATGTGGGTGGAGTGTGAACCGGGCGATAGTTTAGTCTATCTACTCCAATTGAAAAAAATAAAAAAGGAAAAGAGTGAAAAGATTGGAAAAGAGAAAACCGGAAACCGCATCCTAAACAGGAAACAAGGGTTGAGCCTCTTCACCTGTTCAATAGATGTGGGTGGAGTGTGAACCGGGCGATAGTTTAGTCTATCTACTCCAATGTTTAGTCTATTGTCGAAGTCACAATTATAGATAAACGAGAAATTTCAGTATGTAAAGTAAAATATCTCTTGAAAGAACGAAGTTATCGAACTAGCTTTGGTCTCTTGAAAACACATGGTTGATAAAGAACTGAAAATGATAAAAAAATAAGTTAAAAAATAATAGTTAGTCAGTCAAGTGCCATACATGATACATGACAAACTGGGCAGAAGAGTTTCAAGCAGTAGGTTGCCATTACTTGCTGCGATAAACCGGTTGCCAACCAAACCTATAGAAACCAATCTGGTTTGTTATTTAACCCATAGCTGAAGGGAAGAGACGGGTTAATATCTTTCCCACGAGTATTTGCGCGTAAGTGAATGCAACGAATTCAACTGGAATTCGAACTCTGCTGCCCGATTTCTAGTTTAGAACCGATATCCACTGCACATCCTATTAGTAATCACAAGTCTCATAAACAGCATAAGGTTACCTCCAAGGTATCCCTGTTTCAACAGTTGGCGATGTTATTAATAAATTTATTAAACATGGAACTGTGAAGAAATTCCCTGGACGTAAAAGTAAGAGAAAAAATGACTAGAGAAGTCTTCAAATGTTGGTGCGAACCGTAGAAAACATCACATAAAACATCCAAAGACCTGAAAAGTCGACCTTGAACTATGTGGAATAATTGTTTGATAACCATACGATGTACGCTAAACCAAGCAATTCTTTATGGATGGAATCCAAGAAAAAAAAAAAAAAAAAAAAAAAGGAAACAACATTATGGATAAAAAAGTCGCAAAAAGGAAAGAATTGACTCTGCAAAAGAGTACCTGAACAGACCACAATTCTTCTAGAAATAGTTTTTTGGACAGACGAAACACAAATTAAGCTCTATTTTCAATGCACACGAACACTATTTACAGACGGTAAAATAAAGTTAATAAGGAAAAGAGCACCCTACCAACACTTACGCATGGTGGAGACTTCATAATGTTGTGGGTCTGCTTAGCTGCACGTGGTACCAGAGGCCTTGACCGTATCACAGGAATCAAAGGTTTTGAGTATTATTAATAGATTTTAGAGCAAAATGTGCAAGAAAATTCATTTTCAGTCGAAGATCATAGGTTCTCCAGCAACATAACGACCCAAGACCTACATCCAAAAGCATAAAGAACTGTTTTTTTTTTTTTTTTTTACACTGGATAGCAATAAACCCTGATTGAAAAAATCGATGGTGTCAGCGAAATCTATCAATGGAGAAAGGAATTCTGCAAACGTTTACTGTAAATTGCACTTTTAACACAAAAGTCGATTGCCGACTACTTGCTAATTGCGTGAAACTTCTAGTTGCGGTCGGTTATTGTTCATCGGGAAGTTACTTATAAATTGTGTGTGTGTATATATTCCCAACGAAAACAACACATATACACTCTTGAGTCAAGACAAAATGCGGGCCTTCTTTTTTTAATATTTTGTAATTACATTTTATTGTAACATCCACACACACACACACACACACACACACATACGAATACATAAACATGTAAACAGACACATGAGTATTCAAAAATTAGAAAGTTTCATAAAACAGCATATTTTTAATTTAAGCATTATTTTTAATGGATGCTTGCATTTGAGTAGCTGTTTTATTTTTTTTTATTTTTTTACATAATTAAAGTATATTTATTTACATCTACTGGCTTGAATATTCGTGAAATCATGTTAGGAAAATATGCGTCCTTCAGCAAGATTTGAACCTGCGTACTCTAGGGGAAACTGTCATTAGATCCAACTTGTCTTAACCGTTTGATCACGTACGACTCACAAGCAAAGAATGCTCGAATAGTGCTTTTAAACACACATTTTCCCGAATTTTCGAAATATTCATATATGCTTTCTTATCCTAATTTAAACAATTATACGTTTCGATTATTCAAGCCTGTAGATGTAAATGGATATAATGTGTAATTATGAAAAAATAACAACAAAAAAAAAAGATAATAAAAACAACAACAAAAACAAACAAACAAACAAACAAAAAAACAGAGCATTTACTCAAATACGAGTATCCCTTAAAAATAATGTTTAAACAGCTGAACGGATTTCGTAAAATTTCGTAAATAAAGCAACATGTTTTGATGGTGTGGAGATTACGTTTTAAAACTAGTACCTTTGTTTTTCTGCAGAAATTTGAGCCGTTTGTTTGTTAGTTGTTTACTATATGCCACATCAGTATTGTTTCATTCATTTTTATCTTAATTAGAAAATATTCCAAAACTCATAACCGATTTCCCCTTAATACGTGCCTATATGTTTTCTATGGGGTTAAGATATGAAAGTTAACCAAAACATCATGTACAAATGTTACCTCTGAAATTATGATTTTGTTGTCTTGACTGGTCTGCCGAATCTTTACTTGAACACCCATTCTGCATTGAATCTTTCAACTAACCTTTGAAGACGTATATTCTGGCATATCATTAATCAGCTCAAAGACTGACCCATTACTTCAGAGGATAAGATCAAACTCCAGAGTATCATAGTGACCATAAATAAACAAAATTAGTCAGTCTACGTTTTGTGGACTGAAATGGTTTCTTTATGTACTAGTTTGATGAGCAACTAGCTTTAATTAGTCATTCGTAAAATTGTTTCTGAAATCAGTTGCTTTCAGATTTCATCAGCTAATTTTGTTAATGCTTTTATGATCTTTCGAATCATTCATTTCAGTCTTCTGTCATCTCGGTTTGTCGTCATGAACCTACTTTCTATGCCTTAGAATGTTACTTGAAATTTGTGGTTAATTCTCTGAACGGAATCGGGTTATCTCAGACTTTAAATGTTCCTGAATATCCTTATAAGAATTTTCTACTTGATGGAGGCTATCAATGCAATTTTTGACTTCAGAGACTGCGTAGAATTTAAACTTTTTGAAGACATTCTTCAACAAAAATTGCCATTTTCCTATTTTACGCAGTGTGATAATACACAAAGATGATAGACTTCTGATGATTTGTTACCTTGGTTAGTATTTAAGCGAAGTACATGCTTGGAGAATCTGATACTCACAGGACGGATAGAGGGAAAAAGAGACAGGAGAAAGCAACGTGTGACATACTTGATGGGCTTGAGCAATGGGATGGTAGAGCAGAGTTTGGGAGTAATACCAAGAGAAAAGGTGTTAAGTGCTACAAGGGAGATGGTGGTATTGAGGGTCATGATCGCCTACGTCCTGATAGGACATGGCACATAAAATGATATGTAAAAAATGCAGACCAGTTTCATTCAATTTCCTTTAAACTTTTTGAAATCCCTAACCAATATTGGATGTGCGTTGTGGTGCAGTGGATATCAGCTCAGAACGAGAAATCGGGTAGCGGAGTTCGAATTCCAGTTGAATTCGTTGCAATCCCACTTACGTGCAAATGCCCTTGGGAAAGGTATTAATCCGTCTCTTCCCTCCAGTTATGGGTTAAATAAAAGGAAAGGTTGGGTTTTATAGCCTTGGTTTGTAACTAGTCTATCGCAGAAAGTAATGGCAACCTACTGCGGGATAATCTTCTTCCCATTGAGTTATGTCTCTTTTGTGACATGATTGCCCAAACATGTATTGCGTATGGTACTTAACTCACTCACCTGTATTTAAGTTTGAGTGAATATGATTATTTTAAACTGTTAAAATGAACGTGTTTAAATTTTGTTATTAACTATTAGTAATTTCAAATATTCTTGCCGAAAGACTTAGCGCTTTTTTTTTTTTTTTTTTTTACTGTCACATATTTTACCTCTGTTCACTAAAACAAAACAGTAATTACAAAAAATATAATCAAATTTCCTTGCCTCAGTTATATTGGCCCAGATGTGTAAGCATTTGTGGGCTTCTGTATAACAAGGATTGTACGCAGATGAGGCACAAGAGAATACTTTTTGAGATAGAAATAACGGATGCATTCAAATAGACATGGAGAAAAACCTGATGCCTACAAACAATGTTCCTGTATAAATTTCTCAAAACAAACACATAAACATTCTCTTATTAGCTTTACACTTTACCTCTTTACATAATAAATACGCTAATACCAAAATTAAAGAAAATTGAAACTAGTGAATGCTTATTGCGAATTGAACAACAAAAATATATGTTTCTCAAAAAATGTCAAAAGCATACAAATAAAAAGTAAACATGTGATTATGAAATTTTCATGAGAAATAATTGTTTCGCATCATTTTTAATATCCATTTGTGCTTGTTTCCCTCCCTTCTCTTTTCTTTCTCTGGACTCTGGTCCCCAACAAATCACCTGTTATGGTTGTTGCCATCGTTGGTGGTGCTGTTGTCGTTCCGGTTGATCAATGATGAATATTTGACAAAACGTAGCAGCAGGCGATGCTGTTTGGCATTGACGATTAATCACGAGTCATTGAGCCGATGACGACAAGAAAGATGAGAACGATGATGTGAAAGAAAGAATGAAAAAAAGAAAGAAAGAAATAAAGAAAGAAGCACGTCAAGTGGTAAGAGAAAGGGAGGGTAACTGGACGGGAAACAGATGACTGAAGTTATAGTGTGATAAACACCTGCGTATACAGTTCAATGGCGGAGTTCAATCATTTACGCTATAAAGTGAAACGCTACTTGATGCAAAACACATGCACATACATACAACTTTCTCTGAGGTAAAAGTACGCCCTGAACCTATCCGCGTAAAAAAATACACTATTTGCACAGTTATACACTATATAAATAAAGAAATATATAGACTCATACAATCACAACTGTTCAAAAATATACTTGACACACATCTACATACGCCAGTCAATTTACTTAAGAATTCTTTCTTACTCAAATAGATTTAAACTTCTTTGCATATACTCTACTGCATATTATTCTATGTATGTTTGTCTATTTCTGTCTGTCTACTTCGGTCTATTTCTCTGTCTGTCTATTTCTGTCTGTCTGTCTGAGTATGTTTGTCTGAGTGTTTCTACCTGTGTGTCAGTAGATCTAACTGTCTGTCTATCTGAGAATTCGAATCCATCTAAAAACAGCATTTCTTATCAAGATTTGTCAGGATGTTTAAAAAAAAACTTGATCATCTGTCAGATTTGTCTGCTTAGAATTATACAAAATGTATTTACAGATTAATATGTACGAAACACGGTGAGATAATATAATTTTTAACCTAAAATGCTAAAAGATATTGATGACAATAGACTTTTCTTCAGAGAACTCGCTTTGACACCATCATGTATTTTTAAATAAAAAATTCAGAAATGAGAAATAGTCTATCGAGCGTCTTAAAAACGTTCACAATTTCCAGAACAACTACCAAGTATCAGCTGAATTTAATTTATTTTTCCTACGCATGTAACTACTACATAAGTATAGAAGGAAAAACTGACCAAATGAGAACATGGCTTTACTTTTTGCCAAGGGTCGTTTCTGTTTGCTGTTCCGGTTTTACTAAATTTTTCGTGATGCGAAATACTTTTAAAGATCAGACGCGAAGATAATTCTAACCCCCATTAGTACATATTGCTGAAAAATATAATATGCACTAAGAATAAATTAAAGAATATGAGATACAAGTTCTTTTTTCTTTCATTAATTATTTCTGAATAAATAGTTAAGAACAAGAAATAGACTTTTCTCAGAAAAATGTTTAATGAAATGTCCTTCAATATGAACACTTCGTGGATAACCTTACATTGTAAGACAAAATTATTAATGCCAATGCACTCACACACACGAAGACATAAGAAGAAATGCATTCCCACCTTTTACCTGTAGTAAATACTTACATAAATCACTTCAATTTTATCACTTGTAAAGCCCAGCTATATAAACATTTCTTAATAACACATTTGAATATTTCGTTCTCTGTTTTAAGTTTACTCTTACGTACGGAATAGATAAACCGGGTCCATTACATAAATTTAGATTTTTATTTTCAACCAACCCAATATTATTCTAGATCCTCCGTTTATATTCCACTTTTTACCAACCTGTTTGTTTATTCCATCCTGACCTCTTATTCCTATTCACCTCTTCCTTCTTTGTTTCGAAAACAAATTAATTTTGAATATATATATTTTTTAATTTCAACTTATCCTTCTATTCTATATATGAGGGCATTGTTTGGACAGAGGCATAATGCAAAGATATTAGACTATTTTTTCTTAGTATAAAGTAATGCATTTGCACTACTCAGTCTCCAAGAATAATAAAATACATCCAAATAAAAAACACTCAGAATTAGTTATTTAAATGCTCAGAGAATTTGAACATTTATTCATAACCTAATAAAACAAATATTATTTTTCTTTGTTAATTGTACAGACAAACAATAGGTGATAAAATGGTAAAAAATGAGTAGAGAAAGGTATAACGTACAGATGTGATAATAAAACAGACGTAAGAAATATTAGAACTGAAACATTTATTATAAAAATCTGAAATTCTATGTATGATATTCAGTATATTATACGTAGGGTTTCTACGGTGCATATACGTATTTTTCCTGTATAAAACGGATAACGGGGCGTTAGTTACTTGAAAAAAATAGGATAGAAATAGTTTCCAGCATAATTATGCTAGATGTTTTGGGAAAATGAATTTTGATGCTGAGTATATTTATTCCACTTGCTTGCCCGCTACACTGCTTACCGTAAAATGCTGATCAAATATCGTCCCGTCAAGATATATGTTCGGAAAGATAAGAGAATTCAAATCTAGCAAAAAAGTAATTTATTTTCTTATCATGCGTTTTTGGTTGGGTGTTTACAAAACAAGAAAAATATTACATTAAAATTTATCGACCTCACTCTTGGACCGCTTTGTTTAGTCTTAAAATACTTGCTAGTAAGTTAGATTTTCTATAACTAACCAAAAAGACTCTTAGCAAAATTTGTTTCTACAGTAAATATTTATGGTTACATATTGAGAAAGCCACAAGAGTTTTCATAAATAGGGATATATATATATATATATATATATATATATATATATATATATATATATATATATATATATATACAACCTTTCTGATCATAGCTCAGTTAAACTACATTTCTTAGAAGAACATAGGCATGTATGTAATATTAGACAGATTTTAGTCGATCATGGCTTTCCACGTCTCCCTATCCCTGGTGGCTATCAGCATGCTTTTCTCTGTTACACCGCACAACCCCCATTCCGTCATCCACCCGCACTGGCCGGTCAAGTACGTAGCTGTTTTCCCTTGTCTCTCCTTCCCTCTATCAGGCCTGTTAAAATTAGGTTCCCCAAGCCCTCCTTCTTCATTGCATGTTCCAGAAACTTCATCTGATTCTTTCTGATTCTCAGTATTAATTTCCTTTTCGTTTCCATCCTTTCCAAATCCTAATCATTGCTCACATGCTCGATCCATGATATCCGCAGCATCCTCTGTAGAACCACATTTCAGTTGCCAGCATTCACTGCCATATTGAAGAACCGACATCACATAGCAATCCAGTACTCTCTTCTTTGTTTTTAGCGAAATTTTCCTGTATCTTAATATTCTACTCAGCTTCTGGAATGCGTCATTCGCCATGCCAATTTGCCTTCGAAATTCTGTGTTGCACCTTGTTTTATGTTAGAACACTTCCCAGGTATTTAAATTTTTGTACCTACTTGATTTTAGTATCCTCCACCTGCATTTGGCATTTTGGGCTGCTCTTTTTGCTGATGACCATGCATTCGGTGTTCTCGTAGTTTATTTGTAGTCCTTTCTTGTCACTCTCTTCAGTTACCTTCTGTAGAAGGTCTTCTAGTTTCCTTTCCTTGTTTACTATCAGCACTTTATCATCTGCGTACCTTATGTTGTTTAAATTGTGGCTTCCGCTGACGAATCCTGGCATAATATCTAGGGTCCTCTGAATAGTCTCGCGATACAAGTTGAATAGATCACATCCTTGTTTACGCCCCTTTTCTATCTTTGTATATCTGCTGAATTCCTTTCCTGTCCGTATGTAGGAAGTTTTCTGCCAGTAGAGATTCCAGATGACTCTTATGTCTTTCCTAAATATGTCAAGGCTGCCGAGCATCTCCATCAATTCTATGTAGGGTATTTTGTCGAACACCTTCGCATAATCGATAAAGCATCGGTACACGTCCTTCCTCATTGCATTGCCCTTTCGGATAGCATCCTAATCATAAATATGGTGTTCTTAGTTCCAGTGTCTTTGACGAACTCGCACTATTCTTGTCCTATCGGGGCTTGCTTCTGCTTCTTGCTCTATTCATTAGGATTCTGACGATCAGTTTTGTAATGTGGCTCATTAGATTGATTGTCCGGTGGAGTTTGTATTCGTTTGCGCCTGGCTTTTTAGGCAGGGCTATGAAAATCGACTTGTTTAGGTATTGCACAATTGGTATTACACCACTGACTCACACATACACACAGTAAAAAGAACCTTCAGATATTGGAGGCCATCTACATTAAATCAAAGCAACCGAAATCCAATAAAATCACATTTCAGTCTAGTCACAACACATTATATTGCATTTGAACATAGTTCTGTTAACATTTCCATCCCTCATCTGGTGTAACGTCTGTATCAATTTATGACCTGCGTCTGCTATTCGGTGACTGTTGACGTCGCATAGCAATGTTTTATGTTAACTCAAGATAATATAATCTTAGAGGATGCATTTCTTTATGTTAACGTCCCTGTAACCTCTATGAAGATGGCTTAGAACCAGCAAAATAAAAAAATATTAAAATGTTAGACAATTTTTGTCTTTACTTTCACCTGAAATTTAAGACAAAATACGATGTTTAGAACGGCTCATGATTAAACATAACAGGCATTCATTGTCTGTTATATTTAATATATGTTTAGAAAATTATCTGCTGCCTAGATACACAATATATATATATATATATATTGTCATCCGCAGACAGATCTGTTTCGCCGTATCGCAGCTCATCAGTAGAGTTAGACTCCGCTTTTTTACCCAGGATTGAAACCCGACCGAAATGGCGTCAGTCGGCGACCCTCTACCCCTGGGCTATGGGCGTTCGGTGGAAGTAGGCAGACTTTTTAGCATATCATTATATATATTATGGTCGGATTGAGAAGAGTTAGAGAAAGGAAGAAACAGACCCTTCTGAGTTCTTCAGTTTAGGGCTAATGCTTAGGATTATATATATACTAGTATCATATCCCGGAGTTGCCCGTGCAACTCAGAACATTTTAGTAGTAAGAGAAGATGCCACTTTTTATTTTACATATTTTGTTTTTGTTTGCAAAAACACTTTTTTTAAAACTATTTCTTTTGTTTCAAAATTACGGGGGAAAATATTCACATTTTCTGTTGACCAAATGGAATTTTTAAAACGTCGGAATAAAAATTTAATATAAAGGTTCATTTTTTTAAAATAAAAATATTTTAGTCGCGTTTTATACATGTGATTTGATTTCTGTGACGTAAAAGGTTAGAATAAAAATTAAATATAAAGGCAAATGTTTTTTTTTAATAAAAAATATTTTAGTCGCGTTTGACATGTGTGATTTGATTTCTGTGACATAATGCAGCAAACATCTTAGATCTTAGATGTTTTACGGAGCAAATGTAAATAATCGTGTCCATTGGCCAAAAAGTGCGAAAGAGAATATTGCTGAACTTAAACTCAAAAAGTATGTGTCGACCTGGCTTCCCTGTAGATATGTGTCCCTAGAAAGTTTGAATGGCGTAGCTTAAAAAATGTAGGTGTGCATAGAGAAACGTCACACACAGACTCACAGATTGTCTTTTATATATATATATGATAAGCTCCAGGTTCTGTATTTTATCTCTCGGACAGATAAAAAATATTCATTTTTAAATTCTTTTCTTATTTCGCCTTGTGTTATGATTCTTGAAAGTCGTTGCGGTCGCAAAGCTTTCAACATACCTCTTATATATATATATATATATATATATATATATATATAATCTCAGTTATTAGATTGCTTAGAAAGTTACTCCTCTTTTTAAATATGTTCCTGTTTATGTAACAGTGAGATCTTTTAAGGATAGTAGTGGTCTTCTTACATCTTCGAATAGATCTCAGAAGTTGCTGTAAACCATTGACATTTTATGAGAACTTCTTTGAACTGCCTGAAGATATAAAAAAAGGATTGCTATCATCAACTAATCCTGTTTTCCGACATTGAAAGAAATATATATATGCAAAAGTTTCTTAATGTTTACATAGCTCACTACACTACATATATACATGTAAAGCCTATATGAACCCAAACGCTCACAAATACATGCACACCAATACACACATACAGAAATATAAACATCATTATTGAACAAATTCAAGACTTATGCAGCTTTCCAGGTGCATAATAAACACCTATTCAAGTCATTTTGTTTGGCAGGTAAGCACAAAAACACTAAGCAAATATTTTTATGACATCTAAACTTATTTATAAATGGAACATTGTCTCTGTGTGTGTGTGTGTGTGTGTCTGTGTGTGTGTGTCCGTTACCTATAGACTCCGAAACAGATGAACCGATTTTCTTGAAAATTTACACAGTTGTACTATAAACGTCTGCGAGTGTTCTTAGCTAGGTTTGTGTCGAGGTACCCCCGATAAATATCGAAAATCGATAATTGAAAAAATCGGGTTATAGAAGGAGTGGTCCGATTTTAATCAAAGTTGATACACTCATAGACAAGGACATTAGAAACGATATTAAGAAGTTTCAAGGTTGCAGTTCTTACAATAGTGCAGAAAATCGATAATATATATATATAAATATATATATATAAAAGGCAAGATGTTTGTGTGTGTGTCTGTTTATCTGCTTGTATGTCTGTATTTTTTTTCAGCCCTTTTATTTTAGTTTTGGCTTTAAGTAGGTACAGTTGTAGTTCTTAGTCTCAGCCATGAGATCATTTACTCAGAGGACTTATTTAGCCTTCAAAATTCAGTTTACGACGAAAAAACTTATTTGATATCAATAGCAGGAAATCAAAATTTGACTTACATCCATTCATTTTTCTTTCAGTCTACAGTTTCGCTTTAACTGGAAACAACTATTGCTTTTTAATCTTTCGACCCAACGTCCAAAGAGTCTGAGCTCCAGGACCATGGATTAGTTTTAAAGCTTTCATTACACCCCAGTTACGCCGGGCTATACTGCCAGTTGATATCATAAACAAAATAATCATTCCACTTTAATAGATTTCCACTGTACCACTTATTGTGGTACAGTGGATATCAACTCGGCACGACAAATCGGGGTGCCGAGTTCGATTTCCAAATTGAATTCCTTGCATTTACTTACGCACAAATACCCTTGGGAAAGGTATTAATCCGTCTCTTCCCTACAATTATGGGCTAAATAATAGGACAGACAGGGTTCTGTAGCCTTGGCTGGCAACCAATCTACCACAGAAAGCAATGGCAACCTACTACGGGATAATCTTCTGCCCAGTCAGTCATGTCTCTTTCGACACATGATCGCCCAAAGCGTGTATCATGTATGACACTTAACTGACTGATATATAATGAACACGCGTGATTTATGATATATGCACTTACTTGTAAACTTATAAAGATTTTTACACCATTAATACAAATAATCAACATACTGATTTAAATATATTAATGAAAGAGATTATTTACACAATTTACATTGATTAGGCGGTTATCATCATGTTTATTGCCATATTCAAGACGTTTCGGTCATTGTACACTCCGGCCTTCGTCAGGTGAAATTTCGAACTGGACCCTTTATTTCGTCCAGAGGAGTAGATTCTGAAAGTTCCATAAGCCATGGTATTAATCTCGTTTCTCTCGATAAAATCCAAAGGAGGATCTGCCCTGACTTGGCATGTCAACTTCAGTCACATTCTTACCGACGTGATATGGTTTCCTTCTGTCTTTTCTATAAATATTTTTTGACTCCTACTCCGACGAGCTGTTTTCCTTGGTGCTCCAGCCACATAAATCTAAGCAAGTTACTAAATTGGCATCTAGGTTCTACCCTTTTTACCATTGAAATAGTTAAATGTAAGCGACTCTTCTACTCTAATAGTTCCTTTTCTCACAATCACCCCGTGTAATTCCCTTTCATTTACTTGCTTTCCTGATAGCTATATCTCCAAAAATTTAATTTAAATGCAGCGTCAATTCCCATCTTCTATCTCCTTGAAATCAATCTATCTTTTAGCCTTCCTTCGACGTCCCTTTTTATTAGGAAAGTACACTAAATATCTCTAAATATATAGCAAAAGCACCATGCCAGCTGTTGCAGCAATACTCAAAGCAAGGACAAATGGTAGACTTATAAATATTTAAGATAGGTTTTGTGGAGAAAAACTGTCCAGCACGACATAACGAACCAGCTTTCCTAGCAGCAGATCTAGCAATTAAGTCAGTATAATCATTCCACTTCATGTCAGCGAAAAACGTTAGTTCATGTGTGCGTAGTGAGTCATTTTCCTGAACGTTAGCATCAGCCATACGGATGGAAGGGAAAAAGGGTTTCTGCAGACGACTGAAATAGAACAGTTTCATCTGGGCATATCGCTCCAGTTAACAATAAATATGTCAATATAAATATTTCCCTTTGAATTTATATATATGACTAGCAGTATAGACCGGCGTTTCTCGGGTGTAATGAAAGCTTTAATACTAATCCATGGTCCTGGAGCTCAGACTCAGCCTAAAGAATATTTGTGTGAAGTTTGGTGAGAATCGGATAAAAATTGTGGATTTGTATAAAGGGCATACAGACAGATAAACAAACACAAACACAAAGATCTTGTCTTTTATATATATATATATTATCGATTTTCTGCACTATTGTAAGAACTGCAACCTTGAAACTTCTGAATATCATTTCTTATGTCTTTGTCTATGAGTGTATCAAATTTGATTAAAATCGGACAACTCTTTCTATAACACGATTTTTTCGATTATCGATTTTCGATATTTATCGGGGGTACTTCAACACAAAAGCTAGCTAAGAACACTCGCAGACGATTATAGTACAACTGTATAAATTTTCAAGAAATCCGGTTCATCCGTTTCAGAGTCTATAGGTAACAGATGCACACACACAGACACACACACACACAGACAAAGTTCTATTTATAAATAAGTTTAGATTTACGATCGGACTCAAGTCCACGTCACTAATAACAACAGAGATATTTACCTGGCTCCAAATAATCTTACATCCTTAACCCATAGCATCAGACAGGGAATTTTCATTTCACATGCAAAATGTACGCCATTAATTTTTTGTCTAAATTTCTAGGGATGAAAAGTGATCCTTATTTACACTATTTATCACCGTAAACTTAGACGATTGAAGGAATCAACGCATCTGGTAGGCTTTAAAGATCAGAAGCGAAGGTTTAAAGCTCCAAGTTTACTCCCACGGGACAATGGTCTAAGTCGGGCATTGATATCTACAGACATGAGCAGTAGAACGAGAACAGTGTGCCCCCGTAGATCAAATAAAGGGTTCAGTTCGGAATTCCCTGTAGGTTACTCAGATCGATATACATCTGAGGAAGACCGGAGGGTACAACGACAGAAACGTTGTGATAAAAGTAACAAAGATTAGGACAATAGTCCGAGTATAAACAAAAATATTTAAAAAGGTTTATCTATATTCTGTTTGCATTTCTGGCAAATGAGTTATCAGTATTTACATTCGAACTATTGTCTTCTCGATTTATCCAGTTAACATTTAAACACTAAGTTTTGTACATTAGAAATTTAGAATAATATTAACTTTTGAAAAACCTGATTTTGTTTTGCCTAAAATGACTTTTCGAAACTTGACATCGGCGAGAAAAATGCTATTAAAGTTTATTGTGTTATTAAAGTTTTGTTGAAATATATTTGCATCTTTACACATTTTTTGTTCATATTATTAAATTTATTATCAAAATATTTTCAAATAAGGAAACCAACACTTCTTTTCTATAAAAAATGAAATGTTTTTCATAATTATAGAAAGCTTGGTGCTTATTTCCATAAGTTTTGCGTGAACACAAGCTAAAACACAAAATATTCAGAACTCATTAACTAAGTAAAGAATATTCACACAAATGATTTTGTAGATTGTGTAGTACGAATCAATGAACAACCCTGATCTCTGCTCCAGGTGTTAATCTGCATTGGATGTACACACTTTGAGAAGAGATAATGTACATTTAAAATTACGTAAAAGGTTAATCATCGCAAAAGGCATTTATACCACACGACTGTTGACCAGCATGTCGTTTTCAACAAGTTTTGTATACTGTGTTTATAGAATTCAGAAATAATGGAGTTGAAAGAACGTAACAAAAACAAATAAAGACAGATCGTGTAAGCAATGAACCTTGCTCTAATAGCTGAGACCACTGGGTGTGGGTGTTGTAAAATCGTTCCTTTAGCCCTCAGGACAATACATTGTTATTGTGTTTCGAATCCTGGGAGCCAACCGACTGGCTGTTACGAAGTGCTCGGTCCTTGAAATGCTGGTCTTAAGTAAAGATTTTGGTCCTTGGTTTCAGAAAATGAGAACTGAACCATGATCTAGCCCCAGAGACATGATTTAACCTTTCTTTAATAAGGAGAATTTTTCATTCCATCTTTGTTTCATTTTATTATTCTTTTCTGCAAACATTTTTATTGCTTGGACATTTTTTTAATTTACTTTTTACTTATCAGATTCAATGTTTGCCATATTTTTATAATTTATTGAAGCAGATAATTTTTTCTCATCAATTGGTCTTTCTTTCTAATTATTTTATTTTACTTAATACTATTTCTGCTGTTCAGTTAACTTTTTTCCCACCTCATTTTTCTCTTTACTTCTACATTTTCTTTCTATATTTCTAAGCTATTCTCTTCCTTTTTCTTTCTATATCTTTGTTTTTCTCTCTTTTCTTTGTTTTTCTCTCTTTCTTTGTTTTTCTTTCTCTCTCTTTCTTTATTTCTTTTTCTCTTTCTTTCGTTTTTTTCTTACTAAACATTTGTCATGTTTGCTTATTTTTCACTCGGTTTATTTAGTGTTCAGTCTCTTTCTTTTCGTTACTTTTGAAAATCAATATTTTCCTCTTTCATTCATTTTTCCTTCATTACTGAACCAACTCATTAATTCAGGATATTTCAACTTCAACACATTACCCTGATCCATTCACAATGAAAACCCGAGTAAAAAAAGAAAAAAGAAAAAAGAAAGAAAAGACCAAAATCATTTCTAAATAGAGTACGCAGTATTTTTATCGCACGAAACATCTCCATCCTATTATGATTTTTATCATCGAATCACCCGTATATTCTGAGAAGAGACTGCCAGGTTACTTCACCTGCGTCTCCTTAACCTCAGACTTATCCCTACCCTTCCTTGCACTAATAATCTTTTTCCATTATAGCCCCAGTCACTCGCCCATATCCTCTTCATTCATTCTAAGCGCCCTTTTGTTGCACTAAACTTACGGTTGCCTGTTATCATTCGACCTTCTATGTTGCGCGTCAACCTGAATCCAGTGGCCTATCATAGTCAGCCATAGGCATTGAAATTCTCTTCCGGTCTGATGAACTCACTTGCTGTTTTTACTCACATCTACTTATGTTGTTATTTAATTTCTTTTCTGAGGGAGATTTCATCTTTTTCTGTTTTCATTTTCCTCGCTTCATTTTCGCTCTTTTACTTCCTTTCAGTCTATTGGCTCCATTTTATTGATTTTCTTTATTTTGTACATGTTCTTTAGCATTTAATTCATAGTAAAAATTTTTTTCCTTTTTTCCTAGCAATTATTATTCCTTTTTGTTTTACAATTTTTCTTATTTGATTCTTATATTTTTTCTAACCTTATTTGCAAATATTTTAAAATTTTTTTTCTTTTGTCAGAATTTTCTTTCGTTCTAACAACTAAAAATCCCTTATTTTACCTAACCGTTTCATGCAATGCTTTTTGGATTTATTTCTTTTTTTTTACTAGCATCTTTTTTCTTCTTTATCAAATACAAAACATTCAATTCAAATTCCATCAAAATTTTCATTCGATTACTATCATATTTATAGGTTCGCATGAAAAGTATTATCAATTAGCTTCAACGAGCCATAGGCAAATTGATTTTTTGGGTTACTTTTGTTTCTCTATCTATTTACCCGCTTAATATATTTTCAGTAGTGTTCTTCACATTTAATGCTTTCTGCGATATCTCAAGAAATAGGGGTCAGTATGAAGTAAGGTTTTGGGGATCAATAGTCACAATTAGACACTCAAGAGTTTTTGTTCGTGTGAAAATTTATATAACTGAACCAGTTGCTACAAGCAGCAGGGTTTCATTAAAAATAAGATTTCTGAAATGATAAACTGAATCGTGTGGTCTTTCACCAGCAGTTGTTTGTGAATATAAACATATTTTCAATATATATTACAGATATGCATACATAAACACATCACTGCATATGCACCTTATGTATATATATATATATATATATATATATATATATATATATATATAATATTTGTTGTTTATTTGTGCAGCAATACCACTTTTATACATGTTTCCTTGAAGACGACTGATAAGGTGCTACGATTAAGCTTTTAATTTAATTTTTCTGGCGTTCGTATAAGTGTTTTCTTTTCTGAACACAAAGTGTGTAAAAACAGTCCAAAAGTTCTGCATATCCTAACACTTTAGGTTATTTTTTATCCATTATCAAGAACAATTTTATTTTAGTAACTAAATGCGTGCGTTTTTTATGTATGTTTTTGAAGTTATAGCTTAATGGAAGTGCCTTGTCACTCGTCTTTAACGATACGCACACACACATACACACACGTACACACACACATATATATATACACGTACATAAAAGTTTATATATTGATAATTTTAGGGTATTCAAAACGTAATTGCGTTTTTGTTTAGAAAGGATATAAAACTAATGTATATTTAAATTATTTGACTATTATTTATGAGAAATGTAATCACTTCATTTTCAGCAACTGCATCCAAACGTTAAAACAAATTTTTAAAAATCTGTTTTTTCTTCCATTAATAAAAGTAGTTGACAATAACTAAAATGTGAGATTACATAATTCTGAATTATTCTTAGTATGTCACACGCATATTATATATAAACATTTAGTTATTTATCCAATGCAGGTTCCTTTCTTTCCACAGTGATATCACAGTGATCTTGAGTTCAAGCATATCGTTGACAGCTAAGAATGTTGTTAAAAGTTATACTGATATGCTGGATGATCAGACAGTTATTTGAATTCGACTTTTTGAATGAGCTCTCGCTGACTTAAAAAGTTATACTGATATACTGGATGATCAGACAATTATTTGAATTTGACTTTCTGAATGAGTTCTCACTGACTTAAAATGTGAAAATGAAATGCTGGATGATCAGACAATTATTTGAATGTAACTTTCTGAATGAGCTCTAGCTGACTTAAAATGTTATAATGATATGCTGGATGATCAAACAATCATTTGAATTTGACTTTCTAAATGAGTTCTCGCTGACTTAAAATGTAATACTGATATGCTGGATGATCAGACAAATATTTGAATTTGACTTTCTGAATGAGTTCTCACTGACTTAAAATGTTATAATGATATGCTGGATTATCAGACAATTATTTGAATTTGATTTCTGAATGAGTTCTCTCTGACTTAAAAAGTTATACTGATATGCTGGATGATCCGACAATTATTTGAATCTAACTTTCTGAATGAGCTCTAGCTGACTTAAAAAGTTATACTGATATGCTGGATAATCAGACAGTTATTTGAATTTGACTTTCTCAATGAGTTCTCACTGACGTAATAGGTTACACTTATATGCTGGATGATCAGACAATTATTGGAATTTGACTTTCTGAATGAACTCTCGCTGACTTCAGATGTTATAATGACATTCTGGATGATCAGACAATTATTTGAATTTGCCTTTCTGAATGAGCTCCCGCTGACTTAAAATGTTATAATGATATGCTGGATGATCAGACAATTATTTGACTTTGACTTACTGAATGAGTCCTCACTGACTTAAAATGTGAAAATGAAATGCTGGATGATTAGACAATTATTTGAATTTGGCTTTCTAAATGAGTTCTCGCTGACTTATGTAATACTGATATGCTGGATGATCAGACAAATATTTGAATTTGACTTTCTGAATGAGTTCTCACTGACTTAAAATGTGAAATTGAAATGCTGGATGATTAGACAATTATTTGAATTTGACTTTCTGAATGAGTTCTCACAGACTTAAAAAGTTCTACTGATATGCTAGATCATAGACAATTATTTGAATTTGACTTTCTGAATGAGCTCTAGCTGACTTAAAAAGTTATACTGATATGCTGGATCCATCAGACGATTATTTGAATTTGACTTTCTGAATGAGTTCTCACTAATAAAAAAACAAATATATATATACTGCTCATAAGATAAAAACCCTATCAAGAATGCTAACACTCCAATATGTCCGGTTTACCATCGATTGCGTAATGTTTAAATTAGCATTCTTGTTCAAATTTACAATTTAGGGAAATATTGATTGTCAATACATGCATACTCTACCTTTCAAATCAAATTCGTTCGACTGATATAGTTAGAATGTTTTTGGTTCAGTGTTAAATTATCACGAATGTATGCCCAAATATATGTCTCACACCAACGCAATTACCCACCTAAAATAATTATTCCCAGTATCTGTATCACTGTTGAACTAGTTTTTTAAAAATCTCTTTAATATTTAGTATATTCTATTCTTATACTTCGAAACCTATTACAATGAATGTGGTAAAATCAGTGTCAGCGATGATGTTAAGATTGCAAAGAACAATTCTAGATTTGTCTTCTGATATTTACAGTAACAGAAACATGGATCCATCTATGGATGGGGTATCATAAATTGTCATTTACTTGCCATGTTTATTCCTCATCCATGTGTATATTGAAGCAGGGACCGTTCTTCTCTGTGGGATGGAGACCATTCTCTCAAGTTGCTGCTGCTTAATGGATCACTAGGGAGGAAACAGACGTATGACAATATTATTTCTTTGCACAGAAGCAAGCATTACTATTCAAATTGATACACAACATCATCAAATAGATTAGAATTTAGCTTTTTCTTTGTGCAAACACAAGTTTCATAAGATGCTTGATAAATTGAAAAGTTTTTGTCATCTATTGAGAGAGGCTTGCATCAGTCGGGCCTATAGTTTCATTTTGTGTAAAGTTCTCAATGAAAAATTTTCCTCATGAATGGGGCAAAAGAATCAATGGCAGAGGTAGCATCACATAACTTACTAATCAGTCACGATGTGCACGAAAAAGTAGTCACAACTTTTTTGGTTCCTTTAATTGCCAAAAGACTTCTAGGTTTTTGAATATTTATTTGATCGAATTTATCTTAGTTCCATATATCAGCTACTTGAAAGCGGTCTATAACTTCACCAGAGTTTGTAAAAAGCTTTCCAAGATTTGTTTGGTTGAAACTTGTAATTCAAGCTAAATCCATGGGTTCAGGCTTATGTATGGATAAAATTGGATGATGTTTAATGAAAGTAATTGACCAGTCTGATAATGCGCATTCGCTTTCTTGTCGTGACGGAAGGATTTCAGTCGAGAAGCTTTTGCTGCATAAAGAACGAGATTCCTTATTTTTTTGGTGATAAGCCAAAATATATACTTGTTTGTGTTATAATGTACTTCTTTAATTCTTTCTCTTGACGTGTTTTAGTGTAACCAGCAATCATTCAGTATCCTTGTTTATTCTTTTGAACACATTTTTTTAGGAATGTTGAAGGATATCATAACTTCAGCTGTTACTCATTTGAGGCTTCTGTTTTCATGCAACACTTATTCTATTGCTCTCATGTCATCAGGAATATGTAAACTATAAGAGATTTGAAAAAAAAACATGTAAAGAACCAACTGTATATAGCCTGTGGCTATTAAAATATACATTAGCGTTATATTATATGGCTTAGGATAGATATAGTTGCATGCATGCATACATATATACATACATGCATACATATAAATATAAACACACACACACACACACACACATATATATATATATATAAATATGTATAATTAATACAAATAAAATGTTTCTTACTTAGATTATTAATGTCGCCTTCAGCTTCTCGATCCAGAGTTTCGTAGAACGACCCGTCCGTCTACTCGTCAGAGGTTACCAGCAATTGACAGCTTATAACTTATACTACTCGATTTTTCACACACACACACACACACACACACACACACACACACACACACACACACACACACATATATATATATATATGTATATAGATAGATAGATAGATAGATAGATAGATAGATGGATAGATAGATAGATAGATAGATAAATGCAAGCACACAAACGAAGTAATTAAAATTTATCAGGAAGACATATAATACAAAGAGGACAAAAAGACACCTGAAGCTAGAAACGAATTGTATCATGACTAATTACACCAATGAAAAGATAAATAAACTTATTAAATAAATATTTCGCATAATGGCATATACTATGAAATAAAAAAAAGATATCTTGTTTGGCATTCAGATTAGTGTCTCATCTAATGGAGAAGACAAGATATAGCATTAGGCAAAGGAATGATCGTAGATCGTAGATATATTTGTAGTCACAAAACCATAAGATGAATACGAAAGAAAAGATGCTTAGGTAGAGAATAGGGAAAATGTAAAGGTTTGAACTGTGTCAATATCGACTGATGAATTTAGTAAGATCATACCAACTATCGTTGGCAGTACCCTAACTATTTTCACATTTTTCTCAGTTTCATTCTTTTGCCGATTATTCTCTTTCCTTCTGTTCCATTCCTTGGTCCGATAACAAAGCTACATCTTTGATGAGGAAGGTAAGCTTCATGTTTGCTGCAGTCAAATCTGGTGTTCTAGCTTGGCGAGATTGGTCGGGTTCGATCCCAAAGTAGCGCAGTATCATTTTTTATTTTTTAGAGCAAGCTTTGATTATTTTCATAGCGTTTCTTTGCACGATTAAACCCATGTTATTTACTGGTGTCTTATTGATCCTGCTCTGTTATGCCTGCTTTTGGATTTGATTATCTTTCCGCATTCACATAATTTTGTTTACCGCTTAGAATTTTGATACTCACTCTGTAACCCTTGGGAAAGGTATTAATCCATCTCTTCCACCCAGTTGTGGGTTAAATAATAGGACAGATTAGGTTCTATAGTCTTGGTTGGCAACCAGTCTACTGCAGAAAGTAATGTCAACCTCTGCGGGATAAACTTCTGCCCAGTGAGTCATATCTTTTTCGAGACATGATTGCTCAAATCATGTATCACGTATGGTACTTAACTGACTGTATTTACTACTATTATGAACTTTCACATTTAGTATCAATACATTTGTTCTAAGTTGAAGCAATAAAGAATCATGTTTCTCATTTCAGATAACCTTGTCTATGATTGTTAATAAGCAATATGTTCTATCTATTTATTCAGTTCTCTGTGTAGCATTTTGCCTTTTTATTTCTTACCTTATTGCGTATTCTTCATTTTATCTTTTTTCTTAATATTTTAAACAGTCCTGATATTTTTAACACACTTTCTTGCCTATTTTTAAAAATTTTGATCATTTGAGTCCTTGCTGCCTACGACCTAACCTTTTTCCTATATTATGTCTGTACTTCTGATGATCTAATGACCCTTATACATGAGCATACTTTGCTGATCCACTGAATCGTCAATTCTGAATTCGTGTTAGATCCAGCCATGTTATGCTCCTGAGCACATCACTATTGTTATTGCATACGTGTTATACAATTTCATTAAATTTTTACTGTTTAGTATGGTTTCTAATATTTTTCTTACGTTCCCAAAATACTCTTTGTATTTTCAACTCCATCCAGGTGTATTGTCTCGCATTCAAAAATTTAAATATTTTACAGGAAATTAACGTTAATGTTCCGACTGTTTAAATCTTTTGATTCCAGCTGTAGAAAGAAAGGGTCCTTCTTTTGTGTTTTATTAGTGATGTGCATTTCTCTCTCCAAAATCCCATTCTCATATTGTTTCTGTATTTTTTGACAATTTCTATCAACATTTCCATGTTACTATTCCCCTTCGAAAAATGTTTGATGTCATGTATCTCCATTTAATGGCTAACTTTTTATTTTGTGTAAAAGAATCGATATCTTTTTGTATTTTCACGATGATATTCAGTAGTAACATCATTGTAAACAAGAAATTACTCCGATCAAAACCTTTCGGTATACTTACTTTTGTTGAGGACTCTCTTTCGGCAACTAACTCTAATGAAACTAGCCATGGGTCTTACTTTAGCTTTGTGAATCTTAAAAATGTGAAATCATTCGAGGACACAGTCAGGAGGGATATCATATTCTTTCGTGGAAGTCAATTCATCAGGTTATAACCTTCATTTGTTTTTTCGCAATTATCTGGTCAATGTAGAGTAACTTACTATATTATTTCTTTCATCTTCTGTTTCTTTTCTGCACTTGTAAAATTTTTCCTTTCATATTCACTAATATTGCTATATGTCCAATCAGGTTTTTTCTGCTCAAAGAATTTGCATCTACCTACTTTTTGTTGCATGTCTGGAATTTCTGTGACAAAGTCCCTTTTTCAATGACGTATTTTTTGTCTCTTGGTATCTGAGACTTTTTGCAGAATCAGTCTTCGTGTAGTGTTTGATTATGTTTGGTACCAATACAGATGGGACGTTACATTTGAGAATTTTTAGAAAACAACGAAATTGGTGTTTTTATCCCTTTAATAATATTTTTAATGTCACTTCTCTTCAGGACGTAAGCAACCACAGTACTTCGCAGATTCATTTTCTTTAACTGTGAATAGGCGAGTCTTCTTGGGAAAAGATAATGGAATGGAACTGTCTTCTTGCCGATTTTGAAATCAGTTTCTCTTTTCTTAAAATGATTGCCACTGAATGCCAAGAAACTCCAGTCTATTCCATTATTTAGCTCCTAACTGTAAGAATTAGAGGCGGGTTCTTTCCTTTACCAAAGGCATTAGTGCAAAATTGAACTTTCCCGACAATCTTGGAATTTGAATTTGGTTCAACAATTCCATTTTCCACGTTGATATTCAGAGGGTCATTGTCTTTGTTTGGCATCCATTTATTCTCTTCTGTAAGATTTTTATTCCTGTCGCATCTTGGTTTATACTTCGTCTCCTTTCTCCAATTATTATTTTTATTGGGAGGAGGTTATAAAAGTCGTTTCTTTCTATATTTTTATCGACATGATGCAAATGATTGACATCTGAATGATTACAAATCAAAACTTTACATCTCATCAGACATAATAATTATAGGTAACATGATTAAAATTAATATTTTGTAGTCTTCAACTCGCTGTTATGAAAAGTCACTATTCAGGGATGTAAGCATTGACAAAGTAAGCGCATTTTGAATGCATAGATTTTTAAGGAACCTAATGTTTTTGAACAACCCAGTATTGCGACGACGTATTATTTTAATTTTTAAAAAAATAAGCACAACAGTAATACTCTTGTAAAATCTTTTCTATCCAGATGAGAAACAATGTTTTATATTTTAAGAATACTTGTTTAAAAGAAAGAAAAAAAGAAAGAAAGAAAGAAAGTAATTAAAACTGTACGAATAGTCCAAAGATGAACGGGAAAGGAAAATAAAATTGGACACCCTTAATATGGATTTTACGAAACTGATATTGAAAAACTGCCAACCGAAAAAATAATGGAAAAATCTTAAGAAAGAAGACATAAGAGCAAAACATATATACACGTATTATTTATGTCCCAGGAATGAGGTTTCGTTTCAGGCCTAATAAAGAAGTAAAGAAAATACTTAACAAACGACAACAACAACAAATACGTTGCTCTTCCAATGGCAGCTGTCAAATCAAATGGAGAATATGTAATGACATGCGCACAAAAAATATCTTTTTTATCACCGTGTCTTCACTTGGTATCTCAGTCATTAAGACATATATTGATTTTCACGCGCATAAAATTTGATAGCAGTTTCGACTGGCGGTGACAGGAAAAAAGAGAGGAAGGTAGAGGCGCGTCAGTTCGTCAATAAACAGACCACGGAAAGTTTTGTGGTTGAAAACGAATAGATCGTAAAAAAGTTGTTTTTAATTTTTCCTTTCACGGTGATGTTTTCTTGCATAAGCTGAAACTGTAAACGAAGCTTCGAATCTAGAGTTCTTTACGCTAAACAGGAAGGTTAGAAAAGACAGTTGCCTGATATCAATTTGGTGTCTGTTTACTTCTCAACGAATACTTTAAGCATTTTTAGAATAATTCAAGTCGTCTGTTTTTGATCAAGAAAATTTTAACGACAAATCTATTCAAGCTTGCTCCCAGAAAATAAAGAAACAGGTGAATAATATGAAAATAATTCATTACTACAAACACATTTCCATCGATAACTAGAAAGGAGTAACGATTAAAGAATGTGTAGCATCAACGTGAAGAATTAAAAAATAACCAATTAATGTTTGATAAATTATACATAAAGCCGGTTAATTATAAACTGAACTCGGAGTGAAAATATGACGATCTAAAATGACAGCATTTAATAAAACTCATTTCTCTAGAAATACAAACTTTAATTATTGTAGCATGAATATACATATTAAATATAGCATGGATATAGATATTAAATATAGCATGGATATAGATATTAAATATAGCATGGATATACATATTAAATATAGCATGGATATAGATATAAAAAGAAAGAGTAATGAGAAATAAAAAAATATAATTGCAGTAAAGAGATAAATTGAAAAAAAAATTGGCTCGTTTTGGTTCATCACTCTTCAGTGCCTTATCAAGGACTAAAATATATGTGCTACGAATAAAACTGGTGAAAGGAAACCAAAAGACAAAATGTTGTATATATATATATATATATATATATATATATATATATACACACACAAACACACACACATATACATATATGTATAGACTTTGTAAAGAGATTGCAGTAGAAAAAATAATTCGGCTGATACCTTTAATGACCAAGCTAACAAATTTTTATCTCGAAACCAAAGAACTCCACCTCTTTGTAAATTCTTGGATTCCTACGAGAAAGACTTCTTCAACTTAATTACCCAAATAAAATTTCGTAAGTCATTTAACAATTTCAATAGATTACTAAAATATGACATCAACACCATTAGAAATTCTAAGGACATTTAGATTAAGTTTGATAAATCTAGAAACATATACAAATGCAGACTCTGACACTATCTCAAACTTATTAAAGATAAAATTACCAGCACTTATAAATTTAATAAATTCAACAACATAAGTTCGGAAATTGGCAGTGATACAGCCAATTTTGCTAGAGAACTTAATATTGTTGATAAGGTAAACATAATCTCTACTAAAAACGCTACACTTTTAGTTAAAACTTTAATAATAAATTACAAATTACGTTAATTAGTCTTACTAAACGTGATTTAGGGTTAATATCTAGGCAAATTATTAGAAGAATAACTGAGAAAACTACTGTTCATTCCCGCTCTAACCTCTGAAAGCATTCTGCCGATACAATTAACTGGTTTACTAATATTAAAGAAAAAACTAAAACTTCTTTTCTTAAAATTGAAATTCTAAATTTTCATTCTTCTATCTCCAAATACCTTCTAGATTGCTGTATTAACTTCGCTAAAACTATGTAGAGATCACTGATATGAAAATTAAGATTATTCAAGCAGCTAGAAAGTGGATTCTAACCTTTGATCATTTCATCTAGAAAAAAGATCTCTACGAAAACTGTAATGTCCCTATGAGGGCATGTGATTCAGCCCAAGTTGATGATCGTTTAGGTATTTATGTCTCAGATACCTAATTGTAGACTCCAAACAAATTGACTTATACCGTGATGATGGTTTTATGTTCATCTTTAATAGCAATAGGCCCTTAACTAATATGATTCATAAGAAAAATATTATGGCCTTCAAATTACTAAGTTTAAAAATTGAAATTGAAAAAATTGTCAGTTATTTGGACATCGCTCTTAATCTAAATGACAGTTTCTATAAACATTACCTTAAAGAAAATGATACCCTCAGCTATATTAATGCTAATTCTAATCACCCTAAGACTATTTAAAACAAATACATAACACTGTTAATACCATGATTAACCGGTTGTCTATTAATCTTAAGATTTTCAATGAAAATAAAAAGCGCTGTAGACTATCTAACATTAACATCGGGAAATATTTTCTGAAATCGGTAATTAAACATTTTTATGCCAATTCCCCTATGCAGAATCTATAATAGAAATACTATTAAAATTACTCATTCTCATACACATAATATACCATCATCACCCGTTACACCCAATGGTGTTTAGGGGCAGAATTTTTTGCTGTTTCCGTAACAAACTGGTTTTTATGGGGCAGGGTTGTTAGTCCTGCTCCCAACCCCCAAACCTGGAGAAAGGTGATTTTCTAAGCGTAGTTTAGACGTAGTACACGACCGAAAGTAAGGGCACCCAGTGAGGATCGAACTTACTATTAAATTGTAATGATTAAAGCGAGACAAACTTGCTAGCCATTACGGCTAAGGTGCCCATACATAATATAGACATCATTAATTCTCACAATAGACATGTTTTAAAGAATTTTGATGGAACTAGTATCAAAACTGGGATAATACCCTCTTGCAATTGTAGCTTCATCAACCTTTGTATTGCGAAAAGGAAAATGTAAGCCTACCCAATTGATCTACGAAGCCAATATCTCCCTCCAAAATAACAAAAATAATTATCAAGTTTACACTAGAATTTCGGCGGGTGAATTTGAACAAATTTACGACCTTCATAAACACTCCTTTTCCAACCCAAATCTAAAATTCCAAACTGACCTTTTTCGAAGAATTTGGGAAATGAAAGAGGAGGGACTTAATTCAATAGTGTGATAGAGATTAATATCTTCAGCCGCACTTTCAATAACTTTTACGATAGATGCAATCTATGTTTATTTGAAAGAAAAAATTAAAATATCCTAAACAAAATTTGCTTTTAAAATTAAGAAAAGAATTTATAATCAAATGCCAATATAAATTTAAATTTCGATACAAACTTCCTAATAATTAATCTAAAATTAACATTCCTTTAAATAGTTGTTTGTTTTCTTTTCTTCTGATTAACCGTATAACTAAATTTTCTTATAATATAACCTCGCCCTCTTAAATCTATATTCCTTATAGTTCTATCGTTGGTTTTGTTATTAAAGCCGTCATAAATTTAAATTGAATTTCCTAATAATTAATCTATAATTTATATTCCTTAAAATAGTTGTTTTATTTCTTCTTATTGACCATATAATTAAATTATATTATGATTTAATTTTCCGTTCCTAAATCTATTTTCCTTCTAGGTTTATCGCTGTTTTTTACCTAAATGATATTTGACCTGTTCATTTTGGTAATTATATCGTTATAGGTTTAAATTTAATTTAATTTCTTATTTTTAGTAATTAAAATTTCTTTAAATAGTCATGTTATCCCTTCTGATTAGCAATATAATTAAATCATATCATATAATAACTTCCCGTTCTTAAATCTATTTTATGTTTTTATGTTTTATTTTATATTTCTTACTTTTATATATATTTTATTGCGTTCTCGGATTCCGATATTGACCGATGTCTTGAATTAAAAAAAAAAAAAAAAGAAACAGAATAGTTTTAACAAGATATTAACGCTATGTACGTGATTCTAGTTGTTGAGTACACAGGTATCTCAAACTAACATCTCTTTGTAAGTGGTAGGCAAGGGTTTGAAATTTACTCGACTGTACGCAATAATTATTAGTCGTCTGTGTCGGCTAGTTCGCTTTCACGTGAGAAAATTACTATTACGAACAAGCTTTCCCGTATCTCCAGTATATCTGACGCCTTTCATATCCCCAGTGGTCTACAGGTCTTCCTTTGACCAACTTCCGGTTGTCTACTCGCTTAGTATCCATGCGTAAACATTTACGTAAACCTAAACCCGATTACGCAAACTAACCAAGCGGTCAATTGGTGTGGGTCGAGAATTTCTTTTATAATTCCGTTTTTGCCCAAATTATTTTTTAAGAGGCTACTCGAATCTGATGAATTGTTCTTTATGAAAACAACTGGGAAGTTCTTCATGAAAATTTTTGGTTTCAGCCAAGGAAGTAGTTTATTACTTGTCATCTTTTTCTCCCGGTTTGACAAGCATACAAGTACAGAACTGTATGCAGTTATAATTAGTTACAAGAAAGTACATCTGGCAATTACAAGAAACTACATCTGAGATCTCTCTGATCGAGAGATTGGAAGTTTTGAGGAGCGGGAAACAACCTCTTAATCACCGTTGTCCCGCGGTTATAGCACCTGTTAGGATCTCAGCTATGGAAAAATAGTGAACAGTAAACAAAATCAAAACACTAGGAAAGTATAAAAATACATTTTTATATAAAAATGACCAACAATACATATTTATAGTAAAATGACCAGCAATACATATTTATAATAAAAAAGACCAAAAATACATTTAAAAGCAAAATGACAAACAATATATTTTAAAGCAAAATGTCACCAAGCATACAAGTGCGTTCAAAAAATATATTTAATTGACATTTTTTAAAATTATTTTTATTATTGAATAACCCATAAATGTGTTGATATGCCGCTAAACAAAATCAACCAAACCAAACTATATTTAGTTATCTCAAAGTTAATACGTAAGTTAGGATCCTTAAAAAAATCAACCTCATGTTATTTCTTGAAACCTATTAACATTTTAAGGTAGCTGTTTTCCACCTTTATTTCAAATAATTATGAAATGCAATAATGCCTCCCCTCATGGTTTCTATAACATAAGATTGAGTCTTTCTATATTTAACTATGTTTGTCGTCTGTTTCAAAGCCTACTTGGGGTTCTACTCAAGACCCATGAGTGGGTCAACACCTTCCTTCGTTAAAATTGAATGCCTAATATGAAACAATTATGGGTGAAATGATATATTTTGAAACTACTTTCACAAGTAAAAGTAATCAGTGCACCAATTTCACGCATTAGAATACTTCTTAAAAGAATAAATATATGTGTAGAAAACTATTTTAATAGACATTGGCGCTAAGTAACTGCGAACATAAACAAGATATGATAGTGTTTATTTGTTCGATCCTTCCATATAAGGTCTCGCATGTGTGTGTGTGTGCGTGCGTGCGTGTGTGTGTGTGTGTGTGTGTGTGTGTGTGTGTGTGTGTGTGTGTGCGTCTAAGACATATATTCACTATAGCTTTGTAGGCACAATCTAAAGTTATTTAATTCCTTTATCTCTCGGCTATGTTCAAACTCCGCTAAAGGTCAAATATTTCGAAAGTTTGTAGAGATCCAGTCTCTAAAGGAAGGTTAGTAATAAAACTTAGTATCTGTAACAAAATAATCACATCTTCTTCCCAGGTATATATTCCCGACACACACACACACACACACACGTATATATATATATATATATATATATATATAATTGTGTGTATGTGTGTGTATGAGGGTGTGGTAAAAGTTTTCGTCCAACCATTTTGTAAGAGGATATTGGGAGGAATTTCTTGTTGGTCGAATCAAGAGCTTTTCATCAGCCTCTCGTGTATATATATATATATATATATATATATATATATATATATATATATATTATTTATCTATTAATGCAAAAATCGGTTAATATTAAGTTTTCTGTGCTTACTTGAAGTAAATGATTTACATATTGTATAACCAAATTTTGTGTTATACTTAGACAGCAGGTATTAATCAAAACAAGTTTTGTTCAATTCAACCACCGACAAGGTTTGTCTGTTTTAATTTTTACTGTATTTTTACAATATTTGAAGTGCGAGAAAAGAAGCTGATGGAGTAGAAGTTGCGGTTACATTTGATTAGTTTCACTGTAAAAGGGTGGAACCTAGTTGTTAGTCTAATAGCTCGAGTAAATTTATGTATATGAAGCACCTGTAAGCTAAGTTCATCGGAGCATAAGCCATGAAAGTATTTTTAGAAGAGACACAGGGAAGCCACATTACGCCGTTGAAAAAGTGACTGCATCTGAGCTGCCAAGTTCCGGATCAATTACATTATAGATTCTCCGTTGGATTTTGTCAAGAACCCCGAGGTGAATAGCAGGAGCACCCGACTAGATGTGGCAGCAGTATTCAATACACGGGCAGATGGTAGATTTATATATGTGCATGATGCATTCAGACGGGAAAAAAACTTCTTGGTCCTACACAGTGAACCGACCATTTTAGCAGTGGATTTAGCTATGGATTCGATATAGTCATTTCACTTGAGGTCTGCTGAGAGAGTTAACCCGAGGAGGCGCAGGGTTTTGCATTCAGGGAGACTAAGCTGATCCATGATAATCGGGTAGGATCGATTGTCTGCGATGAACGGATAGCAGCTTCGTTTTTGAAGGAATTAAAATTTACGAGCTATTTCTTAAGCCAGTTCACCACAGATACTAGCAGAGGCAAAAAGTGCGCCTGTTATGGTACGATGCGTAGCTTCTATAAAGACGGTAGGGGAGAACCAGGAAGACGAATGGGATTTAAGTCTCAACTTCCTCTCTGGGATGAAAGTATCGATGCCAGTGTAAACCCAAGAGGAGACCTCGGACCCACTGTCTTCAACAGGAAGACTGAAAACTTCGTTCCAAGGGACGTCACACAGGAAAATTGCGGAACGAGTCCCAGTCTGCTCTTTGGTAGCAGTAAGGTATTCTGCTGGTCTGAGGTTCTTTGGTGTAGTAGGAGTGTAAGGAGATATTAACAGAAACCACAGCATGGTCAGAGTTTTCAATAGGGCAGAGCTGCTTGACATTGCAAGAGTTAGGGATAGAAGTGAAACAGAAATCTCGCAGTGAGTCAGGACAATTAGAGTTATTAAAGAAACGCGTGGGGAGACCTAACACTTGCGTAAGGGAGACTGAATGATTGAAAAATTCATGATGTGGACACCAGCAAGATCTGTGACAGAGTTTTCCAGCCACTTGGCGTGCTGGGCGTTAAAGTCTTCAACACAAATTATAAGGGGGAACGGGTGAGAAGAAATAGCCTTATCAATATTATTGAAGATGTTGTCAAGTACTGAACAGTAACTAGATGAAGGGGAGCGGTAAAGAAAGAAAATATAGCTAATTGAGTGACGGAAACACATGTGAGAATGGTCTAGAGATTCAAGAGAGCTCACCCTAGCTAGAGGGAACTATTGACTGACATATACAACAAGCCCATGCATATGGACATTGGGGTCCTTCCTGAATAGGGGAAGGTAATTAGGACCGTGGATCTCAGAAGAGAGGATAGAAGGGTCAAGGTTAGTTTTACAGAGAGCTAAGATGTCAGGTAAGTTTACTTGGAGGAAGGATTCAACGCTGCAAAAGTTAGTACGTATACCTCGTATTTTCGTGAATGAGATGTTGACGAGTTTGAGTGTTTTTTGATTAGCTGGTTTAGTTTTGCTATTTTGATAGTGTGTAGTCATGTTTAGTGAGTTTTATTAAGAGTGAGGCCTAGAGTAGAATCAGTCAGTCGCTGTATGCAGAATGTATAGGAGGGGAAACTGGTACAGACTGCAGTATAATGTGGCATTAGTGTTGCCCACCGGAAGTTTTTGCAGGGACATTCATCCATGCGCGACATGGCACTACAAGAAACACCGATATTATTCAACTTTTGATCAGAGCAGCCTCTCAAGACGCTACGCAAGAGTTCGGGCTCCTAATTACTAGTCGGAAGTAGTAACCAGGAAACTAGCAATCCGTTATCCTCAGAATGAAGTGACGCTACCACCATCCACAAACACTGCAAAAAGCTTGCGGCAGCATCACCACTAGAACTGGGAACACTTTCCTAAACTAGAAACAAGGCACGCATTTCTACTCCTGTTCAAAAGAAGTGGGAGGAGTGTGAACGGGGCGATAGTAAGGTCTGTCTACTCCAATTTAAAAAATTACTAAGTTTTAAGTCGAGAGAAGCCTTCAAGGCAATATAAGTGTTTTGCAGTACCTTACCTTACAAGTTTAAAGAGAAGAGAATATAAATAGAATAAGCCTTTGCTACCGCAAAATATTTTATGCACACTTCAAGATAACGTCTCCTTGTGGTGAAATATATTTTATTTAATGTGAATTATTTTGCATATTAACAAAAAACAACAAAAACAATAACAACAACAAAATAAAAAGATCAATGATGATAATAATAACAACAATAGCAATAACAACAACAACTATAACAATAACAACAATAACAGCAATAACAACAACAATAATAGCAACAACAACTATAACAGTAACAATAACAACAACAGTAATAGCAAGAGCAACAATAGCAATAACAATAATAAAATAACAACAATAACAATAATATTAATAATAATAAATTACAAGCAAAACAGCAATAATAACAACAACTACTATAACAATAACAACAGTAATAATAACAATAGTAAAAACAACAACAGCTTTGAGTATTTTCAGTCTTTCATTGCACGGGGTGCTGTAGAATATTTTGTTATCCAGGAATATTTATCTTGATAAATGTATTTTGATCGTTCGTGTTGTACTCATTGAGTTGCACTTATATATATATATATATATATAGTTTTTTTTTCATTTATAAACGAGTTATTTCGGTACCTTGGTTTCCACCACAAGTGGTTTCTTCAGGCAATTTTTAAGACCAGTACACATTTGTATGAAAAAGTGTTCTATACAATATAACTGTATAGAACACCTTTTAATAAAAATGTGTACTGGTCTAACTCTATTAGGACCAAAAACTAAGTATTAAACAATCAATCAATCAATCAATCAATATATATATATATATATATATATATATATTGACTGATGTGAAGATTCGGGAGGATGATCAATTTCGCCTTATCGAGCTAACGTTTTCAGCTAACATCAAGTGGAAAAATTATATTGAATCAATCACTAGGAAAATTAGTTCATTCGTGTCTTACTAGACATATTTTCTTGGCCAGAAACTATCTTACATATTTTTAAGCCAATTTTGAAAGAAGTAACAGATTTTTTATCTATTAATCCGAGAGATGATTTATCACTTTAAATGTTATTTTAGTAAATACTTATATCTGAGTAGAATCTTTGTTTGTTTATTAAACAGTATATGTATTTATTTTCGTCTACCGGTCAGAATATTCAAGAAATCTTATTAATGAAAAATATGTGCTCTCTGGTAGGATTCGAACTTGCGTTCCCCATATTTGCAGGAAAAACCGTCGTTAGATACAGACTGTTTTAGACCGATTCAGACTCAGAGTGCGCCGCCAATCAGGTAAAGCCGAATAGTACCCTTTAAACGTAAATTCTCCCAGATTCATGCTCAATTTCGTATCCGAATGTAAACAAAGCAATTTCCGGAGAACTCATTTTTTTTTCAAATTTATAACGTTTACTTTAAACGTTATTTTACTATATGTATTGAGTATAGGTACCCACTAAAATAACGTCTTAAGTGATAAAATCGATGCTTACCATTCACCCATATATTGAATTTTGTTGTCACTGGAATGGTGCTCCTGCTATGTATTTAGAGAATCTTGATAAAATTAAAAAAGAAGCTGCAATGTTATTGGTCCTGACTTGGCATCTCGCTTTCAATCACTTTCTCACCGCCCTAACTTAGCTTCTCTGTGCCTTTTTTTATAAATACTTTCATGGTAACTGTTCTGATGAGCTTTCCTCTCTGGTAGCTCGACTTTACAAAATTAAGTACGTACTAGATTGGCAGCTAAATCTCATTATTTTAGAGCTAAAATAGTTTCAGTTCTATGAAGCCATTCTATTATTCTATGCTAACAGTTTATTTTCTCGCATTTCTCGCCTTGTGAAAATCACTTACGGATTCTTGCTTCCAACCAAATGAAAATTTGAATGCATTGTCAATCGTTATCGTGGTAAGCATCGATTTTATCACTTAAGACGTTATTTTAGTGGGTGCCTATACTCAATACATATAGTAAAATAACGTTTAAAGTAAACGTTATATATTTGAAAAAAAAAATGAGTTCTCCGGAAATTGCTTTGTTTTTCATAATTCCTGTTCTTTTATTGTTTTATCTCCTTAATAGTTATCTATTTTCTATTATTCTTCCACACCCAGTAACCCATTGCGTCTTAGTGGCTTTATTGCCTTGCTTTGGATGAAATGATTTAGAATATATTTTTAGCAATTTAGTCAATATATTTTTGTAGTCATTGATTTTTTCGAATACGAATAAGAAAACACAAACCAAATGCGTACTGTGCAACAAAGGATAGTACATCTAGTCTGATAGATCACTTGTTTGTCACAGGGTAGGCCACTCTTGTGACCTTATGTCAGATTCAGTTAAGCCTAGTAAATAGCCGTGTGACAACCATATTTGCAACATATAAAGAAATCGATTTATACAATCTCTTTACTGCTTTCAATACATTCACAAATTGCCGAGTCAGATTTTATTATGTAGTATGATGTAATCAATGTTCGTAAATATTTATATTAGCAATACCAGAATAAGTTATATTTCTTTTTTACATTTTCATATGGATTCCATGACATTCGATAACCCTCATTAGTTTTTCGTTCACTGATTTTGTTAGGTTTTTGTATTAACATTCTTTGCAGCAGTTTTTATTACTTCCCAAAGATCGTTGCTTAAATCGTATTGTTTCCTATTCTCATATACGTCACATTTAATTATAAACCACAAGTTTTCAATAGTAAAAAATATTCGAGTATAACCTTACATAAATACACTCTATAGGTTAAATCTTCATTGTGAATTGTTGCATTCGACATCTTCTTCAAGAACTTATAATAATTCTCCATGTTTATTTTGACTGTCATCAGTTTTAATATTACTGCTTACAATAATGTCCAAAAAACATTAATACATCTCACCACTTTTGTCTTTTAAGTTTTGCTGGCTGACAATTTCCACGAAGAATCACAACATCAGTCCCCCCTGCAGATTATTCCATTGTAGCACTACATTCATTATAAAAATTGTTGCTCAAAAATCATTTTCATTAATTTCTGTGCAAAGATTACAGGTTTCGTTTTTTTTATGTTTACTTAAAGTTGGTAGAATATTTTGCATTTTTTCTCTGTTTACATTCACAAAATCAACTTCTCCAAATATTCTCTTGTTGCTAAGTTCATTTTCTTGCTTATTACGCTTTTAACCGTTTCTGTGTCATTTTTAAAATCAGATATTTTTGTTCTTCAGTTCTTATCTTGTTTTCATTTACCTTTTTAGTAACTCTGTGATCTTTGTTAAAATTTTTCGTAATTGTCTACATTGTATTCGCATTACTTAACTTAATCTTACCCCTCTTTGGATGATATCTTTCATACGATACATATCAAAACTTATATGTGTGAAATTAAATAAATATCAATAATTATATTAAAAACATCTCCCATCATCAAATAATTTATTGTAAATATTTCTAATGAAAATAGTATTAACTAAAATTCATATGGCGTATTTAAATTTAAATGTTAGTTGATCTTGAAAGGTTTAATAATATCGCTAGATTAATAGTAATTTTATTGTGAAAATATTTGCTTATTTAAATCTGACAGTATATTGAATAAGTAAATGGTATATGTGTTTATATTTTCATTCTATCCACCATAAAAAAAAATACCCTCGCCAGGATTCGTTTTTCGTGTTTTAAATAAACGTTAACGTTTTAAATATCTGTTTTCTAAACTGGTAGTTTCAATACACAAAGACTGAAATGCAATAAAAGAATTACTGTTGAACTTAGTAATTAAAAAGTTAGCAAAATCATAAAATGCTCTCTTTTTCTTTCAAACTGTCTATACAACAAATATTTATTTAATTCTGCACTATTTGCAAACATAGGCCTAACGTATTCCAATAATGTTACCAGCTACGCATTAAAAGCAACAAAAAATGTAAAGAAACAACAATCGCTTGCATTTGCACTTATTCAACACAATCAACATATTTATGACCACCTCATCATCTTTTCTCCAACTGCATGTACATTCTCCCCTCTAACAGATTCTTTTGCTCTCCCTAATTCTCTCCATCTCTCTTCCACCTACTCTAGTCTCTGTTCGGTTTCTGCCGAATGCCCTGGCTTTTCACGCCCCATGAAGTCATTTCATGGGCATTAAGTGCAGAAGTTCGTAGGTGCAGCATATATTACCGCCTTCCCAAGCTTCATATGAATCACAGCTTACGTTCTCGTAGTCATCATAATCATCATCTGTTTTTTTTTTTATACCTAGGTCACTGAATTTTACCTCCCACCAGTCAATGGTGACAAATTACGATATAGTTTCACAGCATGAGTACAAAATATTTTTTTTTTGTTTTTACTGGTTATTCGACTTCATCAAAATCTGTCAATTTATTAAATAAATTCTATTAATCATTATTTCTTTAAAACATATAGCTGTAATAAAGTCTGACGATATCTTTCATTGTATTTGAGATCGTGCATGTGTTATCTACTTTCATGATGTCGGAGATCATGGTTTGCCCCAACTTCCTATCATTCGTAGCTTTAAGTAATGTCTTTCTCTTACTACCCCCAAGTCCCTAGGTAGGTTAATCGCCATTTTCTTCTGTTCCTTTTACCTTCAGTATGTTTTGTGATTGTCAAACTCTCCAAGTCATCTTTCGCCATTATTTCAACTGTATCTTTCTGATTCTAAGCACAAGTGCTAATTTCTGTTTCTATTTCCTTAAAGCTTTTGTGTGGCTCACATGTTCTTTTCATGGTATTATCAACACTCTTCTGGAGAATAATTTCTGTTTTGCTTCAAGTTTCGTTTTATTCTGTAAGTAAATTGTCCAGTATTCATTGCCAAGTCAAAGGATTGATATTTCATAGCAGTTCAGCATTTATTCCTTTGTTTCTAACAAGATTTTCTTAACTTTTAATTGAGAAGTAAAAGTAGAAAGATTTTTGAGTCAATTTCATATATTTGTGCAGCTGATTTTCTTGGAGAGTCATTAATCTTAAAAGCAATCTTTAATTATAGTTGTTGGTACTACTACTACTACTACTACTACTACTACTACTAATAATAATAATAATATATATATATATATATATATATATTACAGCATGCGCTGAAAAGTTAGTTAATATAGGACAAGGTTGGGAAAACTTGCTTAATGTACGAGTCACATACGATAGAGTTAGGTACCTCCACGAATTTGCTTAATAATTTTTTTTAATTATTTAAAATTTAAAAAAAAATTCTTCCTAACACGTTTGAAATTTTGGTAAAAATCTTGTTTTTCTTTCGCCCGTGTGTGACACAATTTTTACAAGGGCAAACGCAATATTACGCAACTCACTTTTTTACCGGTGAAAAACTCATTAACTTGAAAATTCTTTCAAAAATCAAATAATGGTCAAATTTTGATGAATCTCTCTGGGCTTATTCAAATGACTGAAATAATTTTTTAAATTATTAGTTTTAGAAAAATAGTTTTTCTTACATGTTGCTCCACCACATCTCCAGTTAATTTCCTGAAATGTCTAGAAATAAGCGAGCGACCGAGAAAATTTTATTATTAAATAAATCAGGATTCATATTAATGAACATTTTTTTCTAAATTACTCCTTTTTCAGAAAATCTGCTCCGAATTGTGAAAAAAAAATGCAATAAAACTATGGAACTTTTATTTAGATAAACATTTAATTGTTTTTATAAACAATATATATTAAGGATATCATAGTCTGAAGAGAAAAAAATTGATGAATAATGAATTTTTACAAGAATTGTTTTCATTTTTATTATTTTTTATTATAAAAATTTATAAAATTTCAAAAATCTTTAAAAATTTCTTCCATTCATCGTTTTTTTAGGTTTTTAAGTTAATACGTGAAGACAATATTTAGTAATCGAAAATTGAAAAGCTTAATACAGATATTCTATCCATTAGATTTTTAAAATAATTAAAACATGACCCGTATTTTTTTTACAGGTGGCCTAAAGTGCTACATTATTAAAAGGTCACGTGTTTCAAAAGTTGCACTCCTTAAAGAAAAAAGAAAACAAAAAAAATATCCCCCACCAAAAACATTTTGCCCTAAGTTTCAACATTCAACTGGTTTCGCAAATCATCCCTTCAAAATTTAAAACAAGTTTTATATTTTAATTCCTAGTTTCCTAATTTTGTTAAAAAAGCAAGTGAAAAATTCACAGTTTGTGGGGGTAATTAATAAAGAATAAGAATAATAGATAATAAAAATACAAATTAGTAAATTCCATAACATTTAATAGATTATTGAGTTACCTCTGTCATGCTATATAATTTGAGTCTCTGTTATTAATTTGTAAAATTATTTTAAAAGAAAGTTCTAGATTATTCTAATCTTTAATCTAATCTAATTTTTATTATTCTAATCTTTAATCTAATCTAATTTTTATTATTCTAATCTTTAATCTAATCTAATTTTTATTATTCTAATCTTTAATCTAATCTAATTTTTATTATTCTATTCTAATATTAATGGTGACGAAAAGAAAATGCTCGGTCAACATATTTCCACGAGCTGCATAAAAAAGGTTAAAGAGTTGTAATTTGGCCAACACTGATATAGGATTACAAGTAATTTATCGGTTCTACACAAATTCGCATACACTTTTCTGTCTTTAGTCACACACACACACACACACACACACACACACACACACACACACACACACACACACACACAGAGTGGCTGGGTAACCTTATCTGTGAATTAATTTATTGAGTGATTAAACTGTGTGTGTGGAAAGTAAAAAGGACATATATATAAACAGGTGCACTAACAATGAAGTGCACGCAACAATAGTGTCATAAGTTATACTCTCGATATCCGCATTCAAATATAAAGACAACTTAATATATAACTTCTTATGTCGTTCACTAGCATGTCATGCTTTCACATGACATGCTAGTGAACACACACAAATATGCAGCCATGAATTTTTTTTTTAATCATTTCACCCCGAGCAAGGCAGAAATGCCACTGATGTGCAGGGGGCTACATAACTGTAAAAAGATTAATTAGAAAAGAGTGAGGAAGTACAAACTAGTTAGAAAGGTGCAATAGAAAGCTGAGAAAGCAGGTGCGATGACAGATACATAGGTGGAGAGAAAGGGATGGTTATACGGGGGTGGGGAGAGAGATAGAGTCCAGTGGTTAGTAGATGAGTATTGACTTTACATTTAAATTTCTGGAGGTTGTAGCCGTCAGGAAAGCAAGAATACGGGAGCGAGTTCCACAGGCGGGAAGTGCGAGAGAGGAAGCTGCAGGAGTAGAATTGTCGTCTGCATTTGGCTAACCTGACTGTGAATGGGTGGGACCCAGTTGCCAGTCTGGTTGCACGAGTAAACACCTGTTGAGGAGGCATCAGTGACTTAAGTTCGTCTGAGCAGAAGCCATGAAAGTATTTATAGAACAGACAAAGAGAGGCCACATCTCGACGGTGGCGAAGTGGCTGCAGTCGAGCCGCCAGATCAGTACCTATCACATTACAGACTCTCCTTTGGAGCCTGTCAAGAACACCGAGGAGAACGGCAGGAGCGCCTGACCATAAATGGCAGCAGTACACCATGCACAGACGGATGGTTGACTTGTATATATGCAGGATGGATTCAGGCGGAAAAAACATCCTGGATCGATATAGTGACCCAACCTTCTTAGCAGTAGATTTTGCTATGGATTCAATATAGTGGTTCCATTTGAGGTCTGAGGACAGGGTAAGTCCGAGGAGGCGTAGTGTATTGCTATCCGGGAGAATCGCTTGGTCCATGCTTATGGGAGGCAAGAGAGGTTGCCTGTAATGGTTGACAGACAACAGCTTAGTCTTAGACGAATTGAAGTTGACAAGCCACTTCTTGCCCCAGTTCACCACAGAGTGTAGATCCCGTTCAAGGTCAGCAGCGAGATTATGTCTGTCCGCCACGACAGACATAATGGTGCGGGAGTATATTGTAGTGTCATTTGCGTAGATGCCTACTTAGGACTTGATCTCATCTGGGAGGTCGTTGATGAAAATAAGGAAGAGCGTCGGGCCCAGGATAGAGCCCGGTGGGACACCAGCATTCGTGCTGTAGGATGAAGAGGCACGCCATTTTGCGGTTATTTAAGAAAGATTGGATTAGGTCAAGCAGGCGACCAGTAATACCGTAACCCCGTAGTTTGCATAGGAGGCCAGAGTGCCAAACCCTGTCGAAAGCCTTGGAGATGTCCAGAGCATCAAGGGCTTGTAGCATGTACTCCGTTACGGTTGTTAGCAGGTCGGCCGTGGACCTGGCAAAACGGAAGCCATATTGCCTGTCAGAGAAGAGTTTGTGGGCAGTGAGATGATGAACTATTTCAGCATTGAGTATCCTGAAGAGTTTATATATATATATATATATATATATATATATATATATATATATATATATACTTTACGGGTTTTAATGGAAAAATAATAAATATTCATTGGTCTATTTTTATATTGAACACTGTTTTGAACGTTACAATTTTATTCTTCGTTGTTCTTCATTTGGATTATATATATATATATATATATATATATATATATATATATAGTAAAAACTGCAACTGGTTGTGTGGCTTTAAATTTACTATTTGGAATTTTGGGAAATGTAGACTTACCCTTAAATTACTCCCTAGTTCACTCTAGCCCGAAGTGGTAGTATTTGTTAGAGTCCCGTTTATGGGTTAAAAGATTTATGTGTGTGCCTGAGTGTGTGTATGTTTGTTATGTGAACATTGCAACAACTTGAATACGTGTTTTAATTTATTCAAAATTAAACATTCAAATGTTTTTGATAAATAACAATAAATGACCACATATACATATCTATATGTGCACAACCTTCAAAATGAAGGCCATATCAATATTATTTAGACCCGAAATTAATACACTATTTATCCTCATTGTGTGTTCTGTATTTTTGTATGTGTACGATTGTATAGATGCATACAATCTCGCGGTATGTTGCATGCCATTTGCAGTTGTTGACGCTATGTATTGCGTCAGCTAGTATTTATAATTTATTTAAATAAATATTCATTGATATAGAGTACACTGGTTGTGACATATATATAGCGATACGTAGCCAAAATATAAGTCAATGATGATCAGTTGTGATGATCGGGCTAAGGAAGTCACTGAAAACTGAATAGCATGGGCATTGTTTAACAAACTCCAAGAACAAGTGTTGTAATTTACAGCTTTCACACCATGATATCAGCTGTTGGACATATATGTCTCAGATTAGTACACGCTAAAAGGTGTCGTACAACGACGCAGGTGCAAGAAACCATCACTTGCGTCAAGTTATCGAAAGGGAAAGTTTGGCAAGAGGAACACATACTAATCGACTTGTTGCAAGCAAAGTATTCTCATTCAAAACAAAGTATATATCCACTTAAGGACACATGGCCGAGTAGATATAGACGTTGGTTAGTTCCTGTGACTTGACCTAAAAGTGTTGCGAGTTCAATACCAGGCTACAACAGTGGTGAACAAGTTTCCAATCGCAACATTACTACATAAAGAATGATAATGATGCACCCCAGTGATTGTAATAAAGCGTTCAGTTCGAAATTCCTAGCACCTGAAGAAGACCGGAGCGTACAATGGCCGAAACGTCGTACAAATAGCAACAAAGATGAGGACAATAGTTTGAATAATGTAAATACTACCTCATCTAAGAAATAGAGACAAATTGTTCTCATTTGTTTTGTGGAGGCCCTGTGATCTGCCGTTGCTGTTCGATCAATACTTGATGATCGAATACTATTATATTGCACTCTTGAACCTAATCTAAGGCAGTAAGAATATTGATTTTATCTCTGTTATGAAAACTTGTCCAAGACCAGTTACCAAGGTTTTTCCAGTAACTACATTTCTTCTTGACACTATCATCACTTTTGAAGGAAACTTGTAATTTTACTGTAAACAATAATAGCACTCATTGTCATTTACGTCATGATTGTTGACTATTTTCACAAAAGACAAAGGTTCTAGCTCAGTCATTAGATCCATTTAATGTAGCTCTACATCTATTACTTGAAATTGAAAGCACATTTTTTTACTTACTTGTACGTTTCTCACTGTGATATTTACAAAAATCTATATTCGATATTTACATAAATTACTTTCATGATATTAGCTAATGGGCTCAATATTCGTTTTATTGTTTATTCTTTAAATTTACAAAATAAGATTTTAAAAATATGTTGTTCCTGTTTAATCGAATTTTCTATTCTTTTTATATTCTTACATCATATTTTGTGACATTGTTATTTTTTTCTTGTCCTTTTTTCAGTTTATCGATGGTCTGTCATCTTTGTTCAGTCTTCTCACAACTTGCAAGCTGGAGTCTATATAACTTTGCAATATGCTGGTTATCTTTTATTGGCAAACATTTTGAAGATACATTGTCTTGGTACTTTGTATATATCAGAAGTTAAAAAATAAACATAAATAATTATGCCCTGACACACACACACACACACACACACACACACACACACACACACACATATATATATATATATATATATATATATATGTGTGTGAAAGTTATATCACCGATCAGCTCAACGAAATAATAGCAAAATGCGGATACTAGCTTGTATACAAATTAGAAACAAAGACTTACTTGAAGTCGGCTGATTTAAAAACAAACGTGCACCAACATATCTAATGCACTCCACCATATATATATTTTATTTCTCTTCCTCTCCCCTTCATCGCCTGACTGTTCCGTAGTTGACAGCATATTTACAAATATAGATATGGCCATTTCCTCTCATTCGTTCGCCCATATATTTGTGTTGGTGACTTCAATGCCTACCACGTTAAGTGGCTGAAAATCTGTCACAGATCTTGCTGGTGTTTATACCATGAACTTTTCAGTCACTCAATCCCTTACGCAAGTAGTTGATTTCCCCACGCATTTCTCTAATAATACTAATGGAACTGACTAATTGCTAGATCATGGTTTCACGTCTATCCCTGACTCTTGTTATGCTATGCAGCTTTGCCCTCTTGGCAACTCTAATCATGATGTGCTTTCCGTTAATATCTTCTTTCACATCCTCTCCTCCCAGGATCTCCAGACCAGCAGAATATCTTACTGCTACCAAAAAGCAGAGTGGAATTCGTTCTGCGATTTCCTGTGTGACGTCCCTTGGAACAAAGTTTTTAGTCTTCCCGC
>JBBBDQ010000191.1:2997500-3032500 GCA_037127315.1 Ascarosepion bandense
AATTTAGATGATAGAGATATAATGGTAAGTGTACTGACAGTAGTACCACAGTCATGGTCGTCATGGAATTATTTTGAAAAAAAAATCAGTTCTGTAATGGACTAGTTATACTTATTTCTATCTATCTATCTATCTATCTATCTATCTATCTATCTATCTATCTATCTATCTATCTATGTGCGAGTTTAGTGTGTGATCATGTGTGTGTGCTATTCACTTTGCTATTCACCCGTTTGCTAAAGACTTGTATGTTTGAGGCAATGAGCCTCATCCACCCAATTTTTTCTTTTCCGATATAGCAATCATAATGATATCGATCTAATCGTTGATCAAAAGATTTGGCTCAACTGGCTTCATTAGAGTATTACCGTGGCCCCACGCTAAAGGCTTTGAAACAAATGAGCGCAGTCCGTGAACGGGAAAGAAGGAAACGGAAGTTGAGCCATTTTCCCCAGGAATATTTGCATCCAAGTGCATTCTATGATCATGTAGGTGCCTGCCTCAAGCAGGCACAGATATTCACGAGTAAAATTGCACGCCCATAAAGTAACAAACAGGTACGCAGAGGCGGGAAACTTGCAAGTTATACCGGAAACCTTTATGGAGTGGATAATAACTCCTAATATACATGCGCACACGTGCGTGCCAACACTTATAGAGGAGTTCGCCGAAACACATAAAAAGACACACACACACACACACACACACACACACACACACACACACACACACATATATATATATATAGAGAGAGAGAGAGAGAGAGAAACAGAAACATACACATACACACATTCGCATATATATATATATATATATATATATATATATATACGCTTGTATTTATCTGCATCAATCCTTTTTATTTATATGAATACTTATTTACTAATATTTATCTATCTATCCGTCCATGTGTATATATGTGCTTATTAATTAATATATACTTTCTGAGGTTTGTTTAGTTTATGTATGTATATATCTACCTATTTATTTTCAAAGTATAAGAAAGGACCGTTCAAGATATAAAACAACCGGTCGCTCAAGGTGAGTCCAGGAAGGGACAGTTTGTATTTCATTTATTGGTTTACAAATTTTTATGATTTTATTTTCTTATTGCTGTTGTCCTTTACATTTTACGAGTTTGTTGCAAAGATATTACAGTCAGGGCATCAACCTGAGTTAGGGATCATGACCGCACACCTTGTTGTTCCGTATTGTACCAGTTTTACATACTTCTGCGTAGCTAAAAGCGGCTATATGAGTGTTACTAGAAATTATCTCTGCAAATGCTATAATCACAACTGTCTGAGAATTAAGTTTTCAAGTAGAAATATGTATAAATACATATGTGGGTGTATATATAGGGGGCGCTTTTTGTATATATCCCGATACATTTGTATGCGCAAATCTAGATTAATAAATCCGTGACACATTTATTTGCTGAATTTTGAACTAAAATTTTCAATGCATGAAAAAAGCACTGGGTGAGTGAATTGACATGGAAAGGTGTCGTATTGAAACATTAAGATGTGCGTTGTGGTGCAGTGGATATCGGCTCGGAACGAGAAATCGGGAAGCCGAGTTCGAATTCCAGTTGAATTCCTTGCATTCACTTACGCGCAAATACCCCTTGGGAAAGGTATTAATCCGACTCTTCCCTCCATTTATGGGTTAAATAACAGGAGAAATTGGGTTCTATAGCCTTGGTCGGCAACCAGCCTACCGCAGAAATTAATTGCAACCTACCGCGGGATAATCTTCTACCCAGTCAGTCAATGTCCTTCGAAACATAATCGTCAAAGTGTGTATCACGTATGGCACAACTGACTGATTGTATAAAAGGTTTACTTTACATTAGACGATGGACGTATTGTCCACACTATGTACATGAATACTTGCGCAAAGAGATTTATCGATATGTGAGTGTAGAAATATATGCATATAGATATTCCACAACTATATATATATATATATATATATATATGATAGACAGATGTTCGAAATTTCTCAGTCTTATCTACTTTCCGAAATCTGACTATATAAGCAAATAAAATTTTACAAAGGGCGTTTTGGTCTTGTCGAGCCTAGAAATTAATCCCAACACACACACACACACACACACACACACACACACACACACACAAACAAACAAACAAACAACAAACAACAAACAAACAAACAAATTTCGATTTCTCGTAAATATATATCTCTTCACTAAATATTTTTATAAGGATTGATTAGGCTTCATTTAGACTTTAAAATCATTCGTGAACGAGCGGTTCAGATGTATCTGATCAATTGATGGCTTCTTCTGTGTTGTTAGGGGTCTCGGGTTCGATTCCTGCCGAATGACACGTACTTTCCCAACAAAATTTCTCAAACCTATTCAGGCCGGTAAAGTTAAATACTGTTTAATTAAAAACGTCTTAATGTAAAGAGACAATGTTGTGGAAAATTCCGGAGATTTACGAAATGAATTTACCAACCGAGATATTTAATTTATTTGTTTGAACATTATTTTTAATAGATAAACGTATTCAAGGAGATAATAATGTTCAAACAAATAAATTACATTTTAGTAGATAATAATTTTCAAAACAAATAAATTAAATATATATGCCGTGTCTTTTCAGAACGTAAGCGATCATAGTAGTTTACATCTTACATGTTGTCCCTTGTAGCTCTTAATAAGTTTTGCCTTTTTGTTATTTTTCCCAAACCCTGTTCTGCGATTCATTTATTGAAGTAAAATCATGTATATCACACGCGGATTTTCTCTTTTCCGACTGTGACGATCAAATATTTCAAGCCCTACATCCGTATCAGGTGTCTCAGAAATTTTAACCGCCTTATCTTAATGTTAAATACAAGTATTTTTTTTTTGTTTTCATTCTCTCCAAAACCTTGTCGATGCTCACATGTGCGGTCCATGATATTCTCAGCATCCTTCTGTGGAACCACATTTCTGTTGATTCAAGTCACTTTAGATCTTTGAAGAGATTCTTCGGCATTTGCTGTCACACCGATGGCCAGACACCACGTAACCATTCAATACTCTTATCTTCGTTTCCAACAAAATTTTCCTGTCTCTTAATATTTTGCTTAGCTTTTGGAATGCATCTTTGGTCCCCCGAATACGTGTTCGAATCTCAGTGGTACACTTTTCATCCTCTGTTAGAACATTTCCAAGATATTTACATTTCTGTACCTGTTTGATGTTAGTATCCCCGACTTGTAATTTGCATTTTGGGCTTATCCTTTTGCTGATAACCATGTATTTTGTCTTCTTGCAGTTTATGCTTAGTTCTTTCTGTTTTGTAGTTTCCTTTAAGCTATCAATACTGTGATCTGCATAACTTATATTGTTAAGATTATGGCCGCAAATAATGAATACTGGTAATTGCCTCGCTGTATAGGTTGAATGAACCCGGTGAGAAGACACATGATTTTCTTACATCCCTTTCTACTTTTGTATATCTGAACTCATTTTCTGTCCGTATGCAGACAGTTTGCTGCAAATATAGATACTTGAGTATTCTAATATCTTTCCTGAATATGTCAAGGTTACTGAGCAGTTCTAACAAAACTTTGTGGCGTACTTTGTCGAACGTCTTTACGTAGTCTATAAAACAGGTAGACGTCCTTCTACATTTTTATTGCTCCTTCTGATAATATTCTGATCATAAATATCACGTTCCTTGTTTCGGTGTATTTGACGAACCCGCACTGTTTTTGTTCTATCTCTGGCCTGATTTTGCTGTGCGCTCTATTCATCATGATTCGGATGATGAGATTCGTTATGTGGCTCATTATACTGGGTTTTCACATTCATTTCGCGCAGTGCTATGAAAAAGATTTGCTTATCTCTTCCGGTACATCAACACTGCTGTAGATTTCATTTATTATTGCTGTGAATTTGATGATTGTTTAAGGCTGACAGTATTTTTATTATAATTTCGTTTGGCTCTGTGTTTCTGTCAAATTTGACCAGTGCAGCTTCCGCTATTTTTTATTTTTTTATTATTTCCGGTTAGTCAGTATTTCTGTATACAAGGTACGATGGATAAATATACGGGGTGCGAATGGATAAATTGTCTTCTAAAATACGCAATAATGAAAATGACACTGACATCTCATTTGAACAGATATATTTACCAAAATTACATTAAAATATTTGAAATTAGTAAAGAATAAATCTTTGCAATAAAATCGCCATTGGTTTCAACCACGACTTTCAGAATCTCCTGGACAGTCTTCTTTTGAAGTTAGTGAATGCTGCCATAATTCTTGCCTTCATTTTATCCTTGATGTTGCGAGATGTTTTACTAGTTACTCGCTCAACTGCACCTCGCACACAGTGATCAATGGATTTGAATTCTTGGGAGTTAGTTGAACAGGTATAAGAAATGATGCGGTCGCAGAAATTTTAAAATTGAAAATATTATTAGGGATTACTTGTAATGCATAAAAATTATTAATCAATTATTAACAATGATATTTTTTAAAATGTTGTCAAGGAAATCATAGTCATAAAATTGTTTCCGTAGTCATAATCAAGAAATCACCTAATGGGCACATCTAAGTGTATTAAATGCAGCCCAGAGAAAAACGTTTTAGAACCGTTAGAGCCGTAGTTTATATAAATCAGTTTCTATATTCGCGGGAAATCATAGTCATAAAATTGTTTCCGTAGCCATGATCAAGAAATCACCTAAGGGGCACATCTAAGTGTATTAAATGCAGCCCAGAGAAAAACGTTTTAGAACCGTTAGAGCCGTAGTTTATATAAATCAGTTTGTATATTCGCGGGAAATCATAGTCATAAAATTGTTTCCGTAGTCATGATCAAGAAATCACCTAATGGGCACATCTAAGTGGATTAAATGCAGCCCAGAGAAAAACGTTTTAGAACCGTTAGAGCCGTAGTTTATATAAATCAGTTTCTATATTCGCGGGAAATCATAGTCATAAATTTGTTTCCGTAGTCATGATTAAGACATCACCTAAGGGGCACGTCTAAGTGTATTAAGATAAAGTCGACAAGCTCATCAACGTACAACGAAGAAAAAGCGATCCACATTTATCATCCATTAACCCGTTTCATAAATTGCTCATCATATAGTCACACAACGAAAAATTATGCTATGATATAGGTACATCCACGCAATTGCCGAAAAAACGCCATAGCATGATGTTAAAAGTCTCAAACTTAATAAAAACAGTTTTATCATCAAAATAGTTATGTTATTATTAAGAGGAAAGATTAAAATTTTGTTGTAACTATTTTAAAATAAAATCCTTTCTAACACGTTCGAAATTTCGGTTAATTATCTTTTTTCGTTAGCGATTCACTCGATATTTACTCGAGGCTACTATTATGGCAAACGTTATATTACGCAGGTCGTTTTTTGGCATTAAATTGAAAGACACATTAAATTGGAAATTTTTGCAAAAATCAAATAATAGTTTGATTTTTATTAAAGTTTTAGGACTTTTACACAAATAAATGTTATTTATGCAAATATAATATTTAGAAAATACATATATATTTTTACATCTGTTACCCACCTCCAGTTAATTGCATAAAACTTCTGGAAATTCAGTATGGATCCTAATATATTTTTATTAGTTAAACTCGAGACTCATTGGGGAAAGTAAATTATGTAATTTTTTTTAAGAGACCACTTTTTCGAAAATATGCTCCGAATAGTAAAAGGAAAAATGCATTAGAACTACACCATTTTTAATTTAGATAAATTTTTATTGATTTTATAAATAATAATAGTGATTTTTTATAAGAATTGTTTTCATTTTTTCTTTGCTAATTATGATAATTTATAAATTTTCAAACATCTTTTAAATTTCTTCCAGTCACTCAGTGTCTTTAGTTATTAATTTATTAAGCATGATATATATTTATAAATCGAAAATTGAAAAGATTTATACAAATAATTTAGAATTAAGAATTTTTAAAATAACTTTAATTTTTTTATGTTAAACTGCACATGTTTTTACTATTGAAACTTAAAAAGAGATTTATCATTAAAAGGTCACGTGTTTTAAGGATTGTTCCTCTTACGAAACGTTAACTTACGTTATGTCATTTTTTGGTTCCAGATGTTCCTGATTGATAATAGGGGATGTCATTGTCTACTTTAAAAATTCAAACCTTTCTGATTGAGACAGACTTTTATTCTAAACTTCGCGCCATAAACAAGTAATATTTAATTAAAATCAGATTAATTTCTCTTTAAATTTATTAATTTTTCAAAAATAACGTGTTCAGATGCATATTTTATTTTGCAAGATTTTTAAAACCGAGACTTAAATTTTGTTTAACAATATGTCAATCGCGCAAAAAATGACCGAAAATTGAAAAATTATTAAACATTGCAACATTTGGGATTCCAATGAATATAAATTTCTGTTTGATATACCATCGAGGTTTTTGCTTACTGGAAATAGTACATTTTATCATTTACCTTTCAATTAAGACAAAATTAAAGCTTCAAGAAAAAGTTCTTTATTTTTTAAAATTCGATTTAAAACTTAGGTATCGAAAATGAGTGGAGGTGCCTACTGTAATTTAAAAGAAATATTTAATATTAGACAAGTGAATATTTTTTAGGAACTTCGATTGTTGAATATATGTGAATCGCAAAAATATTCCAAGTCAAACGATTTGTATCTCTGTATATCTGTGCATATGATTTTCTGCAACTATTTTACATGCATGTATTTGAGTATATATTGAGGCGATTATGAAAACAGGCATCTATTATTCTAAGATTGCATATCTGTCAATATTATGTATCTCTCTATGTTTCTCTTTCTTCATCTTTCTCTCTCTTTCACTCTTTCTTTCACTCTTTCTTTCACATACTCATACACACACACGCGTGCACACACACATGTTCAAACATACACAAACTCTTATTATGGGTTGACATGTTCTTATAATAAAAAGGAATGTATAAAGTGTATATATAGGCACCATACGCGCGCACACACACGCCCCCCCACACATATACACACACACACATATATGTATATATAAAATATATATATAAACATGATGTATTACTCTAAAGATCCAACGACTGTAATATAAATTTACATCTGAGCAAACAGAAAATATTCGCATGCCTAATCATAAATTCATACAAAATCATTAAAAGATAATTAGAATAATAATAATAATAATAATAATAATAATAATAATAATAATAATAATAAAAACTCTACACAGAACCTGATAAAAATGCGCATGCGTACTTGTGATCGAGTGTTGGTTACTCAAGCTTCCGGTAATTTTGTAACTAAACAAACTGAGATAGGGTTGGCCGATCAGATATGCATGGAAATGTACCCAGGCACCTTCATGCACCAATTCAAAATATAAACACACACACACACACACACACACACACACACACACACACACACACACACACACACATGTACTCTCACATGAAGTAACACATGCACAGACAAATACACTGACGATCAATTTAATATACGTATAAGCAAAAGAATATGCAAACACATAATTAGGCTTATGTATTAATATCAATAAGGATTTCAGGTGCACAGGCTCAATTACATGTGAATCTGGAATCAGGTAAGCTGTAATATACCTGTGCTCATATTTGTGAAGAGTCATGTTCATTATAAATAGACATGGTGCATATATATATATATATATATATATATATATATATATATACTTCCTGTTTTCTTTTAAGAAAAACTTTAAACACCGGTCATATTTCCGTAATAAATTTATTTCAGTCAATAATTGTTGTTGCCAACAATCACCGACAACTTTTAGACGTATATTAAATTATTAACTTACACATATATTTTGTGGGCGCATTTCCATGCCTGTGAAAATTATAGAAGCAATGTTATTAGATATAAATTCAGCATTTCAAAAATTAGTAGGTACGTATATATGTATATATATATATATATATATATATATATATGTGTGTGTGTGTGTGTGTTAGTGTGTGTGTGTATGTTTCGCTCTTATATATGTGTATATGAGTCCGCACATGTATACTCGTGTGTATGATTCCGCATATATATATATATATATATATATATATATATATATAAGTGTGTGTGAGTTCCAACATATACATTTGTGTGTGTGTGTGTGTGTGTGTGTGTGTGTGTGTGAGAATGAGAGTGATTTCACGTATATACATATATGTGCGTGTGTAATTTCGTATGTGTATATGTGCGCATTATTTCGCACATAAATATGAGTGTGTGTTTTTTCACACATAAATATGTGTGTGTGATTCGCAGGTAGATGTGTGTGTGGTTTCGCACACACAAACACACACACACACAAACATATATATACATATATATGTGTGTGTGTGTGTTTGTGTGTGTGTGTGAGAGATTTCGCAGGTATATGTATGTGTGATTTCGCAGGTATATGTGTGTGTGTGAGATTCCGCAGGTATATGTGTGTGTTTGATTTCGCATACATGTACATATATGTGTGTATGTTTTTGATTTGGTACTATATATATTTACATATGTATTCTTATGTCTATGTGTGTGAGTGTGATAATACACACACACACACACACATATATGTATGTATGTATGTATGTATGAACAGCACATCCACTTTCTTGTACACACACATGTATATTCTGGAGATAATATGAAATTCTGACTCAGTGGGCAAACTAACACCAACTGTAGCAGTAAGTAGCCCAACCTTGAGCTTGCCTCAGCGCCAACGCCCCCATCTGTGGCTGTAAAAGTCGAAAGAATTCTCGCAGTTAGTGGCTACCAAGCATGTCTGACTCTTCCTTCCACACACTCCATATTCTTGTACCAATCAACCTGCCGTCGGATGTGTGAAATAACACTGCCTTTACACTTCCATCTCCCCAAGTGGCGCCAAGATAACGAATTTGCTAATCACCTCGCCTTTTCCCGCCTTCATTCTCCCGCCGAATTGCCCATAATCAGCGCTCAGATTACATCTGCCCTGCTCGTCTTTTATTTTGATCTCGAAACGACGTTAATGTTCCAAATAACCAGATTCATATCGTCCCTCCTAAGACCTGCCTTAGTTGTTTGTTGGTAAATGTCTGACAGTTATAGTTGCATACATATTTGTCCGTTGGCTCCCGATCATCTAACTATTATGACTGAAGCAACATCGTATGGCCTTGGTCCTTATCTCCAGGGCAGGATTGTAATTTTAAGATATTTTCGAGCCTTGCTCCAGATTAGAGCCTTTACTAAACATTTAAAATTCATATTTTAAATTTCAAACGCATGGTTTAAAATCATTTGTTGTCTTAACTTTTCTTGATGTTCTGTTGTCAATGAAACATTTTTACATCAATTGTATTGATTTTTTAATGTTCCCTTATATTATTTCATTTCTTTTTGCAATAATAGTTACATGCTGTATAACTTTGATCAGACAGCATAAACGCTTCGATTTTCAAAATCAGTCTCTTTACAAAGAGAAGAAAATTTAGCACAAGCACATCTATGCAATCTCATATCGATTTCATATACAACAAAAGATTTTAGGCTAATTGCTTCTCTCAAGAATTATAAAACTACTTGACCATAAGCGCCGTTTGTTATCGTGCATTCGTTTGTGAACAAATCCCATATTAATGTTACTATGAATCTCTCTATGCTTAATTTAGTAAATCCTTCTTCCTCTTTTATCATCTCTTTTTATCAATTCATTGTGACTAATTTCATTTTACTCGTGTTTTTAAACTGTAATAAAATGTGAACAGTTTTCGGAGATCAAATTCTGCGCGTTATACAGCCTAGATATTACAATTTGTATATGGGAATAATTAATTTGAGTAAAAAAGGCAGAATTTAACGAAAGTTTCATATATATATATATATATATATATATATATATATATATATATATATATATATATATATATACATTCGTCCATTCGTAGAAGATTGCATTGCTACCACATATGGTATGGTCTTGATCTGGCAGCTCGGCTTCAATCATTACCCACCGTCGTAAGGATGTTTCTCTATGCATTTTTTTATAAGTACTTTCATGGTAATTGTTCGAACGAGCTCTTTGATATGGTACCTAAACTTTATGGATTTAAGTATAGTACATGTGCGTTGTGGCTCGAAGTAAAAAGTAAATCGGCTCGGAAAGAGAAACCGGGGAGCAGAGTTCGAATTCCAGTTGAAGCCATTGTATTCACTTACGCGCAAATACCCTTGGGAAAGGTATTAATCCGTCTCTTCTTTCCAGTTATGGGTTAAATAGCAGGACAGATTGGGTTCTATAGCCTTGGTCGGCAAACAGTCTACCGCAGAAAGCAATGGCAAACTACTGCGGGATAATCTTCTGCCCAGTCAGTCATGTCTCTTTCGAGACATGATCGCCCAAGCGTGTATCACGTATGGCACTTAACTGACTGGCTAGAATGGCGTCGAGATCGCATCAATTTACACTTGAGTTGTGCCCGTAAGTTCTACGCTAACACTTTCAATCATAGCATTTCTCGTTTGTGGAACTCCTTCTTGGAACCAGGTTTTCCAGCCAATATTAATCTGCAAAAATTCAAATGCAATGTTAATCGCTGCCTACTGCCCTTCTGATTACTCTTAGCTGTTTCTGCTTATTATTATTGTTCCTGTTCCTAATTCTTCCACACTGTAACAAGTTGCTTATCGTGGCTTTACTGCTTTACCAGGGATGATAGTGAATATATATATATATATATATATATATATATATATATATATTCACTATGCACATGTTTGCTGTTTTTGCGAATATAAGACTTATATTTTAAGATAATATTTCGAAAAAATTTAGATATAATTTTATTTATTTTGAAAATTCATGGTATTAATTATTTTAGACAAATAGTACAACTCTGCTCAAATAATTTCAGTTTTACGAAAACGAAGTCAGTCTTCTGTTTAGTTCTAATTTCCAGCAAAAAGTGAGGAAACTGGTGTGGCGTGCTATCTTTTTATCTATCTATCATGGGTTTAAGCGATCTTTCGCTGTGACTCTAATTAAAATCCTCTTACCACAGTTGGCATAAAGGTGGAATTTGCGGGTGTTGAGCTGACAAAAATATGCATAGGCAGACGTTTGCAACATTGGTTGGGTAGGCACTTTAGCAGACACGTTTGCTTTGAAAACTATTATTTAGCAAATATATATGTATGTATATATATATATATATATATATATATAATACGCATGAACGCGCTCTGTTATAATTAATATTAAAATTGATTGTTGAAGCTATGATATTTTTATCTAAGAGAGATAACTGGTAACTTTACTTTAGATAATTATAATTTTTATATAATTATGATTTTAAAAGCATTGCTGTTACAGACATTTTAAAATATTGTTATTTACTTACAACCAACACTAAATAAGTTTAGTTATAGAGAGGGCCTCGAGAATTTGCATTTTTTTTCTTATTGTCATAGTGGAATATACTTGTATTATCAATCAATATTTGTATATATTTTTCTAGAATTGTGAATTGTGTACAGGAATGTGTCTTTAAATGTTGTTGGAGAGATCTTATGTCTAATATATGTAGTGTAAGTTTCCTTGATCATATTGTTGTCGTGAAATCAATATATATATTTACATTTTTGTCAAATATGCAATCTTCTAAAGAACATTTCATATTATATAAAATGTGGATCTTTTGCAAAACACTGTTTGACGGAGAAGAGTTATCGTGGAGGATTAAGTTGGTTGCGTTAAGTTTAGTATAGTATATAATTAGTTTTACTTTTTACTTGGAAAAAAGTGAGAAATATATTAGTGCTTAAAATCATAAGTATTTAAGAATTTTTTCTTTTATAGTTATACTGTATTTGATAACTCTATAGTAAGTTGATATGTTTCGGGTTATTTGAGGAAGTATTATGTTCCTTTGATGTATGTTAATATTTCTGTTGCTCATCAACAATGTAATAAAAAAAGTCATTATAATTGAGAGTTTGTTTAATATTTTTTGATTCAATGTAGAATATATATATATATATATATATATATATATATATATATATATATATATATATATATATATAAACATATGCTGTTAAATATAAGAGACAATGAATGTCTATTATGTTTAATCATGAACCGTTCTAAACGTCGTATTTTGGCTTTAATTTCAGTTGAAAATGAAGCCAAAAATTCTCAAACATTTGGAAAATCCGGACATAACACATTACATTGCATTTGACTACCTGGTTTTGTTGTCATTTCGCGCTATAACACGGTGTGACGTCATAAAACCGCATTGCAAATTTGAGAACTGCGTTTATTATTTTTGGTAACTATTGCCGTTGCCAAGCGGAGTTTTATGTCAACACAAAATAAAATCGTCGGTGATGGTGGATGTTATTGTTTACAGTCGAAATAACCTCTCTGAAGATAGCTCATGTGAGCCGAAAGTTTAGAAGTAAATCAATAAAAAATTATCCAAATGTTGGAGAATTTTTGCCTTTATTTTCAACTGAAATTAAAGCCAAAATACGACGTTTAGAACAGCTCATGATTAAACATAATAGACATTCATTGTCTCATATTTGACAGCATATGTTTAGAAAATTATTTACTGCCTCGATACACTATATATATATATATATATATATATATATATATATATATATATATATATATATATCGTGCATATGAGTGTGTGCTAATCACACAAGGCGCCATACAACAGTTCGGGGGGGTACTAAAATTCTTGTGAATGAACGTTAATAACACTTTTACTACTACCCTATATGAGCAGTACATATTGCATGGCAGTTTGTGGGTTCCAAACGTAATACTTTCTTGGGGAAGTTTGCAACAATACATTTGGATGAGTAATTCTTTGTGTTAAGATTATGCGAACTTTGGGGCCGTAGCTCGTACACAATCTGCACACGTTCAGATTTCCCTCAAGCATACTTCATTACATGCCAAAAATTGATCTCTATTTACTTTCTCTGATCTGTCAATAATTACGAAATGTAGCTTAAATCATTTAGAATTTTATATGCTTCATTTGGAAAAGTTTATGCCCAAACTTGTGATTGCAACAGTTCTAAGTTAACCGAAGAAAAAAATATTCAAATTGAAATTTCTAATAAGTCTGACAAATATTTAATAGTGTAATTAGAATAGATTACACTTAACAACCTTGACCTTTACTCGTACATATCCATCAAAACACACAGCTTACATGCCTGTATGTGTGTGCCTTTGAAAGCAACATTAAAAATTTGTCAGGAATTTAAGGATGGTGATTTACTCAGCCCTCCATATCACTGAAAATCATTTCTTGAGATTTTTTTCGAAAGCCATTCACTTTGAAATGTGCATCTGGAAGAATCCTAAAGGACAGCGTTGTATTGTGCATAAAAAACGTCCGGTTTAAATGAGCATTGAGTTTCTTGAGTGTAAGCCCATAAAAGAAACTTTCTTGTCTTACTTCCTGTGGCAACGAAATTCATGAGATTGAGACGCTGACGAATAAGATAAAGCCGTTGACAAAGAATGAAAATAAAATAAAAAAATTGTCTATTAAAAGGGCAGCACATCCTGTTTGGGCGTTTATTGTGGTGTTTAATTTTCATATATATTTTATCTTCATAGTGTTAGCTTTATGCTTAGAATTCTTACTTGCTTAAAAATAAATTTATTTTCTAATTGTGACCTTCAGTTTGATGCAAGTTTTGTATTTTTGATATTGAATCAGATTAACTATGTATGAACACAAAGCATTGCTTTGTAGGCTTTTTAAGGAAAATGTTTAGAAAAATTTACAGTTGATGTAAAAGTTAATATGAAAGAAACTTTTACATGAAATATGCTATTAACCAAATTATTTTAGTACAATTTACAGGACAGATGAATATTTTATAAGTATATCATGAGCATTTCAACTGTTTCGATGAGAAGTTATTACATTACCCTATTTGGTGAAGCTATGTTTTATTACGCAACTTGGTATTCATTCATCATATTTTAAATAAATACAACAATAACTGAAATTTAAGATTAACATGGAATCGTATGAAAAATACAAACTCAGAAAAGAAACTTAGTAATGTAAAGCATCTAAAACTGTAAAAATGTAGAACAGAACTTACAGAAAAATAAAAGCTATTGAAAACATTGGCAAGAAAAAACTGCTTATAAAAAAATTAAAAAAGAATCTTAAGAAAGAGCTAAAAAGCAAAAAAATGGACTGTCTAATAAAAATACTTGGTGAATCTGATGTTGTGAATATAAACCATGAAAAAGACGCAGAATACTAAGAAAATTGGTTAAAGTGTGAAAGTAGCCAAGTTGTTATTTTTAACCAGATTTTACAAAAAGAATCGTGTATGAGGTTTATGAAAACTGATTCCCCAACAGTAATATTAAGTGATGAATACAAAATTACATAGGTTCACGCTGATTGAGTTGAATCTTTCATTGATATAGTTAACCAGCACAACTTAGAGTAGAGAAGTAATGGTTTGGTATAGTTGTGACGGTAGTAAACGAATAAATCCTTTTAAAGTTGACAATGCTATGAAGTTAAATAAGCGGGATAATTATAATTTATTGGAAAAATGTAAACAAAGAAACTTTAACGTAAGGAGTATATTTAATTTGACTACTGACCAAAATGACACGTGTTTCAAAGATACTCAACATAATGAAAGGTTTATATCCTAGCAAATATTAATGCAATCAAAAACTCGTTGCACAGCCAGTAAAATAGCTATATATGAGAATAAAATGCTTCCAAAAATGATCAGAATTAGAGTACTTTAGTTTGACTCTAATACAGAAAATGGAAAATGAAGTAAGATTTTCTGCATAATATATATTTTATTTTAGAATCAAGAGTGAGACTTAAATACCAGATTTATGCAGTTTAAAGAAAGTATCTGTGGCTAATAAAATGTATCAAAAGTAGTTAGTAAAGTTTTACTGGTGGACATTTTTCTCAACAGTGGTCTACTTTCGAGTTTGAGATTAACAACGGTTAAATAAAGACTATCTGTCGGAATAAGCAAATTTATACAAAAATAATTTTTACAACCTAGGTTATGGCTGTCGTTTTGATGTGTGGCATACACATAAAGTAAGCAAATAAAATATTTAAATATTCCACTTTTGAAAGAAATTTTGATTGTCTATGAAAAGTAAATACTTTACAAAAAACATGAATTACAAGAGATCATGATTTGAGAAAAATGAATCACTACCAATTGTAGCAAAGTCAGGATTCATCCAAAATTGATATGACGTTTATGTGTTGGCATCGGAATTGAAACCTAAATTAGGAACTATTTCCAGAGAACAAGTCTATTAATTTGATTTTGTAAATAGACCCAATAAAGGCAAAGAATGATGAAAAACACACGAAAATAACGAGAAACTAAGTAATATTCCATCATGATAATGCTTTGTCTCTTCCGGTGACCAGCTAAAATGTATTAATGAAAAGTTTTAAAACATAAACCATATTCAGCAGATATTGCATCTACCGAAGGATTTTTTTTCTGTTTTTTGTTTATATATATATATATATATATATATATATATATATATATATATATACTGTTTTGGTAATATATATATATTTATATATATATATATATAATTCTTTTAAAATGTCAATTCATTGAAAGGTAGTAAAAAAAGGTGATTATGACGCTCATTTTCAAAAAAGAAAGAAATCCTCGAATGAGCGAAGTTACCTGAAATAAAACCATGAACAATTTGGAGAATATTATTCAGTTTTGAGATTACCTCAATGATACAAGTCAAGGGTAGTTTTCGTAGTAATTTGGATATAATTTTTAATGGAAGGTAAGATAGATTGCTGTAAATATTCTTTATAATTATATCAGTCGTATCTCTAACAGCTACATTGATAGATAACTTTTCGGCATCAAGTGAAGCTAAGGTTTCTTTATTGTTTTTTTTTAATATTTGAATTGATTTGATGGTGTATTAACTAGGTATCATCGTGTAATTATTTATGTTAGCTGATAAACAGAAATAACAATTTAGTAGGTCTTTAAAATATCTAAGTTGCAATTTTTGGACAAAAACAGTTTAAAACATGTAAATTGCAATTTTTATATATATTAAAAATTAGTTAACTCCTTTGCAACATATAATTTTAAAAACTACATCGCATTCTTACATACACGCTTAATAACCGTAACGGTTAAAACATAAGATATTTATAACTAGAAACTTTTCATATCGGACAAATAGTTTATATTAGGTAAGTCTGAAGGGTTTTGGAGCTACAAAAGTAAAAATAAAAATAAAACTAATGAAAATACATAGTGCCCTACTTGCTGTTTTAATCATCATACCAGGCAACTTATTCGTGACGACAAATGGTTTAAGCTAAAAAGAAAGAAACATGTCTAAATTATTTAGTCAAATATGCTTATATATATATATATATATATATATATATATATATATATATATAATAAAATTTAAATTACAAATAATGCTTATATATACATATATTTATATATATAATTAAATTTGTTTTTTAATTAAAAATACATTGCGACACGAAAATTTATATGTTTCTAGATTTCTACCTCGTCACCAGACAATGGTAGATCATCGTTGTGAAAATATATTTTCAATTAAAAAACAAATTTAATTATATAATTATATCATGCTCTACGATATGTATTGTATTGAGCACATTTATAAAAAAAAAAGTAAATTCCGGAGAACTAGGAATTGTAAAACTGTTTGTTATATATATATATATATATATATATATATATATATATATATGTGTGTGTGTGTGTGTGTGTGTGTGTGTGTATGTGTGTGTGTGTGTGTGTAATGAATAAGAGCACTCTAGCTACATATGCTAAAAAGTCTGCCTTCTTTTACCGAGCGCCCATAGCTCAGGGGTTGAATCGCCGACTGACGCCAATTCGGTCGGATTTCAATTCTGGGTAAAAGCAATAGGTTGTCTAAACGTGCTGATGAGCTGTGACACAGCGAAACAGATATGTCTGCGGTTGGCTATATATATATAAACCCCTTTGGCGTTTATATATATAGCCAACTGCGGTTGGCTATATATATATATAAACCCCAAAGTGAATCTCCATTCTGATTAGCCACACAAAAACACCCACATACATTCACAGCAAACCAAAAGAATTTGTCATTTAAATGTAAATCATCTGCACAACCACAACAACATTGCCTGATGATGAGAACCATAGAAATTTCCATGTCGCAATGTAAAATTGATATATAACCATAAAATTATATATAATATATATATATATATATATATATATATGTGTGTGTGTGTGTGTGTGTAGTGAGATAAAAGATAAAATTGATTGACTCAGTAATGAAAAAAGAAATCATAAATTAAATAAATCTTATCACAATTTTAATGTTCAAAAGATTTGTTAATTATCAATGAAAAAATGGCGAAAAGACTAAAAGAAGTAATTTTAAAAAGACGAAAAATACAAAACATAGAAGCTGAAAAAATGACCTCACCAATCACATCATACTTTCTAGATGACTTAAGATGAATAAAATAGACATCGATACAAGAGGAAGGAACGATAGAAAATCACAGGAAAGAAAAAAAGAAAAGGAAAAAGAACTGAGTATAAGACAAATAGATATAGAACAAATGGTGTCGCAAACAGAACTGTACAAGACTGATGAAGTATCCGAACACGACCACGGTCTGACCCCGTAAGTAGCGTTTCAGATTAACAGTGTTGGCGGCGGTCGTAGCCCTTTACCTTTTCTCTTTACCTTCTTTCTTCCCCTTTTACCTTAATTAGTTCTGTTATCTTCGTACTCAGATCTCGATCGAAGCTGTTATACTTGCCTCAGTTGGTTGCCGCTGCCAAGGCAATTAGATATGTCCGACCTCTGGGGTCAAAGTTATTCGCTAGTAATTGAAGCTCTTAGAGTGTCCAGTGTATTGCTCTGTGTTGCTCAGTTGGCCTTGATATTACACTCTTGGGTTACGAATCGGAAGTATGGAGACTCTTCTAGGCGATTCTGGCTTTAATATACCGGTTCACCTCCATGGTGGATATCAGGTCCAAACAATAATTCTAATGTGTACAGATCAACAATAATATATAAAATCTAACGGTAGAGTGGAGATTTAACATTTCTGATTTTTTTTCCAAATATTTTTCGCCCAATAAAAGGACTGATAGTCACTTAAGTTATGCGATTATTGGAAGTGGTAATGATGAATGAAGTAAGTGATATAAACGGAAGAGAAGATATTAGGAAGTAGAGGTTAAGGGAATAAGGAGGATAGATAAGGATTGACCCTTGACTTGAAGGGGACAAGATTAAAGTATTCTGGGAAGCACCCACGCATAAGTCTGTTTCAAAACTGTTTGCGAACAGTTTATTCAAACGAGGATTGTGTCTTATAAACGGCACACGAGTTGTAATATATCTCAAGCTGTAATGTCAGATTTAATTCTGAAATTCACTGTCATATATTCTCTCTATCATACACGTACACATGCACATAAACATATAGAGAGGAAGGAACAAATTAAAAAATACTCGAGAAAACAATGAACATAAAAAAATTGCAATATGAACTCTGGTAAAAAAAAGGTTTATGAAACATTAGTTTTATAAGTCCGAGAAATTCAATCGCTGATATCCTCAAGGACACATGCCCCAGTGGATATAGGCGTTGGTTAGTTCCAGTGACTTGACCCAAGGAGGTGTGAGTTCAATGCCAGCATTGGTGAACAAATAACTTAGAAAGTCGGGTTAAAGGGAGAATGATACATCGTAGTAAAGGGTTCGGTTTGAAATTCCTAGAACCTGAAGAAGGCTGGAGCGTACAATGTTCGAAACGTTGTAAAAATGCACAACGAAGATAAGGACAATAGTCTGAATAAAGTAAATGGTATAAGTTTCGTTAAAAATGACAGACAAGGCAATGTGGTAAAGTTTTTTTTATAATTCTTATAATGTTTTTCTTTTCAGGACATAAATTATATAAAAATTAACCGAATGTTTTATAGACCCAAGTGCTTTTGGATTTACTTTAAGCCATTATTATCAAGGATGAATTTTATTTTACTTTTAAGTGAATATATGAATTAAGTATGCATCTAGAGTTAGAGGAATATTTTATTTTTCAAACATGGTCATCACATTGTGAGCGTGTTCATAGTTGATATTATTGAGTGTTACTTCTTTTCTTTCTTTTTTTATTAATAATGCTTCCATTAATTTTAGCCTTTTTATACATGTGGGTGATGCTATTATATTTGCATTATCGACGAGTATGTGACGAATAGAGCTTGGTAGGTCTCCATGGCTATTAAATGAGAGCTAATAGAGCTATGACCTGAGAGATGTAACGGGAGTCTTCTTGTTAAACATGTAGTTGTATATCCATTATAATTATTTAAGAATTTGCATTGGTCCGGAACAGAATTCTTTAAGGGACATGAAAATTCGTTAATAATATTGTTTCTCTGTATTTTTTAGAAAAAATAATTAATTTTCTTGTTTTTGCCAACTGGAATTGTATATTTCTTTATAATGTTTCTAAATGAATATTTCGCTTGATTATATTTACTACGCATATAATTTTTGCAGAAAAAGGTTTTATTTTGAAATATTACATTTCATGTGACACAAGCTTAATCGGGTGAGGAATGGTCGGCACTGACTATCCTACACCAAGTTAATCTGGTTCACGAGCCATTCATTCATTACAATTTACTTATACACCAAAAGAACACATTCATCGCCATTCTATCCAACACAGCATATTCATAGAGATCCTACTAAAACACTCATGAAAATATAAACAATTATTTATATTATTTTATTCTTATTTTAAACATAAACATTTATAAAACTGATATGAAATGAAGAGGAATGTGATCTACCCAATAACCGAAATAGAATACAACGAAACATTCAAAATAAAATTAAAATATGTTAGTTGGTACCGTAAACTAGACAGAAAAATAAGAGAGTATACTGTATTCAGCCGTTAACAAACAGTTCACTTGCTTAGGAGCAAGGAAGAGACAAAATAGAGTAGAGAATTATCAAAGACTGATCCAGTCAATATAGAAAAGAGGGTGGAAAAAACAAACAAACAGAAGTTGGGAATCTTGACATGCATCATAACAAAAGGGAATGTTGGGAGCAGGCGGGAACAACAATTACTTACTAAGTAAACAAAAGTATCTAGCTTAACCAGGGTAAGTGTCTAACAGGAAACAGCCCCGTTGTGTCAGAAGGCGGCTAAAAAAGAAACTTAAGAGTGGCCCCATTCATACAAACTAAATTCGCCGCTTTTACCCATCTTTCGTTGAAATCTTAAACGCTTTCTGTCGGTTCTGATATTCATCTTGAGCTCATATCGAATGTATTTAACCAGATCCTTATAAGAATAACGTTTGTGTCGTAAGATTCCTTCTATCCGTGTCGTTCACACCGCCATTCCTACCAGAACTGGGAAGAGTGATGGTAAGGCTAAGTAAGTTAGTTCTAACATTCCTCGTCCAGAGCGAATCTTCTGTCAACGCTCGGTGTAGAAAAAAACAATTTTGTGGCGTGATGATGACACTCCAAATGTGACATTCCCAGTCACACATGAATTCTTTCAAACTTTCGGTTTGAGTCTACCCCACAAACGAATGATCGCCTTCCGACGTTTACTACAGAGAGAAAGTACCGACCCGCCACTTAGACATTTGCTAGTACCTCCGACCAATATTTCGTCAGCAGAAGACCCGGCCCGAACCATACTTAAAAAATTTGGACGTCATCAACGTCTTTCTAAGTACCTACCGCAAACGGGAAGACTTATCGCGGTTATTCTTGGCTTTCCTGTGCCGTTCAATTGCCTTCTGCACTAAGTCAATATCTTTCGGACATGCTATGAAAATGGATAGGTCATCGGCGTACGCAAAAACTCCATCAGAGACACCGATTCCGCATAGAGCCAGGCTACAAGCCCTGTCCCTCAGCCGGCAAAGCAAAGGCTCTAACGACAAAGTGTAAAGTAGGTTCAACAGCGGACAAGGCTGACGAACCGAGAGTGACAGCAAAAAAATGCTAGACCGCCTCCAGTTCACCTGCACTACAACTGGGTGAATGATACAGGAATCTGATCCACTTGCAGAAGTGGGGTTTGAAACCGGTGACCTGCAGGACAGCAGACAGTTATTGATGGTCAACCCAACTGAACGTCTTGAATAGATTTAAACAGATCAGCTCGGCGTCGACTTTTACACCTAGGATAGTACGGAACAGATGCAGATTACTCTGAATTATTCGGCTCTTAAAAGCACAAGTCTGTTCCAGTCCCAACAGAATCTCGGCACATGACTGAAAACACTCCACCAGGATCTTGACCAAAATCATATACTCTGTGTGTAGTAAAGTTATGTACCTGTGATTGTTTAAATTCACCCACTATACTTGCAATTTCTTCAACAGTATAGTCATATAGTATAGTCAGTTGCTTAATACCACTGTCAAAATCCGAATAAAGATGTATGACAAACGCAAGTACAATTCGTAGGGAAGACCAAGTTCAAGAGACTTGCCTCGATCAACCCACTTCAACAAGAAGTGGACTTTGCCCTCTGTGATCACAGCCTCGCAGCAAACAGCTTCAGTTGACAAGAGTCGAGGAAAATTGGCTAAATACGTTATTGGTAAATTGATCCTGGAGATGCTGTCGAAGCATCTCACACATGTCATTGGACAAGCGCAGGCGGCATCCGTCTGGAGTGTCGACCTCACGAATGTAGCTATTGGATCCTCGACGTGTTTCCTTCCTGCACAACTCTGCACCCATATTGACGGCTTTGTTAGACATTTTGCTTAACTTGTGTGTAACTACCTGACTCTGGTAGCACTTGCTAGTCACTTGCTCTAGGGCCTGCCAAGCTAAACCTATCTCTAAGGAATTGCCCCCAGTCCTCGCCCAGGTCTGACTATCCTTGAGAGATTTTACCTTTACTTTTTAGGCTTACCTACAGCGAATCGTGCTAAATTTGGCAGTGAAACATCTAATCTTATCCTTAAGCCTATCTCAACACTTATTCTCAATAAATGCCCCCACTAACTCCTGCTACAATATTTCACGCTACTAAGTGCTTCAAAGAAAAGCGGGCAAGAGGATGGATTCTCGTGCGCTCTCATGAGGAAATTTTTAATAAACATTTATTTATTATCTGAGAGGACATTGACTAGTAAAATTACGGTGTCAAGAGTTTTTACATGTGGGTTTTTATAAAACAAAGTAGTGAATGTATTATTCCTTGAATCCACAACAACATCCAATAATGAGAGTTTATTTTTTGGGCTAAGTTGTGTAAAGTTGAAGACGGAATTTTTCGAATGTAGTTTGGAGATTATCAATTTTGTTTTTGTTCTTGGCTAAAATAAAAGTATTATCTAAATAGCGAAAATATATTTAATAACTTTTCAATTTTTAGTAATTTTTCAAACCTTGAGTATCTGTGAAATGATGGGTCGTAATGAATATCCAGGTTTGTGAATTTTAACATATCCGTATAGACATGTTGGGGCTTACTATGCAAGGTTAATTTAGGTTTGAATTTTACATGGCACAAGGCCACTTCCCAAAGAACTTCCTAACTAAATTCTTGCATACCAACAATTATTTTTATAAGTGTTGAATTTATTCATTAAACAAGCAAATGGAATGTTGAATGAAATTGACAAAGCATCAAATGTAACTATAAAGTGTATTAACAATAACAAGAAATACATAAATTACACAGACATTAAAAATTGTCGCTGAAAAATTTACCAGAAATTTGTGGGAGAAATATTATTGATAAAAGAATTGTGAAAATGTTAGAGTTCGTGAATAACGTTCATCTTTGTAGTGTACAGAAGAATGAATTTGTAAGAGAATGTGAGTTGAACTTAATATTTTACATGTCGTGCGTGGAAGGATTTCTTGTGATAAGCTGTCGTAATTTGTACAAGTGTTATTTAAAGAAATAAAAGGCATCTACTTGCGTCTTGCAATTAGTTCGGGTGTGGGAGAGAATTACTTGATATTGAAGAACGCGAACCCCGCAACAGCATGCCGCGTCTGCTATATATAAATTCCGTGAAAAAGTAGGAAAGCAAGATTGTCACTTGATTGTCGCGTGTGTATATGTACAATGAGTGAATGTAGCTGCGTGGAAATACACGTAGATTCACACACATCCTGGTTGGTAATCTCTAATAGTTTTGTTAATTTTCAAGGATTCTACATCCGCATTGTTACATGTTATGAGTTTGTTAACAGACTTTTTAGAGTCTCAATGATCTTTTTATTTAATTTTGTAAATTTGATCGATAAACAATGAAATGCTGTAAATTTTTATAATCCAGTTTGTCCAGGTAAGTATCAAGATTTATTAGCTCTTCTAATGACCATAGTAGGATTTTTCTTTTGCAACAGTTTAGTTTGGTTGTTAAAATATTATAGCTTTTGAGAAGAGAACGATCATATAAACCTTTTACCATGAAAAGATCTTTGAGGTTTTTACAGAGTTTTATTAATTTGTCTTATTTCTGTTGGGATAATGACGTGTAAGATTTCAATTTAAGCCTTTAGTATAAGAGGATCAAATTTAGGCTGGAGATGGCAATTTGGTCATATATTTAGGAATTCCTTCTGTTCATCTGTTTGTTTGACTGGATAGTTTTATATATTCATTACTTTTGTTGGGAAGTAGAATATTTGCTTTGTATAATTTGTTTGTGTTTAAGTTCGTCATTATTAATAGTTGATATGGTATTCTGCTTCATTATATTTGGGTTCGGCTTGAGTATATTTAGCATCACATGTTTTATGTTTTTTGATTTGATTTTTTAAATTTTCTATTTCATTTTTAGCTGTTGTAATTTATCTTAAAACAAGTTTTTCCCCTCAAACCGTCTGTGATTATTTGGTTCTCTAAGATCTCCTTCCGCATTAAGTATCTCAAAATCCTCAACTGTTTCTTCCTGATGCTAGATATATATTTCATTTTCGTTTTTATTCTTTCCAAAACCTCGTTGTTTATAAACGTATTGGGCAATCATATTTATAAACGTATTTGGGCAATCATGCTTTATAAACGTATTGGGCAATCATATTTATAAACGTATTTGGGCAATCATGCTTTATAAACGTATTGAACAATCATACTTTATAAACATATTTGGGCAATCATACTTTATAAACGTATTGGGCAATCATACTTTATACACGTATTGGGCAATCATGCTTTATAAACGTATTAGGCAATCAGGCTTTATAAACGTATTTGGGCAATCATACTTTATAAACGTCTCGAAAGAGACATGACTGACTAAGCAAAAGATTTTCCTGCTGTAGGTTGGCATTAATTTCTGCGGTTGACTGGCTGCCAAATAAGGCTATAGAACCTAATTTGACCTACTATTTAACTAATATCTAAGGGGATAAGCGTCTGATTCATATCTTTTCCAAGGGTATTTGCGCATAAGTGAATGCAACGAATTCAACTGGAATTCGATTTCGGTTCTCCGACTTCCAAGCCGATATCCACTGCAGCACAACGTTCACTTTTTACTCTTAGAAATTTCCTTCTAATGATTTGATATTTGTGTAATGGTTTTATTAATTTTCTTTTGTTTTAGTGTTACTTTTCTTGTTCGTTGCCGAGTCATGTATTTTGAAAATTGTGTATTTGGGCAGCAATTCCCTCTTGTATGCAAATTTCATTAATGTGTGTGTGGATTTTTGTAGAAAATGTCAATGTTATTAATTTTTTTATGTCAACTATGAACCCGGCCACAATGTGCAGACTGTTTGGAAAATAAAACATTCCTATAACTCTAGATAAATACATAAACAATCGATATATTCGGTTAGAAGTAAAATAAAATGTGTGTGTGTGTGTGTGTGTGTGTGTTTGTTATTCTTACTCTTAGAAAATTCCTGTACCTAGTTGAAGAATAATTTGAAAACCTTGTAAGAAATACTTTAACATATTTCTGATTAATTATTGATTTATATGACACATGGGCGACAGGATATAAAAGGTCAGGGTGTAATATCAAGGATATAAATGCAAGAGAAGTTATCGACTTTTCTAATGATTTTCATATGAACCAATAAAGAATCCTAAAATAATTAAATTTACGTTTATGTAAGCATTATACATGTACGTGTTGTCATATATTTGTGCAAAAAATATACATTTATATATAAATACATTCATAAGAGACTTTCAAATTTGCACATACATACGAACCTATAATACATATATATAACAGTGTGCGATGGATAAATTGTCATCTAAATTACGCAAAAACGAAGATAACACTGAAATCTCTTTTAACAAATATATTTACCAAAATTACGCAAAAGTATCTTGAAATACTAAAAATAAATTTAATCCACGGCCTCAAGACGACTTCGGAATCTCTTGCATCTCTTCTGACAATCACCTTTTTTTAAATTGGTGAATGTTGCCATAATCCTTGCCTTCAGTTCATTTTTGCTGATACAAGAAGTTTTGTTGGTCTTTCGCACAACTGCTCCCAACACGTAATAATCAAGTGGTTTCAGTCTGGGAGTTAGTTGACCAGATGTAAGAGGTGATGGAGTTGCAGAAATTGTCGGACAGCCATGGTTAGTTTTCCTGCTTGTGTGGCATGGTGCAAAATGCTGTTTCTAGCTTCCAGCAGCTACACTCTTGACCCAGGGCAACACTACCTCTTTGAGTCATTTGATAGAGGACACCTTGCAGAGTCTAAGCCCCTCACCATTAAATTCGGGCTTTCTTTTCTTATCAGAACGATGATCAGAGTCAGTTTTCTGAGCTTCCGTACCTTTGTAATCATCATTAGACTCATCCAACAATTTCAGAATTCTCTGAACTATCCTCAGATTGCCACCCAAGCATTCTGAATTGTTCGTATTGAAGCTTTCGGCGTGTATGCCAGTCAGTACAGAATGCCGTTTCCAAATTTCTAGCAGAATGAATTGTGTCATGGAAATCTTTTTGTCACAGATGTTACCCAACTGACCCTACTATACTGTGCAGTCGGCAAAATAGAAGGTATAGAAAATATAATTGGTGACAATTTATCCACTGCACCCTGAATATATATATATATATATATATATATATATATATATATATATATATATATATATATATATTGTGTGTATTTTGGCAGCATTTTTTCATTAATACAGGTTTCATTGAATAATATAGACAAGTTCTGTCTATTTATTTTGTGTAAGATCCGTTCGTATGATCTAACTAGCTTGATAGTGTTGTCATGGAAAGACGACAAGAAATCGCAATAATTGTTGGTTTTTTATCAGGTCTGAGCTTTCGGCTTACATAAGCCATTATCAAAGGATGAACATTTAATGTTCAGTGAACATAGAACATTTAAATTATTATTAACAGAGTGAAGTTACACAGAGAAAATTAGACAGGTCCATTTTTTGTGTCGCACATGGCTGTAAGGCCGAGAAGGAATGGTGGTAGTGGGTTTTTGTTCAATTGAGTGTATAGTGGCATGAGGGATTGGTCTGGAGACTGCTGCTACTATGGTGTAGTGGGTAAGTATAATAACTATGACCTCTCCCGTCGATTATAGGCATTGAAATATGTTAGTAGAAGTGTCGAAATTTATTTTATTTAGGCTAGGTTTAAACTGTTTGATGTAGATAGCTTTTCTAGAATTTTAAGTTTTCGTTTATTATTTTCTTGTCTAAGTATATGCGTATTTTCAACAAGTGTTTTCCTAAAAAGTGTGTGTTGATAGCCGTGGTGTTTTAAATGTCGGAATATATTAGAATTTTCATTTAAGTGCAATGTAAGTCTCCGCGAAAGCGAGTTAGTAGTATGTCCAATGTAGGTATTATTTAGTTTGTTAGAGATACATTCTCGAAAGGGGCATTTAAATTTATACACTACATTGTTTTTTCGCAAATCGCTAACGGTGGGGGAGGAGTCGTTGCGGACGATTGAGTTGGATGTTGTGGATTTAGCGTAGTATATGATAAATTTAATTCTTTTGTTGGGGTCTGTCGGAGAGATATTAGTGTTTATGAGTTTTTTTAGGATATTTTCATCTAGTTGGTAGTTGGCGTGCATTTGGCTACGATATAAGAGAGTGATATGTTTGGGGTTGGTTGGGCTATTACCATGTGTTGTTTTTTTCGTGTTCACGTTTGTAAGAAAATGTATTTGTTCATCAACTATGTAGTTAAGAAAATTATTGTTGATGAGTGTCTGTTTTACACTGTGGAAGATGTGTTTTGTAGACGAGTTGGTTTTTGCTCATATATATATATATATATATATATATATATATATGTGTGTGTGTGTGTGTGTGTGTGTGTGTGTGTTTGGGACTAATAACAGTGGAAACACAAATGAGTGTTTTGTATAATATATATAACATAACACATATATAACACCTCAATAATCCTAACGTTATGCCCACATCTCTCAATGATTTTATAATAGCTTATTTCTATTTTTCTTACGATCCATGAAATTCTATTTTTCTTATGACCCATGAAATTCTTTGAAATTATATAAAGAAAAATATAATTTAATACTTATATTACTACAAAAATTTACATAAATTATCATTAACAACCTTCAAGTGACCTAAAAGACTTTCACACCAACAATTATAATTAATTCTAGTTAAAACAGATTATGAACTACAACAGATTGTAAATTCATAAGGTTTTATTAAAAATTTAAAACTATCAGGAAAATTGTGCCAAAAGCTGTTTACGAAATCTCAACGGCTCTTTACCTGAAACTTATCATTTAAAACCTTTCTTAATGTAGTTTAAATAAATGTAGTTTTTATAATCTCTAATTACGTAGAATATATTCAGAAAACAACCAAGAATACATTCTTTGATATTTCTTTGCTGCAATTAAAGTTTATTATTTGGTCCTTCGGAAATTAAATATCCAACATGTCTAAAAACTTTATTTTTATAAAAATCTAAACTCAGATCAAAGCGCTCGTAATTTCGGAAGATAATGTGCCTCTCCATTTTGAACTGGAGGATATCACACAATTTACCTTTTCAGGTTTGAAGATACACAAAATACGGTTTCGGCTTTGAAAATTTTCATTTTATTGAATCTTTTATTGTAGCAAATGTGGGTATGGAATTCATTTTTAAATATTTGTACCAGAGTTCCTTATATCTTTATATTACAGTTATACAGAAAAGAAATAAGACGGTAATTACTAAAACTGTTTCTGCTACGTATTTATGCACATTGGAATATATTTTTTAAATATTCTAAGTCTAAAAATACCGTAATTACAGTGATGAAAAGACAGGCAGTAACAGAGAGAAATAATTATTTAATCATCTGGTGATTTATTTAGATAAGATTCCTTTCGTCACATTAATTCTTCCTCAGGTATTGATGTTATAATACACAGAAAAAATTATTCTTTCATTCTCAGTTCATAAAAAAACAAAAAAAAATCAAATAATAACGATCATTAACCTGGATTTCAGTCGAGATTTATGACTACTTAAAATTAAGGAAAGAAAATCGAGAAAATTTTGATAACTTTTAACGACAATTATTATATCTGAAATGATTCATTATCAGAATGCATAATTTGTCTTTGCAGCTGTTATTAGTGAGTTGTTCAACGTACAGTTTTTTTTTCAAAATGTTTTCACTTATACATGTCGCGAAAGTCTGTAGAGTATTCGAAACGGTTAGGCCATGTTAAACTCTATCGCTCAACGGAAAGAAAATCGCACAGATGCTTCCATCTTTCTCGGAAAAGGTCAAAGTGGTTGAATCCTGGTCGATGATTCCAGTTGTTATCTCTGATAATTTTTCAAATTTACCATGATTGATTTTGAAGAAAAATGTTAAATTGTTGTTAGAGTAATTGTTATTATGTTTGTTGTATGTATACGAGTTAAAACACAAATTAGATCATGAGACAAAATTGTCTAGATTTTGGTCAGACAACAAATGACCACAGGCACAAGCAATTACTGCTAATAGTACAAAAACTGTTTCTAAAACGAACGAATATTCCACCAACTATAGACTTTGTGACATTGATTAAACGATTAGGAAAGCAAATCAATTTTCATAGCTCCTTGTTAGAAATACGAGAAAAGTAAGTAGTAAAAGAAAGAAGGAGATAGACAATACGGAAGGAGGAAAGGGAAAGAAAGAATAGGTATGAGATGGTTGAAAGAGAAGGAAGACTTTCATGCCGAGGAGACATTGTCAACTTGACGACTTTCGAAAGTCATTATCACCTAATCACGAATAAAATTACAGTGTCTCTTGCAGCAATTTTCTTAATAAGACCTGATGAGATGTAATTTTTCAATACCAATCTTTATAATTTTCAATAGCCGCCAACTGAATAGCCACAATATCCATTAGGAGCGTTGACTTGTGCATAATGAAACACGCGTGCAAATAAACATAAACGCTAAAAATGATATCGAACATATAAAACCACTGTCTATGCACACACACACACACACACACACACACACACACACACACACACACACACACACACACACCAAGCTTAAAAAATAAAGCATATATTCACCTGAACATACATTGAAAAGGTTTATTCAAATGTAACAAATTTTAGCTGGTTTAGATTTCGGGATCCATTAAAATATACTGGTGAATGCAGGAATGTGGATATAAATGTGCTTATAATAGATTAGTCAATTATATGTGTTTATCTATCTAGCATTTCTTATACATACATATATATTAAAAGAAAGCGAAAGAACAAGTAGAGTAAAACCCGCTGTTCAAGCATTTACATTTATAAAAAGTACTCGATACAAAGTAGAGCTTAATATTGTAATTTTGTTATTACAATGGTTTATAAAAGCATTATATCACTATACAAAACATTTTAACCAAATGGTTAGCACTAAGTTAGTACGGAAGTTCCTCAATTTAATTAAGAACCATTTCCATAATAATACTCTAAGTATTTTTTTTAATAAAAAATATCCTTAAATTAAGTTATAGTTGTATAAATAATCTAGAAAAAATTATTAAAAATCATAAAATCTTAAATCAGCACATAAATCCAAAGTAACAAAACTATCCAAATAATGAAAATAGCAATAATACAAATTTATGGAAATGTCGAAATCACTGGAAAATTGGTGTCTAACAAATTCTATTATGTCTCAATGTAATATAACATCAAATGAAACCCCAACTATCAAAAATGTTTATATTGGATCTACTACTAAGAACCCTTTTAAACAGCGTTTGTATTTGCATTTAACTTCCTTAAAAAACAACACGTACCGAAACCAAACATCCCTTTTTGCGTATTGTTGAAAGTTAAAAGATATAAACAAAATCTCTAAGTAAAATGGAAAATTCTGGGAAAAACAAGAATCTGTAAGTCGTTCTAGGACATCTGCCCTCTGTGTCTGAATGAAAAGTTAAAGTTTTAAGGTTCCCTAAAATAAACAACTACTGAATCGTATACTTAGTATACTATAATTATTTCAACTTATTTATAACCTAAACATCCCAGCCCCTTTAATCATGAAGTAGTACAAAATTTAATTAAAAAAAAAAAAACAAGCAAAAAATAAATCTAAAATCTAACCTGCTGTTAAAAATTTAACCCATTTGAATAATGTATGATCCCACTATGTATCTTACCCAGACAAAATTAAAAAGTGATATGCCTTGATACCAGGTCACTTTGCTTCCTTTCGCGACTTAAATCTTCAACTTCAAAGTTACCTAATTCTCATTTTTTATTGAACAATATTGAGACACCTACAAGCATATTCTCCAATTACTACCACTTCATTTTCTAAATAACCATGAATTCATCTTATATTACCTAAATAATTCATTTTCAACATTTATAAATATCACCTGAAGAAGAACAGTATTGTTTTGAAACAAGGAAATTTTGTGTAGTGATGAAAACCATTGTAATAATAAAACTACTATATATATATATGTCCGTGTATAGGTTTTGATGGAATAAAATTCAGATATCCACCAAAAAAAACCCCACTATTCTTAAAAGAATCCAGACCATCACTTGACAAAACACAAGAAGTGTTGGAACGAAATAGCTACTTTGTCACGATGTTACAACATACATCTATTATACATGTTGAATATATATATATATATATATATATATATATATATATATATATATATATTAATCAGTTAAGTGCAATATGTGATACACGTTTGGACGATCCTGTCTCAAAAATGACATGATTAAACTGGGCAGAATATTTTTCCGCAGTAGGTTGCCTTTATTTTCTACGGTAGACTGGTTACCAAACAAAGTTACAGAACTCAATGAGTCCTGCTATTTAAACCATACCTGGATGGAGAAAAGATAGATTAATACCTTTCCCAGGCATATTTGCTCCTAAGTGAATGTTACGAATTCAATTGAAATTCGAAATCCGATTTCCGATTTCTCGTTCCGAGCCGATATCTACTGCATCACAGCGCACGTCCGTATATATATATATATATATATATATATATATATATATATATATATACGGATCTACATTGTGGTGCAGTTATATATATATATATATATATATATATATATATATATATATAAATATTTATTTATTTATTTATTTATTATAAATTATGTTTTAGAACATGTACATAATTTCTTCTATATATGTCCTCTTCCCTACAATCATAAGTTTGTTTCAGTGTTTGGATTTAAACACTTCTTCAGGGGAAATAAAGGTTTGGAATCATTCTCCGTTTATATTTGGTTCGTTGTTGTCGTGGGGGTTGGTTGGGGTTATTGGTAATTAAGTGAATGTCTCGTTTTGATCTTTAGACTTTTGAAGAATTTGGTGTGTAAGTGTGAAATTGTTGATTAATGGTATTATCTGTTGGAATGTATGTTTTATCTTTTTATCGGTTGGGTATATCTTTTGGTTAGGATTTCTAAGAGGGCACTGTTGAGTGGTCATTTTTATGGTTGCTATCATTTAATTGGTTTATGTTCTATCTCCCTGAGTATATCACAACCAAATTTATCTATATTTAATATGAAATTTGTTACAACCCTTTCTAAAACAATAGTAGACTCAATAAGAAAAATAATGATAAGCTAAAACGTAAAAAAGGACAGAAAGCCAAATTGAGAAAAAAGGAAAGAAAACAGAATTGTATAAGAAGAAATGTAATTTGGTTTAACCTAGCACTGAAAAAAAGAAGTATTTTTTTCCAATTAATAAATAAACGCTTCATAAGATACTTCATGTTACATAAAAAGATGCGGTTAGATTATGCTATGCAAAACCTGGATAAATTAATCAAGGGATAAAACAGCAGAATGTTAGACACAAAAGAAAAAAAATCTAAATAAAAGACAAACGAAATGAAGTGTAATTGCAGAGATTCTGCGAATTGTCCTCTTAATAGTAAATACCTGGTGGAATACGTCATATATAGAGCAAGGATAAAGTCCTATAAAGCACCTGAGAAAGTGCATATTGATTCCACAGAGGAAACAATGAAAACAATTTTACAACCATAAAATGTCCTTCAACTTGACACAATATGAGAATAGAACCCACCTTGTTAGCCACATGTAGGAGAGTAAAGAAAAGAAAAGAAAAGAAACGGTCTAATGTAAAAACGAATATAATGAATAATAATAAAAAAGATCCGTCGTTTGACAAGTAGAAAGGTTTGTGAATTATTTCAGGCGTAAAAATAGTAGTAACATACCCGAAGCAAGGTAAAGGGGAGATCCAAAATGATAGCAGCGTTGGAAATTTCTAGGAAATTTCACCGAAGAAGTTATGAACTGGAGTTAAACGTCTCTATTATTATAAAGTAATTAACGCAATCCCCGATTTCTATCATCGACTGTATATCTGAAACTGTCTTAAAGAAAATAAAAAAGGCCCTAATTTTCACATTAGCGGGAAATATGTTTTTTACAGGATAGTTCCACTCTGTACAAGGCCTTGGAGTCACTCAATGTACAGAATTAAGTTAAGAGGTAGTTTATATGGATAAAAGAAACGTACTCGTTGACAACACAAATATCATAGCATCATTCACATGCAAAAAAAAAAAACTAAAACAATGGAGACCTTAATAAATAAAAACGAAAAGCCCAACACTCAATAACATTAACTACGAACATGTTAACAACATGCTCACCGTGTTCTGTACATAACGCATGCCACTACTTCACATTATACATAACCCCACTTACATTCTGTTACACGTAAAATAACATTCATGCTCGAAAATGGCTAAAAGTATAGCCGAAAGAGCTCGGATAAACAAAACATTTAGACAATATTTTTATAATTTATGTCCTCAAAAGAAAGATATAATAAAGAAAGAAATCATAAGAGAACATGAAAAATTAAAACACTACATAAAAACTTAACCATTACACATTACACTGTCCTGAATATTTATGAGAAGTTTGGTTTAAAAAAACTGCGTCATTCGGCAGTCTTTGAAAATGAAACTCCAAAAACATAGGAGTAGCCATCAATTGATTTGATACATCTTACCGTTCGACCACGAATTATCTCAGAGTTTAATTATTTCAGAGTCTAAACAAAGCCAAATTAAAGGCTTTATTTGGCTTCGTTTCACCACACGACAACATTACTCTCGATACACGATTTTCAATTATTACAATACCCGTCCTTGGAAACTTTTCATAATATGTAATTATATAATAGAAAAACATATCAGAGAGAATCGTTCTTCCCTCGCTGCGACTCGACTGCTCCTGCTGCAGAAGCTCACTCAACAACCGTTATAACCTGTTAGACTCAAGTACTCATGATCGATCCGAGTGCCCTCTCAGCACCCAGGCTCACACTCCAATGTGATGCACATACCAGCTTAAAGAGTGATACAGTTCTTCACTTCTTTTATCGGCTATGCCTATATATATATATATATATATATATATTGTGTGTATTTAGGCAACATTTTTTCATTAATGCATGTTTCATTAAATAATATAGACAAGTTTTGTCTGTTTATTTTATGTAAATCTTTTCATATTCTCTGATAAATTAATAGCATTATCATTAAATGAAGAAAGAAAATTACAATATCGATACTTAATTTTTTTAATAATCGAATCTAAGCTTTCTGCTTACATATATGTGACGTCACGAGCCGTGATGCGACATTCGCTTTCAGCGTCTTAAATGCATGGGTTTGTTGTTGCTTGAAAATCTTCCATGTAATCTAAAACAGTTTGTCATTATCGTTTGTCCGTGTTTATAATATATAATGCAATTTGACATTTTTGAAAATGGCTTATGTGTGTGTGTGTGTGTGTGTGTGTTTATGTATATATTAACAGATCTAGTTGAGACGACACTTTTGTAACCTGCATTTTACTGAGGTCTGCAATCGCCTTTTCTCTTACTACACATACAAACACACGGATATGTATACATATTTTGCAATAAGTCCATACAAGCTTATGGTAATGTATTTCCTTGAAAACTCACTTCTGTATCTCCGTTAAAATCATGAAAGACAAAACGTAGACAATTTAGACAGTTTTTAATTTCAGGATTTCATAAAATTTGCAGAAACTGTACTTTCTCTTCCTTATCCTTTTTCACATCCAAATACAGTTATTTTTTAAGAGCACCGGATATTTATCTTTGCTCGAGTGAAAGTTTTAGTGATATTAATTTTTTTGTTGAATTCCTCCTAAATATATCTTTTAATAATGAAATTCAATATGCAGTAAAGATTACGCAATGTATTTCAAATTCTTTGTAAATCTTATGTAAAAAATTAAATAGCTTGTGAAACTAATTCTTCACTTTTGTAACATCATGAAAACCAGTGTCTTAGTA